>OY288274.1:98083788-98387470 GCA_958450335.1 Hibiscus tridactylites
GGAATAAAATGTGATCAATTACAAGAAACAATATCTTATTTGCATGTTAACCCACGAACTAACTAAATTAAAACGATAAAAACAAATAAACGAGAGATCCAAGTTTTCAGTACTATACCTGAATTATGATCATTTTATGGAATTTTGAACAAGTATACATAGAATTTCATTTCATACATATTCTCCTTTTTCAGGAGAGAAAATAAATAAGAACGAACCCCAGAAAAGAAAAGGAAGGAAAAATGATAAAACCTCAATGGTGCAAGGGGTTTGGACCAGTAGGAACAAGCCGTTTCTCTACGCCGTAACGCGGATCGATATCGTTCCCGGAAGGTTCAGGGCGCTGGATGTCGACGTCGACCGAGCTATACCGAAGATGATGGTGTAGAAATGGAGTGAAGTTGAATTTGGTAGGCAAGAGCTTCCGGTTGCTCAAAGTGTGGCTAGTATTAGTACCGATACCATTGGCACATACGCTGCACAGCACAAAGAATAAAAGCAAGAGAGAGAGGCAAAGAAGATGTAGGAAACTAGGCTTGTTCATCGGCATTGGTGGGGAGATAATTCATTAGGGTTGAAAACTTGAAGAGAAGAAGAGCTTGTTGCATGTAGAGAGAAGGTAGTTTATTATTATTAGAGAGGAAATGAAGGTCCGGCAGGAGCAGATGCGGAGGTTTTGTTGTACCAATGAAACTTGCTTTGCGGTGAAGCAACACAAGCCCCATCGATACTATTAAGTATTACCACAGATTGTCAAACCTTGAATTATATATATGTTGGAATACGTGCCGGGCCGGGTCAGGCATTGACTAGTGTAACTTAAGTTGTGGATAGCACAATCCACTCGTATGGCACATGAAAAGAAATACAAGTGGAAGACAAAGATCCATTATGGTAGAGTGTGCAGTGCATAACACTAACTCCAAGGTGAGGTTGAACTAACACCAGCACCACACGGACGAACGCAAAATTTTATGTTAGGAGGAGCCAACTTATTAAATTTTAAGGGGACGGATTTATAAAATTTTAGGGAGAGAGCGAAAACACATTTTCTATAATTTTTTTTTAAAAAAATTTAAATTATATATGAATTTTAAATTTTTAAAGGAGTCAACTTTACCCTACCATTTCAACTTCAACACTTTCACTTGAACCATATCCTCCCAAAGTGCGGACCGCCATTTGAAAGAAAAAAAATATGAGCGGCTCTCCTCGGCCCGACCCATCACCTTTGCTTTCACTACTAATCTCATACTTCCGTGGTTCATGCCATGTGGGGGAAGGTATTGACCTGCAAATCACCAAGCTTAGTTTTTTTTTTTTTTAATTAAAACAATTGTTTATTTGATGTTGACCATCCATTAACTATTTGGAATACAATGCAACCATTTTCTTTTATTTATTTATTGGTATTCGATTCATTGGTCGATTAATCTGGATTATATTTTACAGAAGTTTAATATGAGATCGATCTTCCTAACCTAATTTTTTTTATTCAAAGCGCTTGAATTCAAATCTTTCATATTGCTTAAGGGGTATAATGTCTTATCTCACTAAATTAATTGGTTGTTGGTACAATACAACCCATTTCTAAAGCAGAAAACAATGTCAAAAATGAGTTGTTGGTGATTACCAACTTCATGGACATTTAAAAGTCAAACCCTCCCACCAAAGTTCGAGTGAGATGTATCTAATCAATTTTCACATGCAATATAATTATTTTTTTTTTGAAAAATTATTAATCGTCTGTTGTAGAAATTTTATTGATTTTTGAAATAATTTGTATGATTTATTTATTGTATCTTATGTGTAGGAAATAATAATTTTTATTATATGTACTAATTTAAATAAAAATTGCATATATTGATGTGGCGTAATTTTCAACATTTTACGTGTTGGTATATAATCATGGCTATTGATCATGGTCATCAAAGGCTTTTCCCTTAAGCTGCAAATCACTTTGAATATAATTGTAATAAATTAAAATTTATATATCATATTATGTGTTAGATCAAAGTTTACGTGTTTTTATCAATTGAATTTTGTTTGATTGACACTGTTATTGATGACACAAAATTTTGTGGGTCAAACACGCTTAAACACTTGGTATTCTTTGATTGAGTTATACATCCTTTTAAGATTGTTAGATGGACGAGATTAATAGTATGAATTGGAGAGATTTTTTCACACAAAAAAATTATTCTCGACTTAAAAGTTGCAGTCTCAACCAAAAAAACTAGATAAATATATATTGTATAAATGGATTTATTGTTTTAGCCTGATAGTTGTGGGCCTGTCTTGGACATTTTTATAATATAGGCCCATCTTGAAATTTAAATTGATTTGGGTTTAATAGTTTTGTTTTGTTAGTTAACACTATTAATACCATATCTAATATTTTATAAAAATTAAATCTAAATTTTATTTTTGTTGTACCTCGGCCAAATATTTCCAACTCCTTGTTTGGTATCGCCTAAAATCGACATTAACAATTTTCGTAGACAGATGTATCGATGAAAATATCATATATTGATCAACTTCTCATACCACCAATCTTTTTGCTTTAAACTTGAGGTTATGTATTCTTTATTTTTTTTTTAAATTGAATCCACTAATTTTATTAAACGAGGAAATATCCGAAATTACAATAAAAATTTACCACTGAGTAAACAAACACCTAAATCCAGACACAAACCCAAAAAATTAAATTATATTCATCATCATACCACCATTCTTTTTGCTTTAAAGTTGAGGTTATGTATTCTTTAAAGGATTTATATCTAATACACTGGCGGTGAAAACTTTTAGTTTCCACAAGTGTTTTGGTTTTAGGGTTTAGGGAATTCGTTTAGGGGGTATGGGTTTAGAATTTAGGGGCAATGGTTAGAATTTAGGGGTTAGGGTTAGGATTTAGGGTTTAAAGGTTAAGGTTTTAGTGTAATATGTTGAGAGTTTAGGTTTTAACGTATAAACCCTAAATTCTAACCCTAAACCTTAAATTCTATTCACAATCCTTCAATTCTAAACTACTAAACCTAAACCCCTAAACCTTACACCCTAAATTGAGTCTCTAAACCTTAAAATTAAGGCGCTTGTGAAAACTTTTAGTTTTCACCGCCAGTGTATCAAATAAGTTTAAATTATATTCATTATCATGATTTAACTGATATTTTTTCGATATAAACGGAAATTTTCATATTGAGCACTAACGTTACATAAAATTTTATATACCGTCATATTATAACAACGGAATCATTCAAGTAAATTAAGCAGGTGAGAAAACAATAAATTAAGTGTGGCAGTGAAATTATGCATGAAAAAGGAGAAGAAAACCTTGTCTCGTTTAGTTTTGAAACAAAACACATATGAATGTTGCATGAGAGATCCGAGCAAGATTATATGTTACAGTTGGAAATTTAAAGCGGTGGTTGGCTACGGTTAAGGCTATGGCTAAGCAAGCCTAGCATGGTGGTTTAGGTTTGAAGCAGTTGGCTGCAGATTTTGCTGAGATTTGGTGGACTCAGTTGATTTGATTTGCTAAGCTCATGCTCTACAAGTCTACTTACCGGCTGTTTCATTTTAGCCTCAATATGGTGATGTTATTGTTTAGATAAAATGTTAAATATATTCTGTTCGATTCGATTCGATTTTGGATTTATAAGTTAAGATGTTGAAATTACTTTCGCTTTAAATACCATTAAAACAATATGTCTGCTCATATCAAGCTGTAGTTTGCTTGTATTCTGCAAACCTAAGAAAAGTGCAGACAGTCAAAAAGGACGGCTGTACCATTTTCACCGTAAAAGAAAAGCTATATATTTAATATTCGTTCTACGAGGTGTATACAGAAATAAATTTGGAGTAAAGCTTGCCAAAACAATGACTGGGACGAGAATCAAACACTATTTCCTTTACTTCTCGAGTTTGGGTGCTTCCAAAGTTTAATTTCTTTGCCAATTAAAGCCTTTTTCTTCAAGTGGAAAGTAGATGTTGAAGATTTTCTTAGGTAATTTTCATTAATTGTTTCATGTTTTTTTTTTCTGGAGTTTAATTAATATTAATTATTAATTAGATAGATTATTGTATTCTATTCACAAACACAGAATCCTCGGATGTTTCATTGTTGCTGCAAATGTATAGATTTGTCTCCTGCAATCTGCATGCATGCTTTAATTTGGTTTAAAACTTGGGTTGCTGTTGTCTCTACCGGCTACCGGCTTTCATGAAGCACAAGGTAAATTGAATAACCATTAGTTAAATAAAGCTTTTATTATTCTACTGATTTCCCCCTTACATTTCCAGTTTGTTTAATGATTACAGTTTAGTCTCGTCTTTATGCTTGTTTTCATAAAAATAAAATATATGTTATGTGCATTATATATTGATTTAGTGCATTGTCAATTTATTCATGACAATTTAAATATATATACAAATACAAATGATTAGATTTTAACATTATATTTTGAATTTTAATGGAGAGAAAAAGGAAAGGGTAATATTTTTCTGGAGAAATATAATTATTAAGAAATTCAGACTCATGTAGTAAAATTTATATTTAATTCTAGAAGATCTTTTTATATGTAACTATATCTAAAATTAATGGATGATAATCGTCTGACCCGTTATCATGCCATTTTTTATGCCCCACCTTAAAACAGTGGGTTTAGGGTTTATGGTTTAAGATTAGAAGTTGTGGTTAGGGTTTATGGAATTAGGGGTAAAATGTATTTTTTAGAGTGTATGGTAGGGTTTAGGATGTAGAAATTATGGTTAAGGTTTAAAATTTAATTTTTAAGTGATTTTTAGTGTGGAGTATAGAAAAAGGTATGATTAGGGCAGATGATTTTTATCCAAAATTAATAACCTTAAAATCAAATTAAACAAGAATTTGGAATTTGAATCTGCTATTGAATTGGGCCGAGGTAGGGGTGTCCAGATATTCTATGGTTTTTAGAAAATGAATCTTAGAGTAAAAATTTTCTCTACTTTCCTTAAGTAGGAATTATTTTTAAAAAAAATGTTGTCAACCTTAGGACGAGGTACCTTATATAACTATTCAAGGTTAGGAATCCCACTAAGCTTTAAGGTTCGTTCGAAATTTGAAAAGATTGGCAAAAATATTTATTTTAAAAAATAAATTTGGACAAAAAATTTAAATTTGATTAAAATATGGGCTCTATTCAGTTAGACATTTGAGGCTCGAGTTTGATCTGATCTTTTTTACACAACCCTTTATATTTAAGCTATAAAATCTAAAATTTAAATCCCTAGCTTTAACAATCTAAAACCTAAACTTTAAACTCTAAACACTAAATTCTACACCATACAATCTAAACCCCCAAACCCTAAATCACAACCTAAATCTCTAAGCCATAAAATTGAAAAATATTAATCAAATTAAGCACTCTCCTCCAATTTCTTTTGTTTATATACTACTTATTATTCCCCAAGTAATTTGGTCCCAATATTCAATCCTAACTCCGCCGATCGGTATGTGGAGTTAAAAAAATAAACTTTATTATTTTTAGTCCCAATTCCAACCGCTTTTAAGAAAAAAAATTATCTTGAACCTGTATTTTAAAAAAAAAAATCCGACCCTATAAAACCAGGTGGGGGCTAAATTGCCATCCACAAGAGTGATTAGTGGTATTTGGATTTAGAACCGGTTGCTGTGGTGACCTAACTTGAAAGTATCCAAGCAGAAAGTTGGTGCTGAAGGCTGAATGGATGTAATGATAATTGTTGTTCAACTGTTCCAAGACGCGACTAAATAAAAGGAAATGATTCCTACTTTAAGCTTTTAAAATGCAACATCAAATTCATTTACAATTAGGGACTCACACAAACCAAAAGATAATTGCATTTGCATGTTGTCTGGGGAAAAAATATGAATGATGCCCTCACTTTCTAGTCTGTGGTTTCTAAGCACTCCATTTATTCTATTCCCCCATTGTACTGAAAACACTTAAAAGATAAAGACAGGTCGTTGCAGTTGTTCATTGAACCCATATTTGTGGCCCTGCTTACAAGTAGAGACTGTAGTAAAAGTTTTTGAGTCGATTTTTCAATGTAATTATCCGGATACAGAAAGGGATGGAAAATTTTCAGTAGAGAAGAAAAAGACTGGGAATCTAAAGTGCAATTATTTACATACACCCACCGGGTTTTAGGTAGAAGAAAGGAAAAGAAAAAGAGGGTCATTTCTTTGTTTCTTTTTACCTGTTTCTGCAAATCTCCACTACTAGAATTGCTCCAACCACTAATATTCCCTACCAGTTGCCACAAAAATTAAAACTTTTAGCCTGTCTTTTCCAGCTCCCTCCACTTCAACTACTGTGCTTCTTCTTTCTCCCCCTTAGGGTTTTCCCAGATCTCCCATTTTCTCTCTCTTTATGGAACATTCTAGGTTTTGTTCTTTCCTTGTCTAGCCTAGGGTTTTCTGGGTTGAATTTCTCTCTTTTGAAACCCACAAGTTCATAAGAAAAATGGGCATCTCAAGTGCAAAACAGTGTTTTTGCTTCTTTGTAGCTGATCTGTGTTTGGAGTGGGAAATTTATGGAAGAATAACAGGGTTGTGGTTAGGGTTAGGTTTAGGTTTAGGGTTAGGGTTAGGTTTCTTTCTCCTCCAGGCTCCAGCATCTGGACAAAGTTTCATACAAATTTCCTTTTAGTTTTACAGATATGGAGAATTTGATAGATCCCATGGGAACTGGTGCATTTAGCATAAAAGAGGTGGAATCAAAGGACCCTAAAACACTTGAGAATCAAACCATTGTACTCTTTCAATCCACTACCAATCTTTTTTCACAGAAATAGGCGATAGAGATAGGGTTAAGCTTTGGGTTTTTTGTGAGGTTTGTAGGTCTTGCTGCCTCACATGAGTGGATGTAGGGGGTCTAATTCTAAATCATTTTAGTTTTAGTTTTATTTTCCCTCCTCCATTGAAGATATTATTAATTAGGGAAAAAAAAGAAGCAAAACACTGTTTTCTGAAAATTGTTCATAAACTGTTGTGCACCATACCCTTTGCCTTTGGCCTTTGGATCTCATTGGAAGACATTTCTTTTCACTTTCTAACCTGTACCTTGTAGACATTGTAGGGTTATGCCCATGGAGGTTTGGACTTTGCATCTATATATTTTCCAGCCAGAATTATTATCAAACTCATAATTAAAATATATCCAAACTAAAATAAAAATAATTCTTAAAATACATATAATTCAACTTAATTCAGAATCTCAATTTTCCATAATTTATCTATTATTGTTAATACAATGTCTCATGGACACAATACAAACAAATTTAAAATGCCAGTTACATAAAAATAACAGAGAAGACCATTTCTTTTTAAAGAAAAATCTGGAATACGAATACTAAGGCCGAGAAAAACAAAGTGAATAAATTTCAAGTTCCCCTTTTCTATTTTTTTATTTGAACAATTCATTCAAATTCAAAAGAATGCTTCGACTATCGTTGCGCCTTTAAATCTTTTTCTATTTATGTTTGAATTTTTTTTGGTGAAATAGCTCTAGTAATTCTCTCTTTAATTGGTTGTATTTTAATATTATATATATTTTTTGTTTTAATAAATTTCATTATCATTTCAAGATTCAAAAATGTTTTTTTTTCTTCTTTGGAAAATTCCATTACACACAATGAGACGTATATGTGTGACATTTTTATTTTTATTACATATACAAAAAATATTATTTGATACATTGACAATGAAATTTTTTATAAATAGTTTTAAAATGTACGTGTTATTTATTTAGATTAAATTCATGTGGAAAAAACTCCATCTTGTTTCTAATAATTATAAAAAACGTATTGGAATTTTAAAAGAGTTTTTATTTGATGCATCGTCAGTAGAATGTATTTTTCACAAGCGAACTTCTAAAGCTGTCACATGTCCTTTTATGTGTCATAAACCCTAACCCCTAAATTCTAAACTATAAACTTTAAACTTTAATCCATAAGATATATTTTCAAACCTTAAAATCTAACTACAAACACTAAAATTCTAATACTAGATCTTAAACTCTAATACCTCTAAACACTAAAAACTAGGCTCTTGTGGAAAACAATTTTTTTTACTATTGGTGTATAGAATATTTTCCCAATTTTAAGTATGATAAAATACTAAAAAAATAAGAGTTGATTACACTAAATTTCCCCAAGCCATGGCTCAAATTTTAACTTGGTCCCAATCTTTAAAATATTCAAATTAAATCCTTAAGTCACTAATATTCTAAATAAAATATTTTAACTTAGGTGTCAGGTTGTAAACTTTTAATCCATTAATAAATTCTCATTTGCGGAGCAAAAAAAACTAATATCATTTTAATCAAGTCATTCCATCAATCTTACCCTTAAGCCCCTTTGGCACGGCTTAAAAAGTAGCTTTTGCTTAAAAAAAAGTTAATTTTCACCCATAAGCAATGTCAAACACTTTTAAATTGGTGTGAAAAATAATTTAAAAAAGTGATTTTTCCACCCAACCTTAAAAGTTAAGATTTCTAGCTTTTGGGGTGAGAAATCACTTTCAGGTGTGAAGTTAATTTTTTATCCTTAATTATTAACACTAATGTTAATAGTAGTATATTAAAATAATATTAAATATAATAATTATTATATTAAACTAATATTTTAATTTTAAATAAAATAATTATTAAATATAACAATTATTAATAAATTTTTAAAATTAACACTAACATAGACATTTTATCTTTTAAAAAGCATTTTTTGACAACAATACCAAACACTACGATATTACAATTAACTCTTTAAAATCATTTTTTAACTGCACTTTTAAAAGTATTTTTCAAAAGTAATATCAAACTGACCCTTAGTATAGGTGTTAAATGTTAATTTAGATTTGATACGAACTATAATAATAAACATACACAAACACAAGGACTAGAACTAGACTACTCACATGATTTATGCAATGTTGGACTTGATTTTGGGTGCACAAGTAACCAAAACCTCTAAACTATGCCAAGGCATTATCCATAACTTTTTTTCAACTAAAAAACACCAAAAATATATGAACCAAGTGCAAACATAATTTCAAATATTTTTTAACGATTATGCTTTTTTTTACATAAAGAAGTACTATATAACTTAAAAAAATATTTGTTCAAGATTATTTGATTTATAATTTATCGTTTAATCAAATCATATGAAATAAATAAATTAAAAAAAATGTAATCCTCTCTTTGAGTTTATGCCATAAATTCATTACTTTCCCAATCATTTTTACTTTTGAGGAGAGAATTGATCACATTTTAATGTAAACGAATCGATACAAAGCATGAAAATCCAAATCCATCGGCTCATGAGAATGATAATCCAACCACACCAAAAACCCAACCTTTAGAATTCATTAAATTAAATAAAAACAAATAAATTAAAACGGCTAAAACACATCATAAATAATTCGCTAGTCACTTGTTTTTGGTTACTAAAGATTCCGACAACAATGTTATAAGGTAGTAACATTCATAGTAGAATAACTAAAGCATGTTTTAGAGGTTAATTCTAATAAAACATCCAACTCAATGGCTCTTTTTTTTTTAATATATGTTCATATTTTTTTCAATCCTTTTGATAAACACACATCAGACTGCTCGAACTTTAGTCTCTTAGGACGAACAACATCCTCTTTTCTAGTAAGACCACTCGTTAGATTCAACTATACATTTGTTAATAAAATTAATATAATTTGTTTTGCATACTTTTCGGGAAGCAAATGGATACAAGTCCTCAAACCAAGTTGATGTCATCCAATTGTTATGCTTAAATATTTTATGAAACATTTGAGTGGCTCCAATTACCTTAATTAATCACATATATCCACTCCAAGAAATGAAGAATGTATATTTTATTCCATTACAATCCCTATATTGTATATATGCTTTTTCTTGTGCACCTTATCTAACTAGGATAAACTATATGATTGATATGTAGAAATATATACTCTTAGGTAATGTATAGACTTTGGAAAAAAAACATGGCTTGAAAGTGGAAGAAATGTGAATGGGAAGGGGAAAGTGGATCATCCATGCATGTATTTCAATCATTTCCTAAAAGTTATGCTGAATTTCTTTCTTTTGAATGCACTTATGAACTCACTTCATCATCCCCACTAGAGAGAGCAAAATACAAATGAGGAGAAAATAAAATAAAATATAAAAGGGCATGTTTCACATAAATTGGAAAGGAAAATAGCATAAAATCATATCCAAATATGATTAATTTCGTACTCGATACGGATTGGTTGAACTCATTAGCATCTTGACCAACGTCGAGACTAATGACATACACAGATTAAAGTGTTGATTTATTGTTTTAATTAAGGTTATAATGATCTAAGATGTAGAGTATATAATTAATCACTTATAACGGAAACAAAGAAATGCTTAAACATCTTATGGTAATTTCATAAACAACCATCATTGACACTAAAGTCCACAAGAAAATCCAAATAGACTAAAAGAAGAGGAAAAAAAAGGCATGTCTTTAGCACAGAAAGAGAGCAAGCAATACATAATATCTATCCACATGACACAACAAAGAAGTGAAGATCAAAATAAGATAGAAAAACCAACGTTTGTTCATAGATTTCTTATTGTTGCAGGTCTCCCATGGTTTGCCAAAGGACTGAGCCTGTGAGCTGCTGCTGCTGCAGCAAACAAATATATGGATTTATAAGAATTTGATTCATCTTGGAAACATTTTGTTATAAGCTATTGATTAATGGAAAGATTTTGCTAAGGGGGACTTACCTCTTGGTTAATTCCAGTGTTTTGCAGACAATTGAAAAACGAAGCCGGGCTCCATTTGTTCATAATTGCCAAGGATTCATCGGTCATATGATCCCCATGAATCTTTATGTTGTCGGCCTGTGAGAAAGGATTGTTCTTGCTGTGAACCTGAATCCCAGGTTCTTTTACAGGCCAAGAACCGAACTTGTTCAGATCATTGTTTCTTGTTTCATGACATAACCTTGGAGACAACATGCTCTTTGCTCGTGTCCTTGCCCTTGCCCTTTCTCTTGCCTTTTCTCTCAAATCCCTTGCCAGAGGGCGGAAACTGGTTTTACGTTGCCGTCGTTCCTTTTTCACCTTTTTACACGTTTTCGGTTTCCCCTCGGAGATGCTTCCTTCAATGGCGGCGTTGTTGTCGATTCCGGATACCACTTCGGCCTCGGAAGTCGAAGATGAAGTCTTTGAACCCGCGAAGCTGAAGCTGTTGTTATTCACTAGCTTCTTGATCTCGGGCTTCGCCTGTATGAGCAACCACTCGACGGTCCTACTGGCCTTATCATACCCCAACATATCTTGAAGTCCGAAGAACTCTCGAGCAACATCGAGAGACAATCTCATTCTCCGATCCCTCGGTCCATTCGCCGTATTAATCTTACTGTGCCGATCCCTCCTTGATCCCTTTCCCGGCATCCGCTGCAGGCGATGATCGGTCGTATTATTACCATTACCATTACCACAAGCAGGCATGTTGAGTGAATTATCAGTCACAAAATTTTTAAACTGCTCATCATTACCAAAAACATCATGGTCTTGGAGGAGCTCTACCTCGCATTGATTGTAATAAGAAGGGACATGAAAAAAGGAAAGAGGGAGATCATCTGGTTTGATATAAAGGGTGGGACTAGGAACACTTGAGAACGACACTCCAGAAACACTGGTGTTTGAAGGAAACATGTTTTGAGAAAGAGTGGTTTGTAAAATTGAGCAACCCTAGCCTCAGTCTCAGTCTCAGCCTCAGGTAAATCTAGCTAGATGGTGGGACTAGGAACACTTGAGAACGACACTCCAGAAACACTCCACCAGATTCCATGTTTCATATCAGTTTCCATATCTGCAAACATACAAGAGGTTTTGTAAGAAGATTTAAGTGTAATGTCATTTTTAGGTAAAAAGATCTGAGAGAGTCTATTTAGTATTTAGTATTTACCCTTTGAAAATGCAACTGCAAGCAAGGAAGCTGATGTACTCCATGCCTTTGGGAGAGAAAGAGGCGACTGAATAGTGAATAGCTAGACTTGTGAGCAGCTACAGAACCCAAAGGCTGGAATTTATGGGGGACAAAAGACCACTCAAATTCTAGTACCGGTCCTTATACTATATATAAGTTTTGAGTTTAGTCTACAACATGTTTTATTGTTTTAAGGTATTTTGTATAGGAAGGAGCATTATGTTAGAACCCTGAAAATGAAGGGGGTGGATGTGGGAATTGCGATGAAATGGGCAATGGTGGGTTTGTTTGACTAAGATAGGAGATAGAGAGGGCATCTCGCTTTCTCTCTCTCAGCGAAACGTCCCTTTCCACAAAAAGAGAAGGGGCCAATTCTAATTTTACCCACCAAAATGTGATTGCTTTTGTTGCTCTGCCTCTTCCACGCATGCTTATCTCTTTACCTTTCTTGTTTTCTCATTACATTCTAACCATTTTCATTTCAACCTATACCCTAAATTATTTAAAATATAGTATAGATGCATTAATATCTAGTACCTCTAAGGAGACCACGTTTTAATCAATGAGTTTCGATGAGATTCTCGTCCCTTAATCAATTATTGAAGGTTCGATTCTCCCTAAATGTGGAGCAACTTTAAAATTTGTAGCTAACGTCTATCTTTATATGAGCTAACAGAACACAGAAGATTAATCATCGAATTCGCTCCGGTGGATACTTTGAAAAAAATTTGACAAACTTACAATGACTTGAGTACATTTAACAACCAATAAGGTACATATTAAAATTGTCAAATTCAGTCAACAATCTCCAGAGTAGGAGATTAAAAGCTCTCAGTTGACATCTTCCCTTCACCCTTAGGTTGTGAGTTCAATGCCTATTAAGAGACAATACCACATTTGTAAAAATTGTTAAATTAAGGCACCAAATCAGATCATGAAAATAGAAACCACATTTTTTTAATTCAAATATAAATGCATATTGGTAAAATGTGGTAAATTTATATTCCAAATGTATATTAAATCTTTCAAAAACTATATGAATATATAACCTATAATATCTATACTATGAATTTTGCGAGATTTGATCTAATAATACAAATTTAACAAATATAGTAAAATTATCATATAAATTATTAAAAATGCATTTTATTTGAAAGATACTACTCACTAATTTTAGTAATTTATATTTTTTTAAATATTAGTAATTTAGATTTTTAAACTTTGGACGACATTATGGTTGGGGAAATTTTAGTATATAAAGTCCTTATTAATTACGCTTCTTTGAGAGCAACAATACATTTGTTTTTCTAAAAATATATAAATTAACTTCCTGCATAGTATGTTAAGATTGTTTGCATCTCTTAAAAACAGAGATATACTAATAAATTTAATACTTAATATTTATTGATTTTATTAATTTAACTTTACTATTTCCAATTAAATAGGATATTTAATGTTTTGGAATTGAATATCTATCATTTGAACATGGAGAAAACTTTGTTTACACGGTGGCAATTTAGGTGAAAATTTATTCAAACCCCCAAAAATAATAATAAAGAAGCATTAATATAATATAGAAGACAAAAATCATTACTCCATTAATTATTGTTTTACTCTAAAAAATTTAATTATTTTAGAAATAGGAAAGGCAAAAAAGAATGGAAAGCAAAAAAGCAATATTTATATTTTAGGCAAGAAATCAATACGAGTAATAGAATATGAGCACTAAAGCCACTACAACAAAAATAAGTTTTTAGCGGCGTTTTTTAACCTTATAGTAGCGTTTTTAAGCGCCGCTAAAAACACTCCCGACGCTAGATAAAGCGCCACAAGAAGTGCCGCTAAATCGAGCGCCGCAATAGTTAGCAGCGTTTTTGAACAAAAAACGCCGCAAAAGATCGAAATCTATAGCGGTGTTTGATATTCCGCAATAAACTAGTCTTTAGTGGCGTTTTTCGGCAAAAACACCGCTAGTTAGTGATATTTAGTGGCACTTTTATTCACAAACGCCGCTATAGCCTGACTTTTTGTGACGTTTTTATTTTCAAACGCAACTAAAAAGTCTCTACAATCATTTCCCAAAGACCCAAACTTTGAAAACAAAGAAGCCAAAATTTAAATTTCTTGAACAAAAACAAAAAATAGAACTTAACTCTAGCCATTGTCAACAAGGTAATTGAAGGTATGACCATTACGGTTGTAAGTGAACTTGTTGTTGGAAGAAGGAAGCTTTTGGAGGCATTGAAAAGCTATGAAGTTAAAATTCTTGCTGAATTTAGTGTACTTTGCTAAGATAACATCCCCACGCGATATAAATGTATAGATCAATGATTTATACACAATTTTTTTAGGATTTTGAGCTCGGAAGAGGAAAATACAAAGAGAGATATGAGGTTTTAAAGGCTCTCTCATGCTCTTTCTATTGCTACCTTTGTTTTCTTTAAGAATCACTCTTTTGTTGGCTTTACAAAATAATTTTGCAGATCAGATCGGTGCGACAAATGAATTGGCAGATGTAAAGGAGAGGTTTCTAGAGTGATGAGAGAGAGCACCATCGAAAGAGATTTGGGGATTAAGGTGAGGTGGGGGAGTGTCTGAGGGTGAATTTTAATCGTCAATTGAGTTTTACCGGCGTTTGCAACAAAACGTCACTAAAGAACGAAGTCTTTTGTAGCGTTTCTTTTGAAAACACCACTAAAATGAAACTTATTGTGGCGTTTGTGACAAAAACGCCGTCAAATATCATTTTATAGCGGCGTTTATATTAAAAACGCTGCAAAATTTATCTTTTTGTAGCGTTTGATATATAAACGTCGCAAAATGTAAAAAATTAACGGTATTTTTTTAAAAAGCGTCGGTATATACCAAGTTTGGTGTAGTGAGCCCGAAGAGGAAAGAATAAAATTCAAGTTTGTTTCATACTATTTAGTTTTATCTCTACTATTTTATGTGGAGAAAAGTATTGAAAATTCATCTACTTTTAAAAAACCACTTATCTCATTATAAAATTAAGTATTGTTTACATACATATATGTTTGTATCTCATTATAAAATAGTCTATATATATATATATATATATGGACGAGATCATTTATCTTTTATGTGGAGAAAAGTATTGAAAATTCATCTACTTTTAAAAAACCACTTATCTCATTATAAAATTAAGTATTGTTTACATACATATATGTTTGTATCGACTACTATTAATAAATAGACTATTTTTTATGAAATTAGTTTCATAGTTGTAGTTTGTATTTATATTTTTAGTCTAAATTGATATTTGAACTTGGACAAAAATCATTTGTTCCTTTTTAGTGCCCTTTTTGTGTCCCAATACCAAAAAAATTAAATCCTAAGCTCTATCCCTAAATTTTAAATCCTAAATCCAACAACCAATACTTTAAAACCTAATCACAAGCTCTAACCTTAAATCCTAAACCTATTTTTTTAATCATGGGGCATAAGTAAGAGCATCGAAAAGGGGCATCCAATTTCTAATCTTTTAACTTGACTTTTGTTACAAGTTTTTATACTTCACTTGATATCAAAATATATAATATAAGTCGTTTTTTAAAAAAGTAGATGAATGTTCGATATATTATTCACACAAAAATAAATAATCTTACTATATATATATTTAAAATAATTTGATTTTAATTTCGAGTGTACAAGATATAAACAAAAGAATGGTAAAACCGAATAGTAGAAAATGACCCAAAAATTTATCCTTACATCTTGAGGCTTAGGTGGTCACAATCTATCATTCATATTGACTTCTTGCCTAAACTATAAGGCTTAATACACAAATTGTCCCCTTACGTATATCTAATTTTCTAACTTCGTACTAATGTATTTTTGGTCATTAGTGCCCCTAACTAAAAATTCGAAACTAACATCAAAATATATATATATAAAAAATTCGACCTAATTTACTCCAAAACTATTATAATAATCATAGAGCGCTATAATTTAAATTATAGCAAAATCAAAGCTTAACAATTTAATATCAACGTTGATGTTAAATTTATATTTAAAGAAAACACAAGACCAATAAATTCCCTAATAAAGCAAGAATATTAGCGGAAGTATACTATTTGCTAATGAATTCTTTGACATTAGGAGCACTAATGACATTAAGTATTAAATTAAAAAAAATGTTAGAGCGCAATTTGTACATTAAGAAAACATACTAATATTATTCTTCATTTTCTACTGTTCTTTTGTTTCTTTCCTATTTCTGGAATAATTAAAATTTCAAGCATGTTAACTATTTGGTTTAATAACATTTATGTAGTGTAAAAGATGTATTAATTATATTATATTTATTGTCTTGAAAATTGTTTATTGATAAAAAAATATTAATTGTTTTGCATTATCGAATCAAACTTTTAAAATATATTTTTTTTACTCATATTTATTTCAATTATCATGTCACATGACATCTTAACTGGATAGATGTAGCATTGTCCTTTTAACATGAATACATATTAAAATGTTAAAATTTTAATATGTTGACATTACATCATACGCAACAACCGTATAACTTCATGTTATTATAGTAATAATTCTATAATATCAAACGTAATATAATTGCCAAGCACTTGGATCAATTGACACGGTTAGAGATTTTTCATAATTAATCTCTGTTGAGATCGTTAAACGAATAGGTAAGAAACATATGTGGTTCAAACCACGCTAGTTATAATGTTTCTCAAATAAACTTATTTGTGTGAAACAATAAAACTGTCACTCGAATAATATAATAATTTTCTCGGGGTGTTTGGTTTACAGAAAAATTATTACTAAGGGTAATATTTTTTTTTCGAAATAACATTCTATTGTTTGGTTTGAGAGCATTCTTTCTGTGGGAGTAATAATCTTCTCTCAACAGTGTCACTTTCTTCCCCTAAATGGTAGGAATGTCATTCTCACTAATTTTTTAGTTATTTGACAATTCTCACCCCTTTAAACTATATTGCCCCTAAGTTATTAAATTTTTTCATATAAATCCTTTATTTGAATTTTTAATTAGATTATTAATTATTTGTGGTATAAATTAAGTAAATATTTTTGCTCAATATGAATTTAATATTTAAATAGTGTTACACATATTTAAATATTGTTTTATTATTTAATGTATTTTTATTAATTTTATATTTATAATTTTTATAAACAGAGACGAACGCAGAATTTTATGTTAGGGGGACAAACCTATAAAATTTTAAGAGGAGCGAACTTATAAAATTTTAGGGGGCGAAAATACATTTTCAATAGGAAATACATAAAATATTTCTAAAAAAAACTAAATTATATAGGAATTTCAAAATTTTAGGGGAGCGACCGCCCCTTCTAGCCCCTCTAGGTTCATCATAACTTGTCGAATAAGTAAACTTTACAAGGTAAAACTTGATTTTGTCGAGCAAGAGTTGTTGAGAAACATGATCTTCCATCATCACTGTTTATTTTCTAGAAAATGCATTTATCCTATTGAATAAAGGACTATACTCAAATAACAAAACTTTATGATAAACCAGCCTAGAACTATCAATTTTCAAATCAATAAAATTTTTATGAAACAATAATAATTCAAAACACGTCATCCGATTATTCACAAAATCCTAGCACCATTTAAACAAAAATATGTGAACAAATAACTTCAAAATATTTATAGTTGAAAGTGTCCAAATTGATATTTGACCTAATAAACATGGTCTCACCCACTAATAAAAAATAGAAAAAAAATTAAATATTTAGTACCCTAATTATGCACGCGTTATTGTTTTGGTAACCTAACTATTATTTTTTTAGCAAAATAATGTCTAACGTTATGTTTTTGTTCTGTTTTGGTACCTCTACCGTTTAAAATTAACGAAAATGATAACATGTCTTGGGTTAAAAACAGTTTTAGTCCAAAACTTATACAACCAATCAATTTATCTAAAATTCTATCAATTTAAACATTATTTTAATTTTTGGATTAAAATTGTAAATTCCTCATTTCTCTTCTTCTTCCAGTCGAACATTTTTTTTTGGTTTTGGAGTTTAAAAACACGTCGGAGACAATCAATACATTAAGATTTGAGGATCAATAGGGGGCTAATGTGGGGTAGGGATGACAATTTGATCTGAATCCGATCCGAACCCGATTCGAAGGAATTTATCCTATCCATATTCGATTGAAAAAAATTGGAATCCGAATCCGAGTAAAATGTCCGAGTCCTAATAGGAGATGGGTTGGATATGGATCATGTCAAGATCCAATCCGAATCCTAATCCGATCCATGTCAGAGTCCGAATCAAAATATTTAGGGCTTTTAACTCCTTAAAACAAAATATCATGTATAATATTTACATTAAAACAAAAGGACAACATAAATAAAGTAAAAAGTTAAACTAAATACATTAAAAGAAACATAACTACATATATTTTTAAACGAGAACATAAATGTATATATTAGGTAATTTAAAATAATAGTAAAAATAAAATTAACTTTATATATATATACATATTAAAAGTGATAATAAAAATGTAAATGTCTTAAGAATGTAAGTTAAATAATAATAATATTTATTATGATTTATATATATATATATTAATTAACCTTAATATAATGTAATATATCTATTTATATCATATGCATGTATAAATAAATATGAAAAAAACAAATGCAAGATCAAGTTATAGATAAACAAACAATAAAATAAATACAACGGAGAAACAAATAAATGTAAATATCAATGAATTACTAAAAATTAAGAAAGTTAGTGAATGAAATAGTAAGTAATGTGCGATCGATAGATAAAGTTATGATATATTATGCTAAAATTATGAATTAAAATGGAAAGCAAATTAAAAGCATAAACAATAAGCACAAAAAATTAAATGTAGTCAACAAATAAAAGATAAAAATGAACAAGTGTAGAATTAAATAGCATAAATTAAATGCGTAAGAAATTAAATATACAAAATTACGGACTGATTTGCACGAAAATAAAATTATTAGGGGGTCAAAGCGCAATATACCCTAAAGATACTAAAATTCGTGAATCTACCCCTGAGACTTAGGTCAAGACTAGGGATGACAATTTAATCCTAATCCAAAAACTCTGATCTAAATGCAGTTGAAACAAATCTGAATCCGATCCGAAAAAATCCGATCCAAAAACAATCTGATCCAAATCCGTTTGAAAAAAATTCGAATCCAAATCCGAAAAAAATATCCGAGTCCGATTGTAACAGATTCAGACTTGGATTTTATACAATCCGATCCAAATCCGATTCATTGCCATCCCTAATGTGGGGTCTATTGGAGGACCCAAACTCCATGACCGGGATACCGACAAGAATACGAGGGGTGAGAAAGGGATGTGACAAAATTCTATCAAAATTAAGATGATGTTTTAAATTGATGAATATGGACTAAATTGATCGTATATAAGTGTTTTGGACTAAAATTGTGATTATATCAAGCTACGTCATCATCTCCGTTAGTTTTTAACGGCCGAAGTATCAAAACAGAACAAAAACGTAACGTTTGGTATCATCTTACCAAAAATAATAGTTGAGATATCAAAATAATAACACGTGTATGGTTAGATACATATTTTTCCCTAAAAAAATCCCTCCTTCCATAGCTCTTACACCAACAAAACATTCTTATCCACTCTTTTTACTGGAACCTAAGGCCTAAGCTTCTTTTTATCAGTGCCTTGCCTTTTTTTTTCTTCTCTCTTACCACTTTTATCTTAAGGCACCCCCACCTCTTTCATACCATTTATGTCTGCCTGCCTGCCTGCCTGCCGTTGTTTCCAGTTGGATACACGCATTACTCCCTCTTTCCTGACTCAGTACTCACCGAGTCAGCCTGCCAGAATTAGGACGACCACATGATATGGGAGAGATGATGACCTTGGTTCTTCTAAGGTTGCTTTCCAATACAATCATCACACACATTTTGCATTTTATTTTTCTAATTATTATCTGTCTTTTTTTTTAATCATGCTTGTGAAGTATAAAAACTCTATACTAATATATACATAATGAGCAAATATGCATTTTTTTTGAAGTGGGAGATAATGAGATGAGAGCATAAAACCCTAGTATTCTTACTTAGTTTTAAGTGCTTTCATTTCCTCTCGGGTTCATGTAATAAATATGCTTTGAAATATCATTAAAAAGGTTACAATTATTAGACCCCGTTATCAGAAAATAGGATTCATCAAATGGAGTGCTTAAAAATCAATTCAATTGGACTTAGGCTTTGTTTAGCATTACTTTTCAAACCAGCTTTTGGTTCTAAAAGCTGGTTTGAGGGCAAAAGCTGTGCTAAACAGCTAGCTTTTGAAGGAAAAGCTGTTTTTGAAAAGTGATTTTCAACCCGAACGCAAAAGCTATATTTTTTAACTTTTGCGGTTGTAAAAGTGATTTTGAAAGACAAATTACAATTTTAACCTTCATTTGCTATTATGTTTATTTATAATTTATAATTCTTTACGAAGATATAATTATATAATTAATAATAATTTTTTAAATTTTAAATGATATATATTTATTTATGTCAAGTTTTTAAAATAAAATATGTCAATTTTGTTATAATTTCATAGAACACGTATAATTGTTAAAAAAAATTTATTAATAAAAATATTTTTATAATAATTTAAGCTTATATATTTCATATATTATAACATTAGAAAATTTGAATATCATTTTTATATATCTATACATACAAATATATATAACTAACAATATCATGTCCAAAGTGATCATTTATCTTCTTAAAAGCACTTTTTGACAGCAATGATAAACACTAAAATCTTACAACAAACTTTTTAAAATCCCTTTTCAAAATCTCTTTCTAACAGCACTTTTAAAAATCACTTTTTAACAGCAATGCTAAACTAGCCCTTAATAAGAGTTAAGTTGTGGATATTATTGCATTCAATTAGACGTGTCAACAATCTCCAAAGCGGGTGGTTAAAGCTCTCAGTTGACACCTTCACCTTCCGTTAGATTGTGGGTTGAAGATCTATTAGGAGCAAAATTTCCCTCCCTTCCTCCATGTAGAAATTGTTCAAAAAAAATAGACGTTGTTGAAGGATACATTTTGGGTCTAATTATGCTATCAGTCTTGGTAATCTTAATGACTTTGAGCCTCTCCCTTTTAGGGGGATGAACCATTTTCCATTGCAAGCTAAACACTTAGGTACATTGGGGTCACTAACTTCATACTTAACTAGATTTGGTAATTTTGCATTATCACACCAACAAAAATGGCGCCTGCGAGGGTCAAAGGAATCCAATACTTTTTAGTCTCATTGTGGATAATAAGATTAGAACAATATCTTTTACCAAAATACCGTAGATCTAATTGACAAAGAAATATTCATTTTCTGATATTGATAGGATGAAAATAAATATAACTCCCAAAGGGAGATGATGGGAAGGAAAGTTGGCCGCTTTTGTCTTATATAATCACAAT
This sequence comes from Hibiscus tridactylites, assembly GCA_958450335.1. Lineage (NCBI taxonomy): Eukaryota > Viridiplantae > Streptophyta > Magnoliopsida > Malvales > Malvaceae > Hibiscus > Hibiscus tridactylites. The sequence continues at coordinate 98,105,265 of OY288274.1, forward strand.
TCACAAACATGAAATGTTCGAAAGAGCCACAAGGGTCTGGCCCAACAGAAAATGGGTTACACATTCCCCACCCAAAAAGTTGGGGTAAAGTACATCAATAGTCACCGAAATTTTAGGCCGGGTTCATTTTAGTCACCAAATTTTTAAAAATTTTATTAGGGTCACTCAACTTTTAGTCTACTTTCATTCTAATCCCTCTCATTAACCTCCGTTAAAATGATGACGTGGCACGTTATCTCCTCTTTCAACCTCTTTTCTTTCCTTCTATTTTTTCTCTACAACCAAAACCGTTTTGTTGGAAACAAAGTTGCTTCTTTTATCAATGGAGCTTAGTACTGTAACTAATATATATTGGATTACCCATGTTGCCCTCCTTTATCAACGAGGGAACTGGTGAAGAAATAAGCTTACAACTAGCACCAAGCTTTTAGGTTGCAGCAGCAGCAAATGATGATGATGGGTCCGCTTCTAACACTTTTGGATATCCTTATGGATCTCAAAGCACACAAAGAAGAAACGTTCGAATTGTCAACTGCAAACTTTGATCCATTGAAATTGTTTGAATGCCACAACCTATTTTGTTAACATATTTACAATCATATGTCAATATTTGTGAAACTTTTACTATTCAAATATTTGCATAATCACAGCTCTCACGTTTGCTAAACATGTGAATTTTGACGGCCAAAATATTGCATCATTAATATGTATATGTGTCGAAAAAATGTGACTAGACCATGAAGGCCACAACCTTCATATATATTACTTAAAGTACAAAGCTTTATTGATAAAGGAAGCAACTTTATTCCAACAAAGAAGCTTTGGTTGCAAAGGAAAAAAAAATAAAGAAAAAAAAGAGATTGAAGAAAGAGATAACCTGTCACGTCAGCATTTTTAACGAAAGTTAACGGGAGGGATCAAAATGAAAGTAAACTAAAAGTTAAATAACCCCAATAAAATTTTTAAAAAAATGGTGACCAAAATGAACCCACCTAAAAGTTCGGTGATCACTGGTATACTTCACCCAAAAGTTTGAAAAGTCTCAAGAATAGTTATTTTTGGGGGGTTTGATTACATAGATATTAACCACGTTCCTAAGGTTATGCTATTACAGTTGGTGTACGTTAAAATGTTGGGATATTGAAACAAATATTATAAATTGTACGCAGACATAAAATTATTACTACACCAACATCCATAGCATCACGATGCAAATAGCCAAGTGAGGCAATACCCACGAATCCACATACATTCGTGAGCAAAACTCGACTCGACTCGAAAAAATTGAATAATTCGACTCGATTCGTTTTGACTCGACTCGAAATTTTATAAATTTGAATAACTCGAAAAAAATTCAAATAAAGATTGAGTTGTAAAATGAAAATTCGAATAACTCGAAATTTTTAGTAATTGGTGGATTTATTTTTAAGTTCAAGACGAGTCAATTTATTTTTTATGATATATACATACAAATATATAAAAATATGAAGAAATATTGTCACATGTGAAAAAATATATATGTGAATATCTTATATGATTAGAGAAAGGAGTTTAAATTGGAATCAAACCCTACTATAACATGATAAATAATTACAGTTAAATTTTTATAGGAACTCGAAAACTCGACTCGACTCGACTTGAATTTCTTAAACTCGACTCGAATCGAAAAAATTTCAAATAAAGTTTGAGTTGTAAAATATGACTCGTCAACTCGAATAACTCAAAATTTTTTTACTCGACTCGACTCAACTTGATCGAACGTTCACCCCTAGATACTATCTTATATATTAAGTCTCGGGTCAAATACACCGATTCAGATCTCAAGTTAAATTTGTCAAGTCTAATTATAAGTACAGTAAGAGATTCACATTAAAAATTCATTAGTTACGTGTTTGATTATCAAGAAACGGTTTTAACTATTTTATTTAAAGATTATTATCATGCAAAAGTATGAAAATACCAAAAAAAAAAACACATTTAATAAATATTTATTATTAAAATAAGTTTTTTTTAATCTTTTGAATTAAATTGGTGTTGAGCTGACTATACTATCTTAATTACATGTTTAACACACAACAAGACATTCTTACAACAATATTTATTATTAAAATATTTTCGGATTAATTCTCATTTTGATAAGCGCTCATAGTTATATACTTATATTGCGTTTGAGTATATGATAAAATAAATTTATTAATGTATGATCATATTTGTACTAATATAATATTAGTGTTAATGTTGATGTTGCTATCTGGTGATATTTGTTGTTTGATTGATTTTATTTTATAAACGAATGAATTATATTTAAAAGAAAATAATAGTGATATTTTTTAAGTAAATAAAATGAACTCAAAATATCAGAACTTGAACTTCAAAATTAATTAATTATTAAAAGGGTAATTGTTCTATACACAAGCGCTTGTGGATTTTTTTTTATACAAGCGTCTTAGTTTTAGGGGTTAGAGATTCCATTTAGGGTTTAAAATTTAGGGGTATAAGTGTAGTAGTTTTGAATTTAGGGATTGTTGATAGAATTTTGGGTTTAGGGTTTATAGGTTAAAACCTAAATCCCCACCCATATTACCCTAAAACTAAACCCTAACCATAAACCCTAAATTCTAACCTTAAATCTTAAATTCTAAACATAAACCCTAAATTCTAAACCTTTACACTAAAACCCCTAAACTTTAAACCCTAAACAATAACCTTAAACCCTATAATTGAGGCGCTCGTGGAAACAAAAAATTTCCACAGTCGTGGACAAGATATTAATCCTTATTAAAATATCAGAACTTAAACTTAAAAAATAATTAATTTTGTTTATCATCCTAAGATTGCCTCCTTCATTACCTTTCGCGATTCCCAGTGTGGAAAGCAGCACAAATTCGGTATTGAAGAAAGAGACGTTAAAATTTCGGTCTACAATTAGATTACCTGTTCCAAACCGCCATTGCAATGTTTAGTTTTTTTAATGTAAATTATACTTTTCCAAAATTGAGGTTTTTGTGTACGGTTTACGAAGCAAAACAAAATCCAATCTAAAAAAAAGCTCGTATTTTTCTTCAAAATTTCAAACAATTAACGACTACCCATTTGTTGTTGGCCAATTGGGAACTCGTTTCTCCTCCGATCTAGATTATTTCTTCGACAACTGTTTCTGGGTTCTTCTATTTTGGTAAGTTTCAATTATCCATTTTTTTAGATCCTTGTTATTTTTGCTCGTTGAGTCCTTTTTTACTTCGTTTTTGGTTCAATTATTTGTTTAGGATGCAATTGTGACATTGAAACTAAGCCAATTTTTACAATTTAGTTGCTTTAGTTTTCCCCTCATTTTGTTTAGTAACGAAATAAACATTAACTGTAGTTCTTGTTTTTTTGTTTTCCTTACAAGAGTTTTGAAACTAGGCCAGTTTTTACAATTTAGTTGCTTTAGTTTCCCCCTCATTTTGTTATGTAACGAAATAAACATTAACTGTAGTTCTTGTTTTTTTTTTTCTTACAGGAGTTTTGAAAGAAGAGAGCTGTTTTTAATTGAGTAATTTGGTATTTAATGATTTGGCCTTTTTGATTAATGAGGGAAGCTGTTGAAAAAGCATTAGGAAATGAGTCGATCCCCTTCGTTTTCTGTGAAGTCGGAGCTTAGTTTAAAAGCTGATCCGGATGCTTTGCAAAGATGGGTTGTTGCCTTTTGTATCATTAGATTTGATCTCGAACAAGGTCAGCTCATAGAAGAGTGTTATCCACCTGGCTGTCTCACTCAAGAAGAGGAACTTGAGGTTGCTTTTAGTTCATTTCCAGATTCCGTTTCGCAGCACCAGAACCGCTCCAGTATCCACGATTGCATCTTCTTTTTCCGATTCCAAAGGCAGAAACTTTCCAAGCAGGGTAATGTTACTTCATCTGAAATAACTGAAATTGATGATAAAGAAACAACCTCAACACCAGAAGAGGAAAAATTGACTCGGAGATCAAGAAGTATTGGTATTAGTAAAAGATCAAAATACTTGTATGGTTATGTATTCAATAGGCAAAGGCATGATGAGAGGCTAAAACGTGGCGGGGAACAAAAATCCGTAGTAATTTTGTCTCATGGTCCTTATTCTAGCGTGTTTAGACCTTTGTTACAAATCATGGGTCCTCTTTACTTCGATATAGGAAGAAAAGCTATCGAGCATATTGCTGGTTACGTATCCTTGTGGCCTAGTCCTGTACCTGGTAAATTAATGGAGCTTCCAATTGGGAATGCAATGTTCAAAGTTAACTTGCCACCTGCTCACAGTTTACCTTTGGAGAGTGAAATGTCATATGAAGAATCCGCTTCATCTATGGCTCCTTTTCTTCCCAATAATCAGTCAGTGCCTCAAGGTTTATTTCATGATTCTGATATTTTCGGAACATTCAGAGGGCTTTTATTGCAACTTTGGTTATTGTGGGAGTTGTTACTTATTGGAGAACCAATTCTTATCATAGCTCCAACTCCTCCACAATGCTGTGAGGCTGTTGCAAGTCTCATAAGCCTAGTTGCACCTTTACTTTGTAGCGTTGACTTTAGGCCATATTTTACCATCCATGATCCTGAATTTGCTCAATTGAACGCACTTCAAGAAGGGGACAAATATCCACCTATGGTTTTGGGTGTCACAAATGTATTTTTCCTTAAAGCTCTTCGCAATATCCCACACATTGTGTCAGTTGGAAGCCCTGCACCGAGCTCAAGTAGGGTTACCATTGCAAGTAGGTCCACTGGAAGAATTCCTGGTAAACCAGAAGGATTTGGCCTTCAACAGCTTTCCTTGAAGAAGTTCTCTCCTTCTAGTTTGTTGAATGCTGTGAAGCTGAGGAGAGATGGCCCCCTCTGTCTCATGACTGAACATAAGGAGGCCATTTGGAGCACTTATGTCGCAACTACAAAGCCAGACACTTCTATCCTGAATAGGCTTATTGATGCTGGGATGTCACCAAGGGTTGAGGAATCTATGTCTGTTGTTAATAATGAGATATTACGTCGACACTTCTTGGAGCTCACCACCAACTTTTTGGCTCCATTTGGACCATATTTTAGGGCTACTACTCCTTCTGAAGGATCTTCGCCATTTGCTGATCCCCCTCCACTGCCTCCATTTAACGCCGATGATTTTCTTATGAGCTTATCAGCAAGAGGGGTGGGCAAGTTTCTCTCCAAGCGTATGAGATCTAACTGGCTGGATCTGTATAGGTAATGTGAATGTTTGCTTCCACTTCTCAGCTTTATTAGTTGGATCGTATAGGTAATGTGGATGTGTATTGCTTGTGCATGTTAATTTTGTCATCCAGCTTTTGCATGCAATCTTTGGTTACTGCAGTCTATTAATTGTACATTTGAGCTAGAGATGCATTCTCTTTGCTTTCAGGCGTTTTCTTAAAGGACCAAACTTTTTGCCATGGTTTCAAAGACGGCTTGCTGTTGCGGAAAATGAACAACATAGATTGTGGAGGCAGGCAAGAATGAAGACTGACATACATCTCCTTATATCTAGAATGCCTGAATTGGAAATTGTTGACTTCTTTAATGCAATCGAGAGGCATCTTCTTGGAGAAATACAGGTAATTTTGCTCTTTTTCAGGATGATATTAGATGTTTCTGACTGATATTGACCACCTCAATGCTATTAAGAGTAATCTGCTTGGAGAAATGCTAATTAGTCTGAGAGAAGCAGTTAGTCTGGATTACATGCTCCTGATACGTGTTGACACATAGACCTTGTTCTTCTTTCCACTCTTTCTTTCCTTAATCTTTGTCGTATTTTTGTCATTCCTCTCCTATCCTTACAAGTATCCGAGACTTACACTCTCAAATCTTGATGAACTTTTTTCTTTTCTTATATAATTATCTCTATGTTAACCTTGTTAGTTTTCCTTCCCTCTCTTTTTCTCTCCAACATTATAACTCTGCCACCATCCGTTCTGCAGTGCCAAAAACTACTGATGCGAAAATCTGAAAATTAGACTTCTCACTGAATAAGAAATTTTATAGCTAGATGCCAAACAATCTTTGAATCCAAATATTAATGCTTCATTTTAGATCTTTAATATGTTGATTGCTGAGGTATAAAATCTGTAAAATTCAAAGAATTAACAGAATCACTGGTCACATTTACTTGAATACATTTTTTGGGGTGTGTGTGTTCTTTTTATCCTTTATCTAAACATTTTTATACAATTAAAAAAAAAGTGAAATATTAGAGATACAAGGAAATTTAAGGACACGAGTACACGGCAGAAAGTGATATTCTAGAGTAGTACTAGCAGTAATTAAAGACCAGGGATGAAAACAGAAAAGAAAGTGGAGAATATTTCAATGTCTCGATGAAGAATTTGGAGCATTAAATGGTGTTGGACTACATAGTTTGACATTTATTAAACTTGGCTTGCAATTGTCCATGCACGCATTGGCTTCAAGCCTAACTGGGCCTGACAACACAAATGTGATTGCCAAGTTTTCTAAATGTTTTAACTTTAGCGGTCTAACTTTGCAGCTGTTTAACCTTTTAATTTGCAAAAGCAAGTTGGATCTAACAAATAGTATTTGGACAAAAATGAGCCAATGGTTCAAAGAAAACTTCTAATTCATTTAAACGATTATTTGTGGAATTAAAATAGCATTCCTTTTTGTTTTGGAAGCATAAAGTAGGCAAAAGCATAAAGCAATTAACGAAAGTAACTACCAAAAGAAGTGTAAATTTGCACTAGACTTGATGTTTTGGTGGAAGAAGTTTATCTCAACCTTTTTTGATGAATTTTTCATGTTCTCTTTGGATTTTGAATGATTCATTTCACCCTTATCTCGTCCTAACTGTCTCTTCTGCTAGCAGCTCTAGCTTACTGACCATCATTTTTGCAATCAAACTTTCTTTTTTGTCATTTGTTCTTCAGTGATCAGCTATAATGTAGCAACTCCTGGCTACATTGTAGTGTCTGCAAATGGATTCTTTCTAGCACCCCATTCATGTTAAGAAAGCTGTTCTAAATTTTGCCAATACAAGGAATTCTAAGAATTTATCATGTATTTTGGGGGAAGTTATCATGACAGATTACTTGCTTAGATATTTGTCGACCATTTATATATTGTCATTTATCTTGTAATGCCGGATGCTTTCTAGTAATCATCATATCTTGTATATGTTGCTAATAATCGCTAAAAACTGAGAATTCTAGATAAGTGGTAGCTGGAGAAAATGGAGCACTGCAATAATTATTTTCTTGTTCCTCAGCATAATGATTTTGTTTGATCTGGCTGGACTCTACAAGTTATGGAACAAATTTGTTGTTTGAAATCATAGTGTAATTAAGTTCTCTTTTAGTTTAAAAGGATAGTTTGATATGCTACTGGAAAATTCGTAACACGCTTTTTACTAAGCATTAGAATTGCACCGATGTAATCTTCAGCTGCAGCAATCTGGAAGGGCTGTATCAGACTCTGCAGCAATGTGCCAGAAATTGAAAGGTGATCTACAGGCAGTGTTCAACCTACTTCTAAACGACATGCAGCAGCTTTTGCTTTTAAACCCCCAGAGAGCAGCCTTTCTACAGGGAAGTTCGAATCCAGAACTGACAAAACTCCCTGGTCGTCCTTCGATTCAAGTTGGGGTTGTATCATCCAGTTTGGCAAGATAACAGTATCGAGGGTCTTCACCCGTGATTCTCTTGTAGCTTCGTCTCCTTATTTGGATGGAGATTCCCCCGAGTTTTGACGTAATTGTTCATATAGGTGAGACTAAACACACTTGCACTCTGTTTTCTGTACAATCATGTGTTATGAAGTTTCATTTCCCCAATTGTTTGAGAATCCACCCAGGTGGAAAGAAGCAAATGAGTATGAAATAAAATGAAAGTTGATCCTACTAGCTAATAGCTAATAGCTAATAGCTATGTCTTGTTTGTTTAGCTGAGTCCTTAGCAGCAAATTTGTGGCCAGCAGAGAAGCATAGCAAATAGCATTTCATCTTCTGAAAACAAAAGCGGATGAAATGAAAGAGTTGGGTACTTGGCTTTGACTGTAAATACTTCCCTTTGATCCATCTATTATTTCGTCGGGGACTAAAATTCTAATTGCTTCAAAATAATTTAATTTTTCGACTCAATTTAATGTAAAATTTTGATTAAATTCAATTCAAAATTATTTTAAATAAAGTTTGAGTTGTAAAACAAGAATTGAATTTTTTTAGTAATTAGTGCATTGAAATCAAATATTTATAGGCCCGGTTTGGTAAGAGAGGTTTGTGCAAAAATTAGAGGTTTGACCAGTCAAATCCGCTAATATTGTTGTTTGGTAAATAGCGAATTGAAAGAACGGATTGAGGTGAAACCGCTAATTTCGAAAAAGCTCATAATATGAGCCTTTTGAGATTAGATGTTTGATATTATAGTTGTAAAGACTCTTTTGAATATAAATTAGTCAAATTATATTAAAATAATTATATAAATAACAAATTAATATATAAATCATTTGAATATGTTTAGAAAAGTTATATTAAAAATAATTTTATAGATCTAATTAATAATAATTAGATACAAAATATTGATAACTAATAAATTATTCAAACAAGTATTGAATATAATCATGTTCTTATATGTCATTTTGCTTGTTAAATAATCTAACAACTATCAGTTAATTTTACCAAACACTTTTATACAATCCGCTAGTCAAATCAGCTAATGCAATCAGCTATCAGCTAATGTAATCCGCTATCCGCTAATTGTCAAACAGGGTCATAATTTAATTTAATGCTACTTGAAAATTGATACATTAATTGTTAAAAATTTTAAACTATTCGAACCATAAGATGTGGTGCGGTGGTTTCTTACCTGATCCCTTAACCATGAGGTTAGATCATAGAAACAAATGTACAGGAGGGGGTAGATTAGATCCCCATAAAGTTTGACAAAGAGTATTTCTAGTGACTTTAGCTAGACAGTCCACAACCTGGTTACAAGATCGAGGGATAAAAGAGAAGGCACAGGAGCCAAAAGAATTTGCTTGCGCTCCTTCCACAGCGGAAGAAACCTAATCAGAGTGAGAACCCGAACAAAGCCTCGAATAACTGCTTGGCAATCAGCCTCTTTGATGATATCCGATATGCCAATCATGGAGGCAAGAGAGAGCCCCAGTCTGATGGCGATAGCTTCTGCCACCGCTGCATTTGGAGCTAAAGCTGGTGCTGAAAAACCTTGAATAACAGATCTCGACCAGTCACGTGCGAGAGCTACCACCGTAGCCTTACCGGTGTGGCAGTCAAAGGCTGCATCACAATTGATCTTAACCCTATTTGGTGGAGGGGGGATCATGTGCTTGGTTCCATCGACGATGAGTTTTCTTCAGGGAGGCAGTCTCCGAAGCTTGAGAGAATTTCCTAAAGTCGCGTTCTGCTCGTAGCCACACTTCACAAGGGATATCCTTTCTACCTTTAAAAACCAGAGCATTCCTCGATTTTCAAATAGCCCACAGAAAAAAAAGCGATAAGAGCACAACCATCGTCGAAGTTTTCCAATTTACAAAATTTCAAGATCTTACTCCACCATCTAGAAAAATTTGGGAAACTCAAAACAGACAGTTCATAACTAAAGCCTAAGGCCTTCTACATTGTTTATGCGAACGGACAGGAAAAGAGGATATGTTCAAAAATAAAAGGTTGTGTAAATTTTTTTTACACAACTTAATTATCAAAATATAACTCACTTACATAATGCCTAGGAAAACCAACCAAAAGGACTATGAACCGGATAAAGCTAACCAGCAACAATTTCTAAGTTAACATTGAAGAAAAAAATAGGCAACTTAATCCTGGTCCATACACCTAGGGTTAAAAGGAATCGGATTTGTTTATTTTTGAAGTTGTTCATGTCGGTTTATGTTTGTATAATTTTTTAATATTGTGCTCGAACTCTGTTTCTTTTTTATTTAGTAGTTTCTCAGTTTGTTTAGTGTTCACGAACACAAAAATTAATAAGTAATCAATGCTTATTTACAAGGGTGTAAACAAATAATTAATATATTCAGAGTTCAATGTTAGTTGCAAATATGCTAAACTGATGAGTTGAAATTGAAATATAAAAAAATAGACTTATTATTTTAATAAGTGATATAATCACACTCATTTATTTAACTTAATAAACAAATGTATAAGATCAGAAAAAACTGTGTAATAATACGGAGTTGAGACAGAAAGCACTCATGCCAATGGTCGGATTATACACGAGTTTTAGTATGTTATTTGCATGGAAATGTTTTTCTTCTTCTCAATTTTGTTTAAATTTAGTTGTGAAATCTTTGGAGCAAGATGGAAATGGTTCTTCTTATGGAATTGGAGACTACAAGGACTTCTTTTCATTCATGCATCATACAAAGAATTGTGGAACCATATTTGTTGGACTTAAAAATTCGAATTTCGTTTATTTAAGAAACGAAAAACATAAATAGTATGTGTTAGTATGTGTTTGTTTGTTTAATTAATGACATTTTCTTATAAAAATATTAAAATAATATATGCTTCTATTTTACATTTGAATTTCAACCCATTAATCTATGAAATATAAATATCTCCTGCATGCCATCAAAGTAATGATGTTTATATACTCAATTAGTTACATATCCACATACAACAAACAAGTGTCCGTACATGCCAATTCCAAATCCAAAAACACATGGAAATGCATGGTTTGTATTGTACTATGTCTATATTATGTACTCCATCAATCCGAGGAGGAGACTTCCGGGCTACCCTGTCTTGTCTTCCTCAACTTTAGAGCCTTCTTCTGGCGCTTCAAATCAGGCTCCACAAGCTGCAGCCGCGACATCACAAACGCCAACAGTTCTTCGTGGTGGGAAAATGTGAAGTCCAAGTGCCCGTACTCGAATTCATTGTATGATACATCCACGCCAGCTTCCTTCATCAACCTATAGTGCTTTGAAACCATTGATGAACTGATTATCTGGTCCTTCCGCCCAGCCACCAAATCCACCGGAATATCAATAAGGGAATAATATTCTCCCAAGTCTATCGGCTCCGGCGAGCCATACACCTCCATATTCACTGCTGCACTCCCAAAATCATACATTCTAAACTTCTTCGTTCTTTTTATCTGCGAAAGGTGATGAATCACACGGAACGACAGACCCGGCATGTCATTCATGTTATAATGAGGTAATCCCAGCACCGCAACCCAATTTGAGCTATCTCCACCGAACCCATAACTCAATATAGTTTGAACCAGTCCCCCAACGGCAGGGTAGTTATGGAAGTCTCTGACCAACTTGTTGAACAGCATTCTAAAGAATCTGGTAGGTATATACAAGGCAGGTACAAAAAGTGCCAGGATAGGAGCCAAAAGAAGACATACATAATGCCCCATTGTAAAGAAAAAACTAGTCTTGTCATGGAAACCTGCAGGGGAAAGCAAAACTAATCTTGAGAGCCTGTGAGGTTTCTCTTCGATCCGGCGTATTATAACATACATCAGCATGGCAGCTCCACCCATGCTATGTGATATTGCACAAAGTTTGTATGGCTGCTCATTTATTTCTCCATCGGGTTGGCTAAGCTTCAATTCAGCAGTTTTAATTTCGTGAATCTTATCTATCATAGCTGGAACATCCTCTGTTCCATGCTCATTTATGGAGAATCGCCAATATCTGACTCAAAAAATAGATTGCTTTAGATACAAGTAATAGATAGATAGATAAACAATTCTTGGACGGAAGAATCTGCTACTAACTAGTGATCACATTAGTCACAGAAAACAGGAGAAATCATGTTGAAATATATTTACTTACTGCCTTAAGGAGATATTTTTATTCACATGCTCTCTGGAGACTAAACCTCGAAAATTCCCAAGGAATACATCGTAGCCTGTAATTCAAGCAATAACATCATTCACTGCAATTTTAAACCAATTCACCATGAATGATACAAATAGTTTCAAGTACAAAATAAACCTTGATCAAATGCCGCGAAAGCTGGAGAACCAACAACGCCATTGGAAACCCAACTGGCAAAACAAATCAATACATAAGAACTCTCCCGAGTGAAATATTTTAGTGAAAACGGAAAATGAGTTATAATTAGTAGGGGCAATAGAGCAAGCACATTTAGCCGGTTGGCCAAGCTGCTCATCTTTGTTCCCTCATATTCCCTTAGGACCCTCTAGGAGCACTCCCCTTCCTTCCTCTAGAGTCCCCCTTCCCCTCCCCTCTAAGTAGGGGCAATAAATAATAAGGTTTCTACAACGATAATAATAACACAATGGAAGGGATTATGTTCATTGATGTCACATGCATATATTCCATATAAATGCAGGCCCAATGATCCAATATTTAATTTAAAAATAGCTGAGACACATAGATCCTCTTCCCTCAACTCATTCCAATCTTAGGTGACAAAATAAAAAACATAAGAACTCACTAAGTACTAATATTTATTGAATGGCATCCTAAGAATAATGAGTGAAATGATTCCGTTGATGCATAAAATAGTGGAACTATAGCAAAAGACATCCCCCCTCCTCTAAAAAGAAACCATTAGACCGAAAAAGTGGATATTAGAGACACTACCACTTACCATAATACCAAAGAAATACTGGTACAAGAGTGAACACATTAATCTATTAAATTGCATGTGTGAAGTGCAAAAGTCATAATTAATGGACATCTTAATTTTCAAACTAGAGACATGAGCAATGGATGTAAACATGGGAATTCCATGCTCATTCAGTTCACAACACTTTGCATGTTCAAAAAGATAGGTTCAAGCCCCCCCCCCCCCCCCCCCCCCCCCCCCTTCCCCAAAGTTTGAAAGGAAAAAAAAAAGAAACAGATTCTTCAGCTCTAATATGTCTTGTACTCTTGTCATTCTTGATAGAAGAGAATGAAGTAATAGTTCGTCTAGCTAATTAATTTGCTAGGGGGGATAAGGGCTGATACTTTCAAACAAAGAGGTGGCCTTCAATTAAACTACCAGAAGAGAAGTTCACTCGATTAGAAATAAAATTATATTTGAGAACCCGATTTTCAAGATACAGATAATGTTATCTTCCACAATACTAGTAGCAGTAGCCTTTAATTGAACTACCAGAACAAAGTTCACTCAACTAGAAATATAATTATATTTGAGAACCCGATTTTTAAAATACAGATAATGTTATCATCCAAAATACTAGTAACAGTTGAACAGTTCAATTATGCTAATCCAACATTAAGCATAATGGTTCAGGGTTGTCAATTAACTACTCTTGAAAAACCATTGGAACAATACCAAATATAATACCAGTTACAGGAAAAATATAGCTGAAAAACCAAAACCCATGCATAACCAGTGACCAACCAGCAAGGAAATCAGAGAGGAGTCATAAGCAGACTGCAGGTTGTTACTTACCCCATAGACGAATCCATAATACCATGTTGTAAAAAGACGGCCTTTTGTGCATCACGTCTGCAATATCAGACTAGAGGCATCAAAAACCATAGCATTCAACCAAAAGTGATGATCCGAAAAGAAATGAATACTTATACCTTGGTATTCTTTCTAAAAGGATAACATATCCATCATTAGTGATAACATGAATAGCTTCGTATGGGTACCTAAAACAGGAACATGAGGTAAGAAACAGAAGCAGAAGTACAGTGGTAAAAGAAAGGAAAGCGAGGAAATAAAATGCGGAAAATAACCTCACACTTACCCAAGCTCTGTTATGACATCCTGACATGTCCTCGCATCAGTGTTGAGAGTATGGTGAAGAGTAAGATTCCTTTCTCTAGGAGCTGGATCATTAGCTCCAAGAGTAGAGGTGGGAGCTGAAGCATTCAAGGCATCATCATCAATATCCTTAGCACCGGCAGTGGGAGATGAAAACCATTTTCCAAAGATTCTGAAAGTTGCAGACGGGGAGAACACACAATGTGCAGCCTTGTGAAACATATCAAATATAGCTTCTATGAAAATCTCAATTGCTAGATGAAGATCCTGATACACATAGCATAACAATGAGTTAAGGTATAAATAAATAAATAAACAAATAAACCCAGGGAGGCAATAAAAAAGGAAAAGCTCAAGAGGAAGTAAGCGGTAAGTCCTAGTATATAAACCTCGATGATTCCCCGTCTCCTGTCAATGGTGCGCTGGACAACATGATCCTTCAAAGTGTGTCCTTTCCTAAAGGAATGGAACGTCCTAAGACGGGGGCTCCCTGTATCTGAAGAAGCCTTTGATTCTTGCTTACTTAAGAAAAGGAAAAGAAGGGATGGTATCCTCAGCATAAACCTAGCAGGTAATAAAATCCAAGAAAAAATGTATGCCACCCAGTCTGTCCAGTGTGAATCATGATTGATGTGAGTGCTTGTTCTGCAGGCTCTTGACCCATGAGATGATGGTGATAAAGGGTATATTCCATCATCAGGCTCATCTTCTGCGGACGAGTAGTCTACACTTGAATTATCATCCACAGAAAGCTCATGGATGAACTGGTTGAATGAGGAAACACCGCTATCATAAACAAGAAAATCAAAACGTCAACCACTAATTGGTATTACAATCAGTTAATACGGAAAAGAATCTGTTATAGAGTGACACTTATCACAAATTCAGTTCATCTTCTGTGTGTGGATTGAGAGAAAAGAGGAGTGATTTTAGATTTTAGAGCACATAACATAGATTGTCAAGTAGCAACAAAATTACTACGGGTTTTTTTGCATGCAGAAGATCAAGGAAACCATTGCTTTGCAGATAAAAGTATCAGGAAACTAAGTGAGAGGGGGTGGGAACTGTTTTTTGTTTACTCAAACAAAGAAAGCGGTGGGAAATCCTCCTCCTATTTGTGGCTCTCTCTCCCTTTAGATGACAATTTCAAACAAAAGAGAAGCAATAACCAGGGAAATTTTGATACACCACATCCTATTTAAACTATTGTGCTTCTGCAACAAATTTGAATCATGAGCAGCCAAATAAAAGCTACCATATGCAAATTTATAAAGCATATCATTACCAAGACAGTTATAAATTTATAATCAAAACCATTCTATTTGACATTCAAGAAGCCAATTAAGAGAGGTTCTACGGTAGTCCATTGGACCAATGATGTAAGAACACACTAGTGTCAGCGAGCAGCGCTAGACTTCCCCAGCAGAATATCTTAACAAAAAAAATAAGCAGAACTTATTTAATCTCTCTCATTTAATCTTTTAGTGTTCAATAAATACTCAACAGAAAGAAAAAACAGAGCCAAAACTAAGAAGCAATCTATGAACATAGATGATGATGTTAATGAATTAAACCACTCTGGCAAAAGGTTTTACTTAAGCTTACAAGTGGCTAATGCAAAACAGAAACATAGTCCAGGATATTCGAGCATTTTTTTCTTGCATCAAAGTAAAAAAAACAAAACATACTTCTCCATCCAGCGTGGAAATCGAGGTCCATGAAAAGTTGGCCTGAGCTCCCATCCTTGAGCACCATCAAGACTATTTGCCTTTCCAACGAGAATGGCCAATAAAAGTGCTGACACTCCATTTATCAACCTCGCAATATTGTTCAAGGATTCATACGTAAAAGTCTTCACTGACCTGCATAAAAAATAAAACCATATTGGCAACTCATATTCCAAACTAATGAAAACACTCTCGCTCTGTTTGGTGGCCATTTTTTCATTCTTCTTTTTCAATAGAAAGTGAAAGTAATAAATCATATATATATGTGAACTAAAAACAAATAACAAATAGTAAAAAGGAAAAGATTCAATCAACCGGTGCTTTAGGAAATGAATTACAGTCGCTAACTCTGACTAATTCCTTAGCAAAATAAGAGATTCTACTAATTCCTTTTCTGGATCAATAAAAAAAAGCTACAAAAAATCTAAAAGCAAGCGAAATGACCTTACAACAAAATAACACAGAAAAACGATCCGATACTTGCATATACCGAAATACGATATTTTAAGAAGAAAAAAAAACTCACTCCTTGGTAATAGCGAGGGCGTTGTCAACGAATCGCCGCATAATACTGCTCGTTGTTCAAGTTTTTTTTTTTCCTTTTTTCCCCAGAAGTTTCGATCTCTCGATTTCCGGAACTACAGAAAAAGAGGGGATCGAAAAATCAAATATGCGTAGAATTTCTGGATCGGCGAAGTATAGGGATTGTTTTTTTTTTTCTTCTTCTAACAACGGCGATTCTTGGCGTCAAAAGTAAGTCGGTTAATTAATATCCAGCACGCTCGCGCCCTCAGTTTGTTGTGGTTTAAAGGTGGAGGGAGGAGAGATTCCTTTCCACGTGAAGGATGGTTATTTTATTTGACAATTATTAGTTTGGTTACAAACAGATTTTTTTAAAAGTCTTTAAGTCATTTAATTAAAAATTGTTATAAACAAATATCATAGTCTTTAAAATTAAAATGAATGTCTATTATTACCATGTACCATAATAATTTTAGTCACCCTACACTTATACATTCGATAAATATAATCATAATTTTAAATAATTTAATAAATTTAATTTATTATTCTTTTGTAATACCGTCAAATCAAAAAAGTTAATTAGAATAAACTATTAATTGGATAACTACATTATACCATAATAATAAGTTATTAGTATAAGCAATCTAAGATTTATATGATAATATTTATAAACAGATACTACATTATAATTACCTTTAGACTATTAAAAAAATATTTATAGGAGAATGATAAGTAGTTTAAGCTAAGAACAAAGACTAAGGTAATAGAGTTTTTTTAGTAGCAAAGTAATAGAATTTTTAATTATGAATGATTAAATTTATTATTTTTTAGATTAGAACCAAAATTGACCAAAACTATGATTATATCATGCTATGCAATCATTTTTTATCTTGATGATAAAATTGTTCAACCTAAATATCCTAAATATTATCCTTTTTTTTTATACTGAAATTAGAATCCATGTTTGTAATATTTCTTTAATTGGATGATTAAATTATATATTTTAAAATATATATTTTTTATGACTAAACTGATAATTAAATGAATTTGAGTATATTTTATTCACTATTTAACACTGAGTTTTAAATATATATATATATATATGCCTTCGAAAATAATATTTTATTATATGAATTATTTATGTCGATGTTATTGTTACGTGTTTGAATTTTGTTTGTTTGTGTGTCGATGCCTAAAACTGAGCCTAGAATCGTCTGGTGAGCTGAGTCAGGTCTTTTATTGGATAATGTTTGTGTGTCCATGCCTAAAACTTGAGTTCTTTGATATAAATATTAAATTAATGAGGTTTGTATAAAGTATGTTTAATTGAGTTTCTTTTATTTTAAAATAACGGGTTTAATTAATATGTTTGAATTTTAGTTTGATCATTACTGTAATCCATATCTGTATTTAAATTTTCAACGATAATTTAAAAATAATTATATTTTATTATATAAGTGGTGTAAAAAATTTACACAAATTTTCATATTTAACTTATAAAATTTAAATTTCTAACTCTAATATCTTAAAACTTAAACCTTAAACTTTAAATTTGAACCATAAACCTTAAATTCTACATTCTGCACGAAACTTTAAATTTTAATCTAATTTTCTAAATCTTAAAATTAAAAAACTTGTGTAAACTAAAATTTACACAAACTTGTATACCAAAAAAATTTTCATTTAAAAATAAGGTTTAAGCAAGACAAGTGATTGAAACAAAAGCTACGATGTGGGTTTTTTTTATTATCAAAGGGATATATATTGAAGTTTGAAGATAAGGTTTGATAAGATTGTGATAAAATTACAACATTGCCATATCTCAGTCACGTGGAGTGAACGCAACACAGGTTAAACAGTCGTGGTTCGTGGAGTAGAAGAGATGCCACTAAATTGTTTTTTAAGATATTATTTTATAGATTAATATTTGATACACTGTAAATGTAAAAAAGTTTACACAAGTATATCTATTTTTAAGTTTAAATTTAAAATTTATTGTTTTTATCATAAAATACTAAAAATTTAACCACAAACGCTAAACTCTAAACTCTAACCATAAATTCTAAACTCAACAACATAAACCTCTAATCTCTAAACCTTAAACTAAAACCATAAATCCCTAAATAACCCTATTTGTAAAATTTTATTTTTTACAGCCAATAAGATAATAATCTTTATTTTATTAGCTTTTAACTTTTTAAAAAAAATTTGTTTCATTCCATTATACTCCACTCTAATGCTTACTGTTTATTTGGATTCGATGAATATCTAATATTAATACATCTCTTATAAGAAGTCTAGCTTACAATGTAGGGTGTGGCACAACTAAAATATTAGAAAATATAAACTTTAAAATGTTATATTTTTTTTATAATATTTTAAGTTAGTGAAAAGTATCGATACTTAGATATAAGTTGTGGTATTTAACATCATCCTAAAATGTTATCAGAAGTGACAAGTATCGATATTTCAGAGCCAAATTTTAATATTTGTCACAAACCTAAAATGTTACCAAAAAAGTATAACATTTTAAGTTGTGAGTAACATTTTAAATTTAGTGCTTTGTAACATTTCGATTGATGATGCACCTTAATCATACTATAACCCTATTGCACCCTAGAATCACTCTTTTTATAGATTATTTTTTATATTAAAAAAATTAAGAAAATATATATTTGAAAAACTTATTATTTAGACCCTAATAATACTCGTAAACAGTGACCAATAAGCTGTCTTGAAAATCTCATTGTCTTTGCTCAAAGGATTTAATTTTATGCTAGACAAGTTTTCAAAAAAAAAAATTATGGTAGACAAGTTTTATATAATGAATATACAATTAAGTCGGACAACGAATCCTTATGGATAATAAGATAGCCACATGCCAAATCCAATTTTGTGAAGTCCAAGTGTCCGTACTACGACACCTGCATCCCTCCTCAACTTATAGTGCATTGTAAATTGTAACCATTGATGCACTTATTATCTTGTCTTGGGGAACAAAAATTGTATGAAAAAAAAATACATAAATAAATAAAAAAGGTAAAAAAAAAATGTATTTTAGGGTATAAATAAGAGCCCCTCTCACCTAATGAAGGCTCCGTCTCTAAACCTTTTCAGACTAATTTCTTCTCTCATCAAAACTATATAGAAAAATGATAATTGGCATTCCTTTAGTAGGAACTTTTGTTTTATGGTAAATTATTCAACTTAAAAAATGCAAATATTTACTAGTAAGTATTTAAATTCAAATTTTGAGGGTATGATTGTAAACGACCCGAATGTTCAGCGAATTGTTCGTGAACCGTTCGGCGGGAAGTTCGTTTATGTTCTGTAAAACCTATGTTTGATTTTGATATAATTAAATCCTTAAAGATTATTTTGTAAAACTTAAAATTAGTTTTTAAGTCCCTTAATAAGTTTTTAAAACACCAACACTTTGAAACTGATTTATAAAACTCAAACTCAAAATATTTTTTAAGTGTTCCAAGGCAAAACCATTGAAAATCGTCCAGGCGTATCGATACACTACCAAGCGTATCGATACCATTTTACCAAACTTGGTCACTGCCGGAACCTGTATCGATACCCCAAACCCTCGTATCGATACAGCACTGGGTTAAAATTCAAAGAGTTTGAATACGGTACCGATACGGCTAACCATCGTATCGATACGGGCCTTGTAATTTTTTTAATATAAGTCTGTTTAAAAAATATAACCGTTGGTGTCAGTTGGTTGGTAACCAAACTTTAAAAGTTTGTTGACCCGTATCGATACGCATAACTTCCGTACCGATACGGAGTTGGACAGTGAGTTAAGTTCAGAAAATAGTATCGATACGGCCCTTGCCGTTTCGATACCCCGTACCGATACGCTTACACGCGTATCGATACCCCTGTATTAAATGTGCACAACGACTCTTTCTTTTTTGAGACAGGTACCGATACCCATTCCCGCGTACCAATACCGGTAGCTACAGAAGTGCATTTATGGTGGTAAGAGAGGGTTCCAACGGCTCTAATTAAGTCCCCAACCACCCAAACGGCTAGAAATCAATGAAGAGGTATAAAAGACACATCAAAAAGCTACAACAACAACTATTGAACTTCAAGCAAACACTTATTCATCAAATCCAAGCAATTGTGCCAAATTTCATATTTGTCTAGAAATCCCAATTTGTGTTCTTCATTCATACTTTGTAAAATTGGGTTGAGTGCTTGTATTGGAGCTATCATTTGTATTGAGAGATACCTAATTAGCCTACAAATTTCTTTGTTCTCTTGTGTGAGGGTTGGGTTGATTTTTGGGTAGAAAAATCAACCGAAATTGTAAAGGGTTGCCTCCTTGTCCTAGAAAAGGGGAAGATCAATTTAGTGAAATTGTTGCAAATCCTTAGTGAGACTAAGATAATGGATGTAGAGTTCATTTGGAACTTGAACCACTATAAATCCCTTGTTCATCATTTTTAATTTGCCAATTTCCACTACAATCCTTTAAATTTCCAATTCACCCCCCTCTTGGTAAATATCGATCTTTCGATCCACTCAACAATTGATATCAGAGCTTAACTCTTTGAGGATTAACAACCACAAGAGGAGATCCTTGGAAGAGTGCGATCATCCAAATATCAAGAGATGGCTTCAACCTCCGGTTCCGGCATGTACGAGTCACAATCAACCACCAAGCCTCCTTTCTTCAATGGTGACAACTATTCTTTTTGGAAGAATAAAATGAGGCTATTCATCAAGTCAAGTGACTATCTTGTGTGGGATGTCATTGAGGATGGGCCATACATTCCATTGAAGCAAGATGGTGAAGGCAAGATGGTGTTGAAGAAGAAAGCCGAAATGAGTGAAGAGGAGAGGAAGAAGATTCAAGTCAACGATAAAGCTCTCCACATGCTTTTTTGTGCTTTCGGTCCGGACATCTACTCAAAGGTCTCATCCATTGAAAGTGCCAAAGAAGTGTGGGACACACTTGAGACCACTTATGAAGGCACCAATGATGTCAAAGAAACTAAGATTGGACTTCTCAATCTTAGTTATGAAAACTTCAAGATGGAGCCTGATGAGACGGTGTCAAAGATGTTTGATCGATTCTCCACGATTGTCAATGGTCTAAAGGGCTATGGAGAGATCCTACCGGAAGACAAGCTTGTCCGGAAGCTACTCTATTCACTTCCCGAATCTTGGGATGGGAAGAGAACCGCTATCATCGAAGCAAAGAACTTGAAGACATTAAAGCTTGATGAGCTTGTGGGTTCTCTCCTTACTCATGAGATCATGAAGCAAGGAAGGGAAGATGAGAAGAAGAAAGAAGAAAAAAGGGTAGAGAAGCTTGAGGTTGAGAAGAAGAAGAAGATGGGAATAGCTCTCAAGGCTAAAGCTTCACAACATGATGAGAGCTCATCTTGTGAGGAGGATGAACTTGAAGAATTGGCTATGATAGCCAAACGATTCTCACGCTTTATGAGGTCCAACCGGGGAAGAAAAATCCAAAGGAAGATGGACTTCAAAAGCAAGAACAAAGAAGAAGGAAAGGATCCCATCATTTGCTATGAGTGCAAACAACCCGGCCACATCCGTTCGGAATGCCCTCAACTCAAGAAGAAGGGCTTTGAGAAGAAGAAGAAACTCAAAGCCAAGCTTGCTACTTGGAGTGATGAGGAGTCATCGGAGGATGACGAACAAGAAGTGGCTAATCTTTGTCTCATGGCACTTGAGGAAGATTCCTCCTTGGTAACCTCTAACTCATCTACTTTAGATTTTTCATATGAAGAGTTAAATGATGCATATGATGAGTTACAAGAGGTATATGATGAATTAGTTGAGAAGTATAAGGAGTCGGTCATTAGGAATAAAAAGATTATTCAAGAACTAAATGAGAAAAATGACTCACTTACTCAAGCTAATTCTAAATTTGAGAAAAAGATTTTAGGATTAAAAGATGAACTTAAATTCTTTCAAGATGAAAATGTTTATCTTAATAATCTTTTATCTCAATGTAATAGTGAACACCAAAAGGTGTTGGGTGAGCTAAATGAGCTCAAGAAGTCTTTAAAAAATTTTGGTAGTGCTAAGCATGAAGTAGGAGAATCATCTAGAACACACCAACCTAAGAAAAAGACTAATTACTACAAACAAGGTAGCTACCCTAGACATAGTAGAGCTAAAAGAATTAGAAGTGTATGGGTTCCTAAGGAACTTGTAAAATCTAATAATATTATTGCTATGTCATCTTGGATTCCTAAGGGAACCAAGGTTTGGGGAGCTAACACTCATAGACCCAAAATGATTTGGGTACCAAAAACCAAGGTTTAATATCTTTGTTTGTAGGGGGAGCATTGCTACAAGGCCAAAGCACAAAGTCAAAACTCATGGTACCTTGATAGTGGATGCTCGAGGCACATGACCGGAGACAAGAGTCGATTCATGGATTTAAAGCCAAAAAGTGGAGGAGTAGTAACATTTGGTGACAACTCCAAAGGCCACATTAAAGGTATTGGCTCCATAGGTAATCACTCTACCATTCTTATTGAAAATGTCTTATATGTCGATGGTCTTAAACATAATTTATTGAGCATAAGTCAATTATGTGATAAAGGATTTAATGTTTTATTTGATAAAAATGGTTGCAAAATTGTAGACATTAAATCTAATAATATTATGCTCATAGGTCATCGCATAGGAAACATATACATGGTGCATTTAGATGACATACATACATCTCATGCATGCTTAGTTGCTCAAAATGAAAATGATGCATGGTTGTGGCATAGGAAGCTAGGACATGCTAGCATTAGTGTTTTGGAAAAACTAGTCTCTCTAAATCTAGTTAGAGGTTTGCCCAAAATAAAATTTTCAAATGACAAAATTTGTGATGCTTGCTCTAAGGGTAAACAACATAAGTCTTCCTTTAAATCCATTAATGATGTTTCTACTAGTAGATGCTTACAATTAATTCACATGGATTTGTTTGGGCCAATTAGGACTATGAGCTTGGGTGGTAAATCTTATGCATTTGTGCTAGTTGATGATTTTTCTAGATTTACTTGGGTTCTCTTTTTAAGTACTAAAGATGAGGCTTTAGAAAAATTCATCACATTTTTAAAATTAACCCAAAATGATCTTGAACTTAGAATTTCACACATTAGAAGTGATCATGGAACCGAGTTTCAAAATTTAGGGTTTGAAGAATTTTTGAATGAAAATGGTATTAGCCATAATTTTTCGGCTCCTCGAACTCCTCAACAAAATGGGGTAGTTGAGAGGAAAAATAGAACTTTGCAAGAAATGGCTAGAACTATGCTTTGTGAAAACAATTTACCTAAATATTTTTGGGCGGAAGCCACAAACACCGCTTGTTATATTGTAAATCGAGTAATGATTAGGCCAATTTTAAAGAAAACACCTTATGAGATTTTAAAATCTAAAAAGCCTAACATTAGCTATTTTCACCCTTTTGGGTGCAAGTGTTTTGTTTTAAATAATGGAAAAGACAACTTAGGTAAATTTGATGCAAAAAGTGATGAAGCCATTTTTATAGGTTACTCTTTAACCTCTAAAGCCTATCGAGTATTTAACAAAAGAACTTTAGTAGTAGAAGAATCTATTCATGTTGTATTCGATGATAACCTCCTTCCTAGGAAGGATTCTTGTGATGATGATGATGTAGGAATCATAAATGCCTTTGATGGAGGTCAAACTTCAAAGGAGGATGAGATTCAAACAAAAGTAGAAGACACACAAGAACCACCTCTTGAAGCCTTGAAGGACTTGGCTATTGAGGAAAAGGAAGTGAGCTACCCTAGGGAGTTGAACTATGTCAAAGATGGTGAAATCTTGGGTGATCCATCCAAGGGGGTAACCACTCGTTCTTCTCTTAGATTAATGAACCATATTGCATTTATCTCATGCATAGAGCCTAAAAATATAAAAGAAGCATTGAAAGATGACTTTTGGATCATGGCTATGCAAGAAGAGTTAAATCAATTTGAGAGAAGTAATGTATGGACATTAGTTGATAGGCCTAGTAATCAATCTACAATAGGAACTAAATAGGTCTTTAGGAACAAACTAGATGAGAGTGGTAACATTGTGAGAAATAAAGCTAGACTTGTAGCACAAGGTTACCCTCAAGAAGAGGGAATAGATTTTGATGAAACTTATGCACCCGTAGCTAGAATGGAAGCCATTAGGATGTTGCTTGCATATGCATGTTATCATAATTTCAAGCTTTTTCAAATGGATGTTAAAAGCGCATTTTTAAATGGTTTTATAAATGAAGAAGTGTATGTGGAACAACCACCGGGTTTTGAAGATTCAAAATTTCCAAATCATGTTTTCAAACTTACCAAAGCTCTTTATGGTTTAAAACAAGCTCCTAGAGCTTGGTATGAAAGGCTTTCAAATTTTTTGATTGAAAAAGGATTTGAAAAAGGTAAGGTGGACACTACACTTTTCATAAAAATGTATAAAAATGACATCTTAGTAGTTCAAATTTATGTTGATGATATTATTTTTGGTTCTACTAATGAATGTCATTGTCAAGAGTTTGCTAAGTTAATGCAAGGTGAATTTGAGATGAGCATGATGGGGGAGCTCTCATTCTTTTTGGGACTCCAAATCAAGCAAAAGAAGAATGGCACCTTCATCAACCAAGCAAAATACATAAAGGATATGCTCAAGAAGTTTGGCTTGGAGAATGCAAAACCTCAAGCCACTCCTATGAGCTCATCTACAAAGCTTGACAAAGATGAAGGAGGTAAGTGTGTTGACTCTAAGCTTTATCGTTCTATGATTGGATCTTTGCTTTACCTTACCGCAAGTAGACCGGATATCTTGTTTAGTGTTTGCTTGTGTGCTAGGTTTCAAGCTAGTCCTAGAGAGTCTCACCTTATAGCCGTTAAGAGAATCTTTAGATACCTTAAAGACACTCCTTGTTTAGGCCTTTGGTATCCTAGAGACTCTACCTTCAACCTACATGCTTACTCGGATGCGGATTATGGGGTTGTAAAATCGATAGGAAAAGTACTTCGGGAACTTGCCAATTCTTAGGTAGTATGCTCATATCTTGGTTCTCTAAGAAACAAAATAGTGTAGCCTTATCTACCACCAAAGTCGAGTACATATCCTTAGGGAGTTGTTGTGCTCAAGTCCTTTGGATGAAGCAACAACTCTTAGATTATGGTATTAAAGTTGGAACCATACCCCTAAAATGTGACAACACTAGTGCAATATGCTTAACTAAAAATCCCATCCAACACTCTAGAACCAAACACATAGAAATAAGGCATCATTTCATTAGAGATCATGTCCTTAAGGAAGATGTGGTTATAGAGTATGTAGACACCTTGAATCAATTAGCGGACATTTTTACAAAACCCTTAGACAAAGAGCGCTTTTGGTCCCTTAGGAGAGAGTTAGGTCTAGCTAGCCTATCTTGACCTTTTTGGACCTCTTTTGTGCTTAAACTTGCTTGATCTTGTGAAATGCCATGTTTGTATGCTTAGACTCCCAATTTCTTCCATGCCTATAGTTAGGGGGAGTATGATTCTGTTAAAATATGCTTAGAACTGATCATACATCATTTGCATACTCATAGGAGAGATTAGGTTCGAGCCTTTGGTTGTTCTTTGAACCAAAAATGCATTTCTGGGCATGCAGTATCGATACTGTTATAAGCGTATCGATACCTATTCTTCATTTCGTTTCCCAGAATTCTTTACGCTTCACGCGTATCGATACGATTAATCCCGTATCGATACGGGTCGTTTCGATACGGACCCATCCGTTTCGATACGACTGTTCAAACGGTCATATTTGCAAAAAGACATCTTTATCCCCGTATCGATACCCCGTCGGGCGTATCGATACTCGACTGCGCTGATGGCAATAAATAAGCTTTTAATGTATTCAACTTTTACCTAAATTCAATCTCTTCAAAACCTAATTAACCCTAGCCGTTTTTTCCTATAAAAAGGCACTTCCTCCTTCATATTTTTCACACCTCAACTCAAACCTAAAAGAATTTTCAAATCAAGCAAGGCTTTGTGCTCTCTTTCTCATCTTTGTGCAAGTTCTCTTCAATTCTTCAAGTTTCTATCAAGGTAATCACCTTTCTTTTATTTTCTCTGTTTTGATTTTTTTTAACTTTGTTTTTGTTCAAATTTTTTTTTCTTTAAAAATTTCTTTTCAAAATTTTCTCCTTAAAATTTTTTTTCCTTGATTTTTACTTAAATTGAAGAAATCTCCCTTGCTAAATTTTTTTTAGATCATGGCACCAAAAGAGCCATCGAGGAAGCGACAAAGGGCTAATCAAGCCGGCGAATCCTCCAACCTTGGAGAGATTGCTCGTCCTAACTACTCGACAATCTATGAGCAATCCTTTGGAGGCACTTCGGGTGTCAATCACTCTCGTCAATATGAGAATTACAAGATCCGTGCCGAAAGGGTAATATCCATCCCCTTTCTCAATTCGGAGCGTTTCAAGTTTGAATACCTCCCTTTGCTTCATCGTTGGAATTTCATGCACTTTCTCTCTATTCCCGGTTTTTACTATCGTCTCTTGGTTTTGATTTTCTATGCTAATGCAAGATGTGTTAGTCGAAATGGGGAAGTTGTTGCAATTAATTCCTATCTTATGGGAAAGAAAATAACTCTTGATGTCGAGTCTATTTGTGAGGTCTT
This sequence comes from Hibiscus tridactylites, assembly GCA_958450335.1. Classification (NCBI taxonomy): domain Eukaryota; kingdom Viridiplantae; phylum Streptophyta; class Magnoliopsida; order Malvales; family Malvaceae; genus Hibiscus; species Hibiscus tridactylites. The sequence continues at coordinate 98,131,927 of OY288274.1, forward strand.
TAAGTTGGAAGATGAAGGCCTCGATGATGAGCACCGTGGAGGGCATGTTCTTAGTGGATCCGTCACCGCCCTTAATGCTCATGACCGAATTCTACATTTGATGGTATCGTGGTGGTTTCGCCCTTCCGGAGGAAAATATTCTACCATCCGTCAAGTGGATGATTTTTGGATTCGGTGTTTCCGTGAAGCCAAGCGACCAAATCTAGCTCGTCTTATGTTTGCGGAGATAGTCTACCTCGTTCAGAATCGTAACACTCCTCATGTCACCTCCTTCACATACGGTACGGCTTTGAGCTATTTCTTTACTAAAAAGGAAATTGATTGCTCTTATGACATTGCAACTCCTCTCACCGATCCTATTGATGAGCACTCCCTTGCTCGGGCAAAATTCTCTTATATTAATGGTGAATGGATACCTCTTGCCGAGTTACCACCGGAAGTCGCCGCAATGCATGAAGCGACTCAAGCTCCTCAAGCTCCTCAAGCTCCTCAAGTCCAACAACCCAATATGGATGCTCTCATGACCTATCTCAATGAGCAATTCACCGGGTTACGTACGGACATGAATACTCGTCTCACATCCATGGAAACTACTTTTGACACGAGGATGACGGGTTTTGAGAATCGCCTCACATCTCTTGAAAGTGGGCATAATTCCTTGAATATCTCTATTGCCGCTTTCCATGATGAGTGGCGTAATAGTATGCGCACCAATGAGCCTTTGGGAGATGATGATGAAGAGGATGAAGACGACGAAGACGATGCTTAGACGTTTTTCTCTTGTTTGTCATGCATATCATTTAGGACTTTATATTATTATGCACCTATGCTTTATGTTTTTAGGATTAAGTTTGTCTTAGGATTAAAACCTATGCTTTGATTTTTATTTTGTCTTTGTTTGGATTTTAAGTATGTTGCTTTAATGAATAATATCTATGTTGCTTATTAAACCTTGATTTCTTTATGCACTTAATTGTCTCAAAGATTTTTTTTGATCTAACAAAAAGGGGGAGAAGAAACTAGCTCACACTTTAAAATATTTTGATTTAAATCCAAAGGTTACCAAGCTTATATTAAGAGGGAGTTCTTTACAAAGGTTTTTCAAAAATTTTAAGTTTTAGTTTTGTTATATCAAAAAGGGGGAGATTGTAAAACCTATGTTTGATTTTGATATAATTAAATCCTTAAAGATTATTTTGTAAAACTTAAAATTAGTTTTTAAGTCCCTTAATAAGTTTTTAAAACACCAACACTTTGAAACTGATTTATAAAACTCAAACTCAAAATATTTTCTAAGTGTTCCAAGGCAAAACCATTGAAAATCGTCCAGGCGTATCGATACACTACCAAGCGTATCGATACCATTTTACCAAACTTGGTCACTGCCGGAACCTGTATCGATACCCCAAACCCTCGTATCGATACAGCCCTGGTTTAAAATTCAAAGAGTTTGAATACGGTACCGATACGGCTAACCATCGTATCGATACGGGCCTTGTAATTTTTTAATATAAGTCTGTTTAAAAAATATAACCGTTGGTGTCAGTTGGTTGGTAACCAAACTTTAAAAGTTTGTTGACCCGTATCGATACGCATAACTTTCGTACCGATACGGAGTTGGACATTGAGTTAAGTTCAGAAAATAGTATCGATACGGCCCTTGCCGTTTCGATACCCCGTACCGATACGCTTACACGCGTATCGATACCCCTGTATTAAATGTGCACAACGGCTCTTTCTTTTTTGAGACAGGTACCGATACCCATTCCCGCGTACCGATACCGGTAGCTGCAGAAGTGCATTTATGGTGGTAAGAGAGGGTTCCAACGGCTCTAATTAAGTCCCCAACCACCCAAACGGCTAGAAATCAATGAAGAGGTATAAAAGACACATCAAAAAGCTACATCAACAACTATTGAACTTCAAGCAAACACTTATTCATCAAATCCAAGCAATTGTGCCAAATTTCATATTTGTCTAGAAATCCCAATTTGTGTTCTTCATTCATACTTTGTAAAATTGGGTTGAGTGTTTGTATTGGGGCTATCATTTGTATTGAGAGATACCTAATTAGCCTACAAATTTCTTTGTTCTCTTGTGTGAGGGTTGGGTTGATTTTTGGGTAGAAAAATCAACCGAAATTGTAAAGGGTTGCCTCCTTGTCCTAGAAAAGGGGAAGATCAATTTAGTGAAATTGTTGCAAATCCTTAGTGAGACTAAGGTAGTGGATGTAGAGTTCATTTGGAACTTGAACCACTCTAAATCCCTTGTTCATCATTTTTAATTTGCCAATTTCCACTACAATCCTTTAAATTTCCAATTCACCCCCCTCTTGGTAAATATCGATCTTTCGATCCACTCAACATGTTCGTTTATTTATTAAACGAACGAACATGAACAAGATTTTTTGTTCGTTTAATTAAATGAACGAACACGAATAAAGGGCTTGTTCTTTTATTTATGTTCGTGAACGTTCGGTAATTCATTTTTTTATGTTCATTTGTTTATGTTCAGTTAAATTTATTCATATATGTCTAGGGGTGTTCATTATTCGGTTAAACCGAACTACCTGACCGAACCAAAACAAAATGGGTTAATATATTAGATAATTTTAGATTTCGGCTAATAATTAATTTTTTTTTTCAAATTTCAATTATCGATTAATTTGATTTAAAATCAGCTAATTAACTGCACTAATCGAACTAACCAAAAATATTAAATATTTAACAAATTATATATGTTTGTTTATGTTCGTTTGCCATTTAAACGAACGAACACGAACAAACTACATTTCTTAATGAACGAACATGAACAAGCTACATTTCTTAATGAACGAACACGAACAAAAAATTTTATGTTCGTTTATGTTCATGTTCGTTCATTTATTCGGTTAAAGTTAAACGAACGAACATGAACACACCCTCGTTCGGTTTGTTTATAGTCATATTTGTGGGACAAAAGTTAGTTTATTCAATCTTTAAATTTATAAAGGCTTAAATTGCCATTAGACCAACAATTCTTCAATTCCGTCCTTGATTCTCTGGATTAAATGCGTCTCTTACCTAATAATAGCAAGATTTTAGTTGATGATATTATTGGTAATTTTCAAGATTAGTTACTTAATCCGAAATGGCATTTCCTTGTTGGCTGTTGCAATGAAAATAATGAATGGTGCTAAATGATAATGAGCTCAGGAATCTGGGGGTTCTTCCCTTCATTTCTAACCCTAAATTTATTACTATTTTTTGCTGTTTCTGGAGTTTGAAAATAAATTTAAAACCTCCCTTTGAGCACACAATAAATACAAAATAATCCGTTTTCTCTCGGTGCTCCTTGATTCCTCCAATTTTAACAATCCACCGTCATCATCCTCTAAGGTTCATCCCCTCTTTCTTTTTCTTTTTTTTTCAATGTTTTTCATATATCATTTAATTTTGTAGGTTTTGTTCATTCAGATAATTTCGAAATAATTCAGATATCTCGGATCAGAGAATAAAGAAAAAATAAATAATTTTTTAATTGAATGCCACCTTTTGAAAATAATTACATATGCTATTGGGATAGATTTCCATAAAAAAAGAATTTGAGCTTTAAAACAGCTCATAAATTTCATTTGACACTTAGTTGGACATCATTGGAAATCTGAACATTTTGGTCCCTTACTAATTTGGTCCTCGAACCACTATAATTGATCTTTGTTTCCAGTGGGAAAGATGACGGATATGTTTTTAGAAGCTCACACAATTAGATCTCATGGAGTCAGGGTGGCCAGAGCACATTTACATAGCTGGTTGATGCTTGTACTTCTCGGCGTGATCGATGGCCTGCTGAATTATATCGAGCCCTTTCACCGTTTCATCGGAAAAGACATGATGACGGATTTGAAATTCCCCTTCCACAAGGATACTATTCCGATGTGGGCTGTACCAGTATGTGTACTGTAAATTCAATTCATATTGTTGCTTGGAAATCAATCAATCATAAACACTTTTCTAACCCCATTTGAATTAGGCTATTGTAGTATTCGTGCCTTTCTTTATTTTCGGCTTATACTACTATTGGAGAAAGGATATTTATGATCTTCACCATGCCGTACTAGGTACTTGTTTCACCTCTCTTTCTTCTTTTATTCAAACTAAGTTGATATGGTCATGGCAATTACTTATTGAAATGCTTTCTTGACATGCAAGCTAGGTATTCTATATTCCGTTCTTCTGACCGGAGTTATTACGGATTCCATCAAGGATGCCGTTGGTAGGCCGAGACCGAATTTCTTCTATCGATGTTTCCCTGATGGAAAGGCGGTGTGTTATTTTTCTTTTCTAAACCAAGGGTTCATTTCATTGCCTGCTTTTCCTTCATTTATCTCGAATATTTTCGACATGTGCAGGTGTTCGACCAAGTTAACGGCGATGTCGTATGCCACGGGGATGCAAAGATTATAAAGGAAGGGTACAAAAGTTTTCCCAGTGGACATACTTCATGTAAGATCGACATGCATTTCTTCTATAATCATGCTGCGAGGAACATAACAGTTTGTGGTTTCCAATTCCCCCTATGCAGGGTCGTTTGCAGGTCTTTGTTTCCTTTCGTGGTATTTGTCGGGAAAGATTCGGGCATTCGATCGCGAAGGGCATGTAGCGAAGAACTGTATCGTTATCATCCCGGTACTCGTTGCAGCTCTTATCGGTATATCTCGGGTAGACGATTACTGGCATCATTGGACGGATGTTTTCGCGGGAGCTCTTATAGGATCATCAATGGCAGCATTTTGTTACCTGCAATTCTTTCCCTTTCCTCACTATGACGATGGTAGGTGCAACATTAATCACATTTTTCATATATATAATTGGAAGATTAATTAGTTTAACAAAAATGTTAATGTTGAACAACTAGGTTGGGCGCCTCATGCATATTTTAAGATGTTGGCTGAAAGGCAACGTAGTGCTGAATCTCCGGAAAGCACCATCACCCCGCTCCACAAGAATCAATCAGATATTGAAACACAACCTATGTGATGAGTAGAATCGGGTTGCACACCTATGTTACGCAGAATTTTCCGACTCAAATGTTTTGTATGGATATATGTTCGATTCAGATATATATTCATTTTACTAAGAAAACACGAAAATTCTAAGTAACTTTAGAGTGCGGTTTATATTGACTCGGAAGACCTATTTATAATATATATAATGTTAATCTTTATGTAAGATTTAGGTACATGAAATGAAAGAAAATTATAAAATAAATTATATTTATAAAAGTATAAATTTAAATTTTAATATTATTTTAGGTATAATGATAAATTTGACCCTTAGTCTTTTAAAAACTGTCAAATTGTTTTTAATATAAGTATTTGATAAAACGTTAAATTTTAAACAGTTTTGCTAAAAAAGTATTATTTTAGATATAATGATAAATTTGACCCTTAATCTTTAAAAAAATGTTACATTGTAAACAAGGTGATTGAACTCAAATCTCTTAAAATAATTATTATTTACTTTTCCACTAAAACCACTTGTTTTTTTTTTTTTGAAAAATATGCTGATTAAAGAAACGGTCGGTTACAAGGGGTTCACTAAAGATAAAATAAAGAAAACATGCTAAAAGGAAATGAACAGACAAGTCTAGAAAACAAAAGAAAAACCAGAAAGCTTAAACGGCAAACCCCAAAAGAAAATTCGACCATCGAAAAATCAGCTTCACCATCTGAGCTCAAACTCTGGGCTCCAGAGCAAGATACAACCATCGCATGCAGATGTGTGAGAAGTGCCGGAGAAGAATCTGAAAGCTCCGGAAACAAGCAGAAACTAAATCTATGGCACCAGACCAGCTCGGATTCTGTCCGCACGAGCCGCCGCCTCAACTGGGTCTGGGGCTTCTTCGATCCAGATACGGGTAGAGTCGAAACGTCTCCCTTCTTTGGCCATCAGATGTGCCGTCATGTTGGTGGTCCGATGACTGTATCGGAAAGATAAGTCTCTAAACCCCCTTTTAATTCTCTTAATATCTCTGATTATTGGTCCTGTTAAGGATCTATCACAAGATCTAACCGACAATTTATTGTTAACATTCAGAGAGTCACCTTCGATTTGGGCGCGGTGAAACCCTAATTCCATCGCCATTGTCACTGCATGCCGGCAAGCCAAAGCTTCGGCCACCTCAGGGTTGGGAACAGAGGAATTTGGGTAAGATCCAACAGCCATGATTAAACCCTGTGTATTCCTAATAATCACACCAGAAAAAGACACTTTCTCTGTTGATTGAAAGCTTGCATCATAGTTTACCTTAACGTAGTCCGTAGGTGGAGGGGTCCATCCTTCTGATTGTGTGGCTGCATTTTTGCTGATATGCGTTCTCGATGCATCAATCTCACATAAGTATTGTTGTATGAAATGTGCCACTTCTTTTGGTCTTTGATTACAATTGTCATGCATCCGTTTGTTCCGATAGGTCCATACTGCCCAGATCGTCATAAAAAACATTCTAGCCGCTTCATTAGATAGTTTCTCAAACAGATGTGATAGCCATTGTAGCCACTGTTGCTCCATAGAAACTATAGAAATATCAATATGTAGCTCAGATAAAACCTGTAGGAAAAAATGGCACTGAAGAATATGCTTGACAGATTCAGGTGAACTGCTACACAGCAGGCAATCTGTCGAAACAGGCAATCTTCGATAATGCAGGTTCTCTTTTGTTGGTATGTAGTTGTTGAAGAACCTCCAACACATAACTTGTACTTTAGAATGGATAGAACTCGACCAAAGTTTGCCAAAAACCTGAGTAGACTGTGATTGAGCCTCTGTAATATTATCTCTAGGGAAATTTGCCTCACCCATCAGGAGCTTATACCCACTCTTAACAGTGTAATTACCAGACGACTCGAATCGCCATCTATATTCATCGGGAACAGCCACATTATGGAGTTTAATGCAAAGAATAAGATTAGCTTGATCACCAGGAAAAATCCTCCGAATCACATCTGCTTTCCACGAACGACAAGTTGAGTCGTTATCATCAATTAAATCCGACACCCAGCTATACTGAAAGGGAATGGGATCAATTGTTACTCGGCCATCTTCTAGCCCGGGAACCCAAACATCGTTCCAGATACTAATGCTCTTTCCATCCCCCACCATCCAGCCAACTCCTTTCTCCAGAAGCCCACGACAGGCCCAAATACTTTTCCAAGTGTAGGAGGGGTTAGTACCCAAGTTTGAATCCATAAAAGACCCATTTGGAAAATATCTACCCTTGAGGACCCTTGCTAAGAGCCCATTAGGCCTGGTTAAAATGTGCCACCCATGCTTAGCCAAGAGAGCAATATTAAACTTCGCGAGATTACGGAAGCCCATGCCACCCATATCCTTAGACGCACATAGATCCACCCATCTCGACCAATGAATGCCTTTTCCAGAGCTATTATTACGCCACCAAAATCTGTTATAAATGGAATCCAAAGCACTACACAAGGATAATGGAAAAAGAAAGCACTGCATTGCGTACACTGGTATAGCTTGCAAAACAGATTTCAGAAAAACCTTCTTACCTCCCATTGACAGAAATCTAACACTCCATCCCTCAACTTTCTTATTTGTTCTATCCCGCAACCCTGCAAACGCCTCCTGCTTATTTCTACCAACCATAGTCGGGAGGCCCAAATACTTCTCAGGGTTGTTTGAGATTCGGACCCCCAATAAGGCCCCTATATCATCTTTAACATTCTGACTCAAATTGTTACTAAAATAAATTAGAGATTTTTCAAAATTTACCTTCTGACCTGAGGCTCTCTCATAACAAAGGAGTAGGTCTCTCATAACTGTTGCCCCATGAATAGACGCATCTCCAAACAGGATGCAGTCATCTGCAAAGAATAAGTGTGTAAGAGTAATACCCTGTCGTCCCACCTTGACTCCTTTCAGCATGTTATTAGCCTTGGCGGAATGTAGTAAAGCCGAAAGTCCTTGTGCACAGAACAAGAATAGATATGGGCTCAGGGGGTCCCCTTGCCTCAGCCCACGAGTAGGCTGAAAGCCCTCACTAGCCTTACCATTAAACAAGACCTTGTACGAGACCGATTCCACACAGCGCATAACCAGAGAAACCCATCTATCGTCAAAACCCAACTTGGACATGATACTCGTGATAAAGGGCCACTCCACCCTATCATATGCCTTGCTCATGTCCAACTTCAAAGCAAAAGAACCGTTCCTTCCTCCTCTTCTCATTTTTAAAGAGTGAAGAACTTCATAGGCAATCAATATATTGTCTGTTATATGTCGGCTAGCCACAAAAGCTCCTTGCGTGTCATCAATACAATGATCCAACAAAGGACTTAGCCTATTAACAATAGCTTTCGCAATAATTTTATAAAGCACATTGCATAAGCTTATTGGGCGGAATTGAGTCATATTTGCTGGATTTTCCACTTTCGGGATTAAGACAATACTCGCATCATTGATACACGAAATATCCCCGCTATTGTTCAGAATATTTAGGCAAAAACTCGACACCTCCTCCCCTACGATATGCCAATATTTCTGATAGAAGAGCGCAGGATATCCATCCGAACCGGATGCCTTTAAGGGAGCCATACCCTTAAGAGCCGCAAAAATCTCATCCTTTCGAAAAGGTATAAGCAGCATTCTGTTCATATCTTCATCAACAACAGTTCTAATGCCATTTAAAATGGAGTCCTCCCTTACCGAGCCCGCACTAGTGAACAAGTTTGAATAGAAATCAACCGCCATAGATTCCATCGCATCTTCATCCGTGACCCACATTCCAGAATCATCTTGCAACTTAGTAATTGTGTTCTTCTTCCTTCGATACGATGCCCATTTGTGAAAGAAGGTAGTATTCCGGTCTCCATGTCTGAGCCAATTAACCCTTGCCCTTTGCTCCCAATACATCTCCTCCTTATCTGCCTCCAAATTAAATGCAAGCTTCACATCCAAAATTTCTGCTAGCACATCATCATCGGGATCTTTATGAGCCAGAGACGAGAGTTTTGCTTTTAGGACCCGGGATTGATTGCCATAAATGCGTTTATTTTCTTTCTGCCATTGAATAAGCTTAGTTCCTAGCATCTCTAATTTTGAAGGGAGAACAAGATTATTCCCCGTCCAAAATTCTTTAATGAGAGGTTCACATGACTCTTCTAAAGTCCAGTTCGCATTGAACTTGAAAGCCTGCTCATTTAAACAACCAGAAGGAGAGTCATGTTTCCAATGAGTGAGCAAAACCGGGTAATGATCAGACATCGAATGCGAGAGATGCTGAACAGAAAAATCTGGAAAAGAATCCCACCATGACGAAGTAGCAACTCCTCTGTCGAGTCTTTCCCGGATAACATTAGTGGATAACCGACCTTTCTCCCACGTGTACCAATGACCCGTAAATCCCAAGTCCATTAAACCACAATCTTCTAGTGCCGATCGGAACGCCTCCATGTTTCTATTGGATCTTAATCGACCGCCCTCCTTTTCTGAAGAGAAAAGAATCTCATTAAAATCCCCCATCACCAACCATGGTAGACTCTGATCTTCACTCAACGACCGTAATAAATTCCAACTGTCCTCTCGTAAACCTTCTACCGGATTGCCGTAGAATCCCGTGAAACGCCATGTTGAGGGGGGCGAAGCAACAGAGATATCGGCATCAATATGGAATATAGAGAAACTCCGAATAGAAACAGATACATCACGGGTCCAGGCTAGAGATAAGCCACCACAGGAGCCATTTGCACTCACATCAAAACCTTGCGAATAACCAAGTTGTCGACGAACCCGAGCCATTCGAACATCTGACAACTTTGTTTCCATAAAAAACACTACATTGGGGCGAACTTCCCTCAGTTTATTCCTGAGGCGACGAACTGCCCGCAGCTTCCCCAGGCCACGGACGTTCCAACTTAAGGTTTTCATTGTGACCGGCCGGCCTGCGAAAAGAGGCCTGCCGATGAAGTCGATGAAACACCATTCAAATCCGTGGCAACAGAAAATCCTGGTGGTGGAGTTTGAACACGTGGGCGTTTAGTTCCCTCAATTGGATCTAGTGCCTGATCTTCATTAACAGTAGACATGTGCGTGTCCATGATAGGCCCATATGCAGCCGCTGCCCCATAAATCTGTCCGCCCATAAATTGATTAGTCAACCCAGTCTGCCTTCCAGATATTGGATAAGGGGATTGAATCCCAAAATTTCCGCCCTGAGATGTAGACTTATCCTGATCAGGATTGATTCCACTAAACCCGTTAGGAACACCAATCCCGGAAAAATAGGCAACATTAACGGGCTCCTCCCTGAGCCAGGGGCTAGACGCCGGAGTTGCCCTTCTTGACGGCGCTCGGAGCGACATATCCCAACCAAAGACGATCTCCGCATCCCCCTTCACCACCCTCATCGGACAGAAGCTCTCACCATGTCCCAGTAATCCACAAATAAAACAGAACAGAGATAGCTTCTCATATTCGAAGCGAACATAGTGATCTTTGCCCCCGCCAAGTATTAACTTTTTCTTTCGCTTTAGGGGTGCTCGACAATCTAAAAGAACACGGATTCGCATTATGCGTTTGTAGCCCAACGCCACTGTTGTAGAATCATATTCCATAAAGCTGCCAATGAAAGTTCCTAAAGATTTGGCCACTTTCTCCGAAATAAAGCCAGGGGGCACATCATGTATTAATACCCAAAAAGAGATAAGAAATAAAGGCACATGCAATGGATCTTCACCATCCACCAGCCGATGCAGAATAAGCAAATGATTATTAAAATACCAGGGGCCTCCCTTCTCAATACGATTCGCATCCACATTATTAAAGAATCTAAAAAGGAACCGATTATCACCAATATCTGAAATAGCAATTCCTCCCACCGGCTTCCAGACATTCGCCAAGGTTGTTTTCATTGTTGGGGCATGGATTACGCTATTAGTGAGGAAACGTCCGGCAAAACAATACTCATAAGTGATCGGAGCAACCACCTCTTCAACCTCAATCTGGAGACCATCATCTTCTCCTTCAGTGATAGAAAGGGTAGCCATATCCGCAGTCACCGTCGCCATATCAAGGGAAAGCAAAGCACCAAAACAAAACTAAGTAGAAAAGAAGAGAGAACCAGATCTGAAAAATACGGAAACGTGCCACAAGAGCAGAGGAGAACGTGCCACAAGAGCAGAGGAGAACTAAAACTTAAACCCACTAAAACCACTTGTTAAATTTTCTTCATAGTTACATGAAAATAAATTAAGAGAATATATTTATATTGTAATCTCATTTATGAAATTAAAGAAATTCGACCGTCGGTCCTTATTGTATAAAGAATTTGAGACTACATAGGCCCATTTATTTTCCTTTACGAAATTAACTGAATTTGTAATTTCATAATCCAAAAAGAAGGGTTGTAAACCAAATGTTCAGCAAATCGTTTGACGGGAAGTTTATTTATGTTTGTTTATTTATTAAACAAACGAACATGAACATAATTTTCTGTTCGTTTAATTAAATAAACGAACACGAACAAAGAGCTCGTTCGTTCATTTACGTTTGTGAATGTTCGATAATCCGTTCATTTATGTTAACTTCGTTTAAATTTATTCACATATATTCATTTATATTTATTATTTTTCATAACAAAAGTATTATATTTTAAAAGAATAAAGTTATCCACAATATGTTCGTTTAAAATCAACATATGTCCCTTTATGTTTGTTCGTTTGTGTTTGTTTACATTCGTTTAAATTTATTCATGTATGTCCTTTATGTTCATTCGTATACGTTCGTTATCATTTTAATGAACGAACACGAACAAACTACAATCCTTAACAAACGAACGCGAACAATAAATTATGTTCATTTAGTTGTTCGTGTTCGTTTATTTATTCGGTTAAAGTTAAACGAACGAACATGAACATATCATCGTTCGTATTCGTTCGACGTTCGGTTCGTTTACATGCCTACAGAAAGTAACATGCAATTAATGTAGCTGATCTGTTTTCACACTTGATTTTAAAATGTTTAACTCATCGGTTGGGTCATGAGTGTTGTGTTGGTTTCAACTTTTATCTCAATTCTAACCCCTTGAAATAGGAGTAGTATTTTTCAAATTCGAATGATTATTCAAATTAAATTAGTTTTAAAACAAAAAGTGAATTTACGTACCAAACTTTAGTTCGTCATCCATAGTAGTAAAATTAATCTAAATATCAAGTTCGAACTCATACTTTTCATCTTATATGAATTTAAATCTTGCTATTAACTTTGAAAATGTAATCTCTGTTTACTTAATAAAAAAAATATCGAACTCGAATATCAGAATGTGAAGTACTGCTAGCCACAAAGAAGATCGCTTTCAAGGATCTGCCTGCCTAGATTTAGGGACTCTAGTTATTACGCGTTTCACGACCTAAACCAACAACTTTAGTTTTATCAAAGCAGTTGGGGCACATTAATTTCTCCAACTCCTTTACACCTATCAATGTATCATGCATATCTTCCCCGTTTGCTTAGATCTTCTTTCTCCCATCAGCACAATGCCATTGTCCACCTTCATCTCAATATTTCTAAACATGGAAACAAGCAACGTTCCGGTGTGCCTCAACATGAGGAGGTACAAGAGGAGGAAAAAATACCAGAGGTTCAGGCTCAAGCTCAAGCGTACGGTACTAAAAACCTCTACCCAAGAAGGTAATGAAAGCGACATGATCCCGATGTTGGGAGAGTTTCATCGAAGGACGACGGCGACTACAACAGTTCCGAAGGTAGCACCAAAGGTTCCTAGTTTGCGGATTGAGCCATTCAGAAAATGGAGAGATGCATATGTGGAGATAATGCATTGTTTTGCTGCACATGTTAGGCAACTTAACAATAATGGTAATAATATTAATATCTACTTGTTTAAGAGGATCCCAAAGTCTAATTCTCAATGTTTACAACATAATTGGTACGCCCAAGATTTGTAAGGGAAAATGGGTTTTCGGGTTAACATGTCCTGCTTTGTCCTTTTTATTATTAATGTTCAATATCTATATCTCACACCCAAATGTATGTAAATAAAATGTAAATTATATCTATATCCCCCGTCTTATTAAAATCCATAGTATTATAACAAGACGTTTTTGCTTAAATTATCAAATATATCATTTCTTTTACTTGTATTTTAGTTCATTTGATCAAATATATATACATGTGTAATTGAACTGTAATTATAAATTTGAATTTGTACACCAGATTATGGATGAGGAGTTAGGTTTTAAGTAAAGTTAGACGTTCAAATATTGATATTGTAAATAGAGAAAATTAGATTAGGAGGGTCGTCTCATATTGCACCTCTGCAAAATTCGATCCGAATTAGTTGGTCAATAAGATGCCAGCTATTCATTCTTCTAGGAATAACCATGCCGAACATACTCATATACGACACTAACATTCGAGTCCGAACAAAAGCTTCAACTTGTAGCAAGAATCAGATCCGGAATTTATTATAACTAGCACAACTAAAAACTTGCTAAACCATCACACCCAGTATTCCAATAAAAACATGATCTGCAAACACTAATTGTCATACTAGACAAGTGCTTGAATGCTGAAATGCCCTTGCTGCATGTGGACTGTTTCATTGTTCCCCAAAAGACACAGAAGAGGATCATTCTTTGAAAAGAAAACAAACAAACAAATAAAGAAAACTCAACCATCAAATATCAAACCAAATGTTTGGCAATAGATTGCCAATTCAGAATTTTAAACATAGTCGATTCTGGAAAGAAACAAAACCATTACTTCAAATAACCCACAGATGCAAAACACAACTAGAAAAGCCTAGCAAAACTCTTGTCATCTCCGGTGCACAAAACAAAATTACCTCACATTAACAATGTCATCAATCTTCAAAATCATTCTCACACACTCTGTTGCCAGTGTAATTGCACTTGTGCTTACAAGCAGAGGTTGCACCACATTCTCCTCCAAGATATTAGTAATCTGTCCCTTCCTCACATTGATCCCTGCATTGATCTCCCCTTGCGCATGCCGGTTCCTCAGCTCGGTCACAATAGCAATAGGGTTCAACCCAGCATTCTCGGCCAATGTGTAAGGAATAACTTCAAGTGCCTCGGCAAATGACCTCACGCAATACCCCTCCATCCCATGCAACACCTTAGACCAAGCACCAAGCTGCCTGGACAACTCAATCTCCGGAGCACCACCACCGGCAATCAAAAACCTCTTACTAACCAAACACCTAACCACGCACAGAGCATCGTGTAAACTCCTCTCAGCTTCATCAATAACCAATTGATTCGAACCCCGGATCAAAACAGTAGTAGTCCTTCCCATATCCTTAATCCCAGAAACCTTAACAATCTTCCCATCCCCAAGTGAAACCTCCTCAACAAGATCAGCATGCCCCAACTTCTCAGCTCGAAAATGCTCAATATTAGCAATAGGCAAACAATTCAAAGTCTTGGTGATAAACTCAATGTCATCCCTCTCCACGTCCTTAATAACCATAATCTTAGCTTTGGCCAAATAATGCAGTGACAAATCTGTAACCGCATCCCTCAAAATACTCTTCTGAATCAACAAAACATTACAACCAGTTGCCTTGATCTTCTTAATCATACCCAAAATGTAATTCCGTTCCTCTTTCAATATCCTATCCATTTGAGTATAATCTGAAACTACAATACTCTGTTCAATATCAGTTTTAGGAGGGGAAATCTGAAATTGAATTACCGCGATTTTTGCGTTCTCCATTCTGGTCGGTCCTCCAGCAGCATGACTCGCTTTCTTATCAAAAACCAACCCTTTAACTAATTCTGTGTCGTCCACGGTGCCTCCTAGCTTTTTCACGATCTTGATATCTCTTAAATCAACCATTTCAGGCTTTTCTGGATCCACGACAGAGAGAACTGAATCAACGGCCAGCGGCGCCAGCAGAGTTGAGTATTGGCTAACAACCTTGCTGTTTAACGAAGTGCTGGCGGATTTAATTAAGGATTCACGGTCCGAGAGCTCGAGAGGGACGGCCATGGCGGTGAGGACATCGACGGCTTTAGTCGAAGCCTTGTGGAGAGCATCAGAGATAACAGTAGGATGGATACCGTTGGTAAGAAGCAATAGGCATTGTTTAAGGAGGGCACCGGCGATGACGACGACGGTGGTGGTGCCGTCACCGGCAGCAGCATCTTGCGATTTAGATAGATCGACGAGCATTTTGGCGGCGGGTTGGAGGACTTCCATCTTGTTCAAGATGGTTGCGCCGTCGTTGGTGATGATAACTTCGCCGTTGGCGGTTGAGATCATTTTGTCCATACCTTTGGGACCTAAGCTGGTTCGAACGGCGTCGGCGACAGCTCGAGCAGCTATGATGTTGGCTTGGCGGATGTCTTCTTTGCGCTTGTTGTCAACGTAAGACTCCGTCTTGGAAGAGCGCGGCTGGGCTGCTGTTACGGCTGCCATTTCTGGTTTTCTTTTTGGAATCGATTCAGTGGACCGAAGGTGCAGGGAAAGGAAATAGATAGTTCCGGAAGAGTTGGATCGAGAGAGTCCAGTTAACACTTAAGAGGGAATGCAAAAGCTAATAGGTTTGTTTCACAGATTTGATTTTTTGGGGGGGTTTAAAGGCTTGTTTGGTAGGTGTCAGAATTCTTCACAAATTCCGTCTGCTTCAAAGGGTTCTTCGGTCACTATCCAAACGAAGTCTTAGCTTAGGGCTTTCTTGAGTTTTTTTTATACATGTATTAATATATTATAGGCAACATTTGAATGTTTTATCATTTGACCTTTAGTTTTTTTTAGAACAAACAACCCTAATATTTTAATTTAGTTCAAATATATTTTTATTGGATAAAAATTATCAGTCAACTGACGATCAACGATTAATTCTGGCTAGACTTATCAAGCGTTAAGATTAGCTGACGTGGCATATGCCATATCAGTTTTTTTAAATTATTTTGTTGTATCTTTCTTTATGGTAACACGTGGCTAATTATCATACTTACACATGGTCAAACTGGATGGTGACACGAGGTGAATACGATGATGGCACGTCAGTAGATCTTAGCACGTGGCAAGTCCAATCAACATCAGTCGTTGACTGTTAGTTGACTGATAGTTTTCTATCCAACAAGGACATATTTGGACCAAATTAAAACGTTGGGTTGTTTGCTCCAAAAACAATAGAGGCCAAATGACAAAACATGCAAACATTGGAGGCATCTTTTGTTATTTTTCCTATATTGTACTATGAGCTAATATAAGGACTAAATTCACAATCTGCACATAGTAAAGGGGCTAATAACATAGTTTCATTCAAATCAATATAAATAAGCTTGGAGGATAGAAAAACAATTTAAAAACTTAAGAGGGTAAAATAAGATATTATCCCAAAATTGATATTCGGGGACAGGCAACAGCTTACAGCCGCATAATATTAGTTCCTCGACTCAAAACCTCACAACCTCACATGGAGGCTCATCTTTTCAAAGCAAACGTAAGAGCCTCTTCACCAAAACCCTAATAGGCATCTTCAAATGTAACCAAATCCCACTGGAAAAGGATCGAAAACCAGAGCACCCCCCTGAAAAAAGATCAAATATAAAAACATGTCCTGTTATTCAGCTATTTTTCAGGGCTATCTCAGGACAACCGCCATGTCTCTGCGACCCACTTCCCTCCAGCTTAACACCACCCCTAAAACCCTTATAAAACCTTGTTTAGTTTCCTTTCTGTCCAGAACCCAATCCCCTGGTTCTTCCCGGCGTTTACATTTGAGGAATGGCCTCGTTAGGTGTGCTAAGTCTGCTGCTTCTTCCAGGACTCTTCCCTTGGATTGGAGGAACATTGCCTTGCCTTATTCGCAGCATCAAAGTTCTAATTATGGTCGCTATGCTTACCAGGATGTTTCCGGTGAGGACTCGGACCATGAATTTGGGTCTCCAGAGTCTCAAAAGGTTGGTTTTTTAGATACCCTGTTGTTATATTTTGGTAAATTTCTCCCCTTTTTTCATTTTGGCTGGTATTAAGCTGAAGAGGGAGAGAAGTTGGCTTTTGCAATTGAAAAAGAATGGGTTTTCAATCGCTCATCGAGTCAGTTATCAGTTTTATGAATAGTTGGTTGACTGACTTGGGACTGTTTTCCTTGCTTAGCAAAGTGACTACTGGCTTTGTCTTGCACCTAGCTGCTAACGAGAAACCTATTCGCAAAGTTTTTTTTTCTTCTATCTATTGATGGTTGGTCTTATTTTTGTTTGTTCATGTTGGTTAGGGTGCTTCAACTCTTGACAATATTGATGAATGGAGATGGAAATTAACTTTGCTTCTTCGCAACAAAGATGAGCAAGAGGTAGTATCTAGGGAGAGGAAGGACAGACGTGACTTTGAGCAACTTTCAGCTCTGGCATCACGAATGGGTTTGCATAGGTGTTTTAAGTTCTTTCATTGCTATATGATGTCTTTTATGTAATTTTCTCCGTGTTTTTTTTTACTTTTGTGATTGAGTTCTGAAATATAATCTGTTTTCGCAGTCATCAATATGCAAAAGTGGTCGTTTTTAGTAAACTTCCGCTGCCAAATTATAGATCTGATCTTGATGATAGGCGTCCACAAAGAGAGGTACCTTCATCCAGTATTTACCCATTTTCTTTCTTCTGTAGGTTTGAATGTGTATGCAAAGAAAGAATGGATGTGATTCTACTTGAGCTCTTTAAAGACTTTCACGATATTCATACAGTATTTTCATAAAGTAGGCAATTTTTGTTCAATACTAACCGAAGTCTCTGAGTAATTCTTAATGCTCATATATGCTGTATCTTTTTGCCTCTCATGCTCTTCCTAAAACCTTCTTACCTTACTATCAGGTTGTCTTACCTTTTGGCTTACAAAAAGATGTAGACCTTCACCTCAAAGCTTACCTTTCTCATAAGGCTATGAGCAGTGGTAGATTTTCTGATAAGCCTTCACTGAGATCAAACAGTGTTGGAAGAACTGCTGCAGATGAAGTGCCTAATCAGAATCCAGAGCTCTTTGCACAGAGAAGTGTTGCAATGGAGAGAATTCTTCAGCGAAGGAGTTTGCAATTACGTGATAAGCAACAAGAATGGCAGGTTTTGTTTTTGTGACTTCTTTTGCTATGCTCATTAATCCTAGGTCCTACCTGACATTATGTCCTTTTTTTATTAAGATATTGTTTATAATATACATGACATATTTCAAGCTTCAGTATTTGTGGCATCTCCATGTTGTTTGTGGTGTCCATGATTAATTGTGCTGTCCGTGATTTTTTTTCTTCCCTTGCCTCCTTTTTTTGTTTTTGCTTTTTTATGGATTTGAAACATTTAGGTCCTAGTAAATTTGGAAATAGTTGGAATATTGCTCAGTGTATATTTTAATTGGTAATTGAGAGAATATTTGGTTGGCGTACATTTTATTTAGTAATCGTTGTATTTACTCTGATGGAAGGATCCTTGTTCCTAGTATTGTTCATTGCAGTTTGAGCCAGCTATAAGTGCATGTTGAAGTTTTGCATGGCTTATTTCTTTCATGGAACGACTTTCTGTCTGACTTTCTCCTTTTCCTAGATTTCCCCTGTTTCTCTCCTGTCGTGTATTTTATAAGCATGCTTGCACCTTTCTTTCAGTAATTTAAATGTCTTCTTATATCTATCTTCTATAGGAGTCTCCTGAAGGGCAAAAGATGCTTGAATTTCGTAGAAGCCTGCCTGCATTTAAAGAGAAAGATGCATTGCTAAATGCTATCTCTCAGAATCAGGTGAAATTTATGTCATTGTAATT
Organism: Hibiscus tridactylites; assembly: GCA_958450335.1. Classification (NCBI taxonomy): domain Eukaryota; kingdom Viridiplantae; phylum Streptophyta; class Magnoliopsida; order Malvales; family Malvaceae; genus Hibiscus; species Hibiscus tridactylites. The sequence goes on from OY288274.1 coordinate 98,150,720, forward strand.
CAGTTTTGTTTCCTACTGGTGCAATTTATATAACACATTTATCGGTCTATTCGGGTATAGATTTATCAAAATTATGATTGGTGCATGCTGTAACGTGGAAACCTCTATATCCAATAACAATACAAATCTATGCAAAGTTCCTAATGGACATCCCTTAGTGGGCATTTATCGTCCTTCCAACAAAATGAAAGAAGGTTAAAATGAGAATATTAGGATTGATTCCATGAGAGAATAGTTCAGCTCCCTTCCTTTTATTTGTATCGTTAGTTTGCTTAATCTTTACTTCCAAATATTGATGTAAAAATGGTGTGATGTTCCTTAGGATTTAGGATAAGACTGGAAGTGAAGTATACGAGACGTTTTTTATTTTTATTGCATTCATGCTATCATGGTCATCCATATTGTTTAAGAAATTATGTAGTGCTCTATATTCCAAAGTCACTTGTGGTTGTGCATTCTTTTCATCATCTTTTAAATGCTGCCATGTGTTTTGATCTTGTAGGTGGTGGTTGTCTCTGGTGAAACTGGTTGTGGTAAAACCACACAACTTCCTCATTACATATTAGAATCTGAGATTGAAGCTGCTCGTGGAGCTTCCTGTAGTATTATATGCACTCAGCCTAGAAGAATATCTGCTATGTCTGTTTCTGAAAGAGTTGCTGCAGAAAGAGGGGAGAAATTGGGAGAATCTGTTAGTGTCTGCAATTATGTCATTAATCTCATTTAGTGATTCATGCTTGTGAATATGACTTCATTTGCGTATTAATATGCTATGTTATTCTTTAAAGGTCGGCTATAAAGTACGCCTTGAGGGAATGAAAGGGAGAGACACTCGCCTTCTTTTTTGTACAACTGGTATTTTACTAAGGCGACTACTTGTTGACAGAGATTTGAGAGGTGTAAGTCATGTCATTGTTGATGAGATTCATGAACGAGGAATGAATGAAGGTGAGTTAGGCATCTTGTTCTGAATATTACTGTTACAGTGATATTTTCTGTTATATTAACCACCGGTTGTATGTCTTTCAGATTTTCTTCTTATTGTGTTGAAAGATCTCCTTCCACGTAGGCCAGAGTTGAGGTTGATTCTAATGAGTGCAACCTTAAATGCCGAGCTCTTTTCTTCTTACTTTGGTGGTGCCCCAACAATCCATATTCCAGTAAGTTATGCTATGATAATTTGAATATTGTACCTAAAGTATCACAATGCAATCTCATGATTCCCTTGAGCGATTGATGGTGTGTTTGTGATCACCGTGATGAGTTCCTTCTCTATCCTCATTGTTCCTATTAGCGTATGTTATTAGGGTGTTATAACAAATTTATGTTTCTTTTTGTGTAAATAAGAGGTGTCACTCAATTAGCAATTGTTTGTCATTTGCATGTGTTTTTAGTCATGCAAGTATAATTGGGCACGAATCTAAATGAATTTTGAAAATTCTGCCGGGGTTCCCTTTGATGTCGTAATTCATGTTCGGTAACAACCATAGACCAGCATTGCTGATCACTGGTTTAGCAGTAAAATAGTCTGATATGTTGACAAAATGCATGAGAAGACAATTCAGGATGACTAGTATGAGCCAAAATTATTGTGTGGACAAGAAAGAAATTCATGGATATGATGAGCATCGAATATGATGGTGTTGAGTCCAATAGAGATTAGAGAGCTGATAAATAATGAAGCTAATTGTGTTACTTATTTTCTTGATAAATAAGGTTTATGGTGACAGATAGTCTAATTACGGAACATAATTGAAGTCTAGGTATGTAATTTTGAAGGCTATAACTTAGTTTCCAAAACCTATTAGCTTAATCTATATTTGTTGTTCCTATATGAGCCGTTAGTTTTCCTCTTGCTGGTTTTCTTGTGTTTATTTATTTAGCTAAGAAGAAAGAAAAGACCGATTTTTGAATGCAGTGTGTTTTAGACTAGCCTCATTTTGTCTCTCCACCCCGAACTGTTTATTTTATTGTGATGTTGGTATCTGTTTTATGGTTTATTTTTGTTTTTCAGGGTTTTACATATCCTGTAGAAGCACATTTTCTGGAGAATATTCTAGAGATAACTGGGTACAGGTTAACTCCATATAATCAAATTGATGATTATGGTCAAGAAAAGATGTGGAAAATGCAGAGACAGGCACAATCTTTTAAAAAGAGGAAGAGTCAGTTAACTTCGGCAGTTGAGGTATAAAAATTTTGCATGGTCATCATCTAGTATATCTTGCATGATTTTTTTTTGTGAAAACTGAAAATTGTTGTCAGCTATGGGATGCCTGTTTTTGACGATTTCTTCTCTGCCCTTGAACTTGTGGACAGAATGTACTTGAAGATGCTGACTTCAGGGGGCATAGTTTACGCACTAGAGAATCTTTATCTTGTTGGAATCCTGACTCAATTGGTTTCAATCTCATTGAGCATGTTCTTTGCCACATAACAAAGAAAGAGAGACCTGGTGCTGTTTTGGTTTTCATGACTGGTTGGGATGACATAAATTCTCTAAAAGATAAGCTCCAGGCTCATCCTCTCCTAGGGGATCCTAGCAAGGTGTTGTTGCTTGCATGCCATGGTTCCATGCCTAGCTCTGAGCAGGTGAATACACTTTACATATCCTGTGCATATGGTTAGTAGTATGGTTTATCTATATACTCTTGGGAAAACGAAAGGATGCTTTCCAATAGATTGAGCTCATTTCTTCCTTTCTGTTTGTAAAATGGTGTTACCTTTTAATTAATTGAACATTTTAATTATTGTTCTGAAAGGTATTTTAGGTTTTGTTAGAATGCTAGAGCATAACTTAGGTGTCAATTGGGAGCCTGATGTCATCCATGGCTAAGGATGTGAAAGTTTCTACCATGCATATACTTCTATTGCATGTTTTGTTTATTGACTTGTAAGAATTTTTTAGTGAAAAGAATGTGTCTGATACTCATTCATAGCTTGAAATAGCAAGGAGTTATGCTTCTTCAACTCTTAGATAGGCTTAGATAATAATGTTGTTCATCACAAACCTGAATTTGAGGCGGCCAAGCTGGGATTTTTTAATGGGTTTCAAATCATTGGTTTGATGAGTACAGAGAATCTGGTTCTCATTGTGTCAGACCTGACTTAAATGTTATTTGTCGAAAAATGATGGGATGGGATGCTTGTTTTCCATTGAAAGGTTATCTCCTTCCATTTGCATGAACCTGATTATGAACCATTTAACTGGTCAAATTATCATGTCTTGCTCTTGGAGAAAGAATGGTGATTTCATTAATCGCTCTTTGGGTTGTTTGCCTTCCTTCACTTCCTTTTAACAATTTTCTCTTTTCATATATTTTGGCATGCAGAGGTTAATATTTGAAAAACCAGAAGATGGAGTGAGGAAAATAGTTCTGGCTACTAATATGGCTGAGACTAGCATCACCATCAATGATGTGGTTTTTGTGGTTGATTGTGGAAAGGCAAAAGAAACATCCTATGATGCACTAAATAATACTCCTTGTTTGCTTCCATCTTGGATATCAAAGGCTGCTGCCCGGCAAGTAAGACTTCTGATATTTATTTAATTACTATATCTGCATTAGGGATTTACGTTTGAAGTTGGTTTTCTGTATGTATCTGCAATATTGGGTCTACTTCTGATAGTTGCCAATTTTCTGCACTCTGTAGATAATTACTGCTCTCGGTGAGATTTCTTAAGATTGTATTATTGTTGCTTGTTAGAAAACCTAAAGAGAAAAAATCTGTTTCTCAAATTGCAATCACTATGTGCTTGAAGAAAAAACCTCATCGATTTTATTTAGTGGTCCATTGTTTTGAACACGCATGGCACAGGCCAGATATGCTATGGAAATAAACTTTATGGCAAGTTTCTTAGGAACTTATTTATAGTGATTAGTTTCTTTTAGTTGATTAATTTTATCATTCTGTTTTTGTTCTCAGAGAAGGGGAAGAGCTGGTCGTGTTCAACCTGGCGTGTGTTACCATCTATATCCCAAATGTGTTTATGATACTTTTTCTGATTATCAACTTCCAGAGCTTTTAAGGACACCGTTACAGTCTTTATGTTTGCAAATCAAAAGTCTAGAGCTTGGAGGTATCACCGAGTTCCTTTCTAGGGCATTGCAGCCTCCAGAACTTCTGTCGGTAATTTCCAATTACTTCTGCTTCTTGGCATTATTATCCACATGATAATGTACATATTGGTTTATGCATTTTGTTGCTTTATAGGTACAAAATGCTGTTGAATATCTGAAGATTATCGGAGCTTTAGATGAGAATGAGAACTTAACAGTGCTAGGTATTGGAATTAGTTATTCTTTAGGGCCATTGGTTTTCAAATATGGATATAAATTTCTTTGATAAAGAAGGAACCATGAATTGTGTTGTGACCTTGCCAGGGCGCAACTTGTCAATGCTTCCGGTTGAGCCTAAACTTGGGAAAATGCTGATCCTGGGAGCTATTTTCAACTGTTTAGATCCAATAATGACTGTTGTTGCTGGGCTCAGTGTCAGAGATCCATTCATGATGCCATTTGATAAGAAGGATGTAAGTTTATTGTCTTATTTTAGCATTATCTTTTTCGAGAATGAATTTTAATGTGATTTTATCAGCATCTTTATTCAATTTGTTTTGTTTCTAGCATAATTTTTGTGTGGTGTAAATTTTAAGGTCAATCTTCTTTCCAGCATCATCCTTTCGACATCTCATTGCAAAGTGTTTCCCATGTTCTTTAAAGATAGTTTATTTGTTCTTTTTCTCTTTATTTCATTCTTCTAAATTATCATCATTTTTTGTTATCGTGAGAATTGAAGACTTTCTGAGTTGTAGTTTTCTCCGGCTTTGAGTTGCAATTGGTATTAACTTTAGCAATGGAATAAGGTTAAGGGTTTGAATCTTCCTATTCCCCCAATAACTAGAAAAGCATGAAGCTCCTTACTCTTATGTTCTTTTGGTTTTATGTATAAACAGAATCTATTAATTTAGAACTTGGAAAGATTTTGCTTTTGGTGTCTATTGAGGGACCTTTTAATCTTTCTCTCACTTTTGCAGCTTGCTGAAACGGCAAAAGCCCAATTCTCCGGCCAGAAGTACAGTGATCATATTGCACTTATCCGAGCCTTTGAGGGTTGGAAAGAAGCTGAAAAGCAGCAGTCTGGTTATGAGTATTGTTGGAAGAATTTTCTTTCTGCACAAACTCTCAAGGCTATTCACTCCCTACGAAAGCAATTCTTCTATTTGCTCAAGGATACTGGTCTAGTTGATCAAAATGTAGAAAACTGCAATAAGTGGAGCAATGATGAGCATCTTGTCAGGGCGGTCATTTGTGCTGGCTTGTTTCCAGGGATTTGCTCTGTTAATGTGAGTTGTGCGCCATTTTCCTTGAATACGTGATCTTATCTTTTTTTTATGTTTTAATGGGGAAGGAAATAGTTTATTTATTTATCAAAAACTTATTTTTCTGGCCAATGTCTTAAGGTTTATCCATCTTTTAGGTCTATTAATAGTTTTGTTGTTATTATTGATGATTATGGAATATGCATTTATGCAATTGCATTCTACAGAACAAAGAGAAGTCAATTGCACTGAAAACAATGGAGGATGGTCAAGTTCTTTTACATGGGGTAATTTGCATTCTACTTCTTTAGTCTTCTTTTCCCTTTTATAACTCATTGTTCCATGTAACCAGTTTGAGTGGAAAATACCAGTTTCATCCAAGAGCTAAGTTTCAATATTCTTATTTATTAATTGATTGTCTGTGCATGATGTAGAATTCGGTGAATGCTGAAGTTCCCAAAATTCCATACCCTTGGCTGGTTTTCAATGAAAAGGTAAAAGTGAATGCGGTGTTCCTCCGTGATTCAACTGGTGTTTCTGATTCCATACTGCTCTTATTTGGAGGGAACATTTCTAGAGGTGGACTAGTAAGTTACTCGACTGAATTGTTATATTTTCTTGCTACATTTCTTTTTGACAGAAGATGATTGCCTCACTTTATTCGGTCTTATTTGGGATAGAATTTATGTTGAACCTTTTTGTTGGTGTTGATAGGATGGGCATCTAAAAATGTTGGGAGGATATTTGGAGTTCTTCATGAAACCTGCTTTAGCTGATACATATATAAGCCTGAAAAGAGAGCTAGAGGAACTTGTTCAGATGAAAGTAAGTATTAGTTTTGTCTTATAGGTCCAATATTTTGATCAAATTTCCAGAGCTACTTTGATTTTTGGTTCTGTTTAAACCTTGTATCTCGTCATTGTTGATGCCATCCTCTTCAATTCACTGCATTCAAATCCTTGTGCATTCATAATTTGTGTGGGTGGCTTGTTGGCAGCTTTTGAACCCTACATTAGACATGCATTCAAGCAACGAGCTCCTCTCAGCTGTAAGATTGCTGGTCTCAGAAGACCAATGCGAAGGTAGATTTGTCTTTGGCCGTCAGTTGCCAACATCCTCAAAGAAGTCAGTTACGGTGAAAACAGCAGGTAAAGGTGAGGCTGATAATTCGAAGAATCAGCTGCAAACAGTGCTTGCGAGGGCCAGACACGGAGCACCTATTTACAAGACAAAACAGTTAAAGAACAACCAGTTCCGATCGACAGTGATCTTTAATGGGCTGGATTTTGTGGGGCAGCCTTGCAGCAACAAGAAGCTTGCTGAAAAGGATGCAGCTGCTCAGGCTCTGCTGTGGTTGAGAGGTGAAGACAATTCATCTTCCAGAGATATTGACCATGCATCTTTGCTTCTGAAAAAGAGCAAAAGCAAGAGGAGAAATTCAGTCAGTGATGATGCTATGTGGAGTACTAAGGTATTCAGGTGATGATGCGTCTTCATCGTCACTTGGCAACAAAGCAGAGAGATGGCGGCCCGGCCCCGATGCACTGCCAGATTTTCTACATAGTAGAGAAATAGGAATTTTATTGAACCTATGACTTGCCAGCGTCTAGAGCCCTTGTTTTTCTAATGGGGTGAAAGGTAGGCAGAAATTGAAGTGAAAGATCCACCGGAAGCAGAAGCTGTGTCTTGAATTTAGGCCTGGAAAGGGGATTTCTTAAATTTACTGCTGGACAAGGTGAGTGCTATTCCTATTAGTTCATATATCCTGTTGCTACTACTATTTCAGGCATAAGCTACAATTTTTATGTAGGAACTAGGAGTTGACAATAGTGATAGATTTATCAGATTTTTGCATGGTTATTTACGCATAAATTACACCGACTAGGTTCAATAGTTGAGAATTCTTATATTATATACGAAAACCAGTAAAGAACATATGCTTCACTTTCATTTAATCTTCTATATATGCAATGTTTATATGGTCAGATGCTTTTTTTCTTCCTATTTTTATTAAAACAAGAAAATTGTGAAGAATATAAAATAAATATTGGTATGTATTCGAGTGATGTTGAGATTGGGAATACTTTCTGTCCCTGTGAATGTGATCCCTCTGCCTATTAGCTTAGTATACTTCAAGGTTCATGTTTATGACAATATCACGATTGATTGAATTCAGATACTTGTAAACGGTGGTTTGAAGGTTCAAATTCTATGAATTCCGGAAATACCCAAACAATATCCATTATCCAAATATATTTTGATTTTTTTTTATACTTGCTGAATGTGCATATTTAAAGCATTCGAATATCGCAACAAATAATTTAACTCATTCAGATTTGCGAGTTTGGATTCAAATTTTAGAAAAATTGCCTTTGATAAATATAGCTGCTTACTTTATTTGTTATTCAACCCAGAATTTCTTACTGTAATAGCACCACCAATAGTAGCTCATCAAGAATTTCTTGAATCTAGATGATTAAAAAGATGTGATGGGTAAGTCCATATACGCGTCTAAACAACTTTCTTAACACGAAGCAATATCAAGTCTGCAGCAGCACCTTAGGAACAAAAAAGAAAAAGACTAAATCGAGCTACGACTTCGTGATCTGATTGCTCGACTCCAGGCAAAATCGGTTTTACTGAATACTAATACCAAAAATTCAATAAACAATGAACACTCAACGTTTTTTCCTTTTACATTTGCAGATAATGAGGATTGTTAATCAGGTTCAAAACCTGTCGATAGACATCACATTGACAACCAAAATCTGTACAAGTCTACTTTTTTCACTCGGTTAGAATTGCAAAAACACAGTAAAGTCAAGTCAAGCATGATAACCTGTGGCAGTGGATCTATATGTTGCATTGCCAATTCTTCAGTCAAACGTTTCACATTATCAGCAGCAGCATCATGAATGGAATAAACCTACAATGAATTTCAACAAATATCACAACATTATGTCCTAGTATCACCTCTGAAACAACTTTTTTACATATGCATTTTCGGTCACGCCAACAAGATACCAATGACACTAGTGCTGGGATTAAGGAACATCACGAGTTCAAAAGAACAGTGGCTGGGTTTCATTTTCAACCTTTCAGGAATATGTGAAAGAAGTTCCCAACCTCCTCAATAACTACATTCAGATATAGGGGGAGACATGCCTTTCACAAGTTTTCTAGAGATGCAATGACCTTTGACAATATGGTTTACCTGTGAGAAATTAACAATGACGGAGAATATGTAGAATATCGATCCACACAGTCTTCTATTCAAATCTTGTAGAATTTCAAGTTCGACGACCATGCGGAGGCCATCACCGCTCTTGTTGCCACCATTTAAATGGGCTCTTAGTTTCATTATGACCGACGATCATGTTGTTTGTTGGCCCAATTCCTCTATCTCTCACAGTTCAAATTAATTTCCTCTTTAAAAATAAAAATCCAGCACTAACAACGCGCCCCACGCGCCCCCAAAAAATTTTCTCTCAATCCAAATCCCGTGAGCCTCAATCGGTGGTTTTGATTCCCTGCCCCAGCAATCGTGAATCGGTTCTTAGTGCGGGTGGCGTTGCCCCTCGTCTCCAGGCCGTCCATTGCCGGAGATTTGCAGTGAACGACGGCGGTTGGAGGTTTGCTCACCGGAGGTGCGGTTTGCTGAGGTTGTTTTTTCGGGTGGTTTTCTGAGTGTGCTAATCGGTTTCTGGGTGGTTTTGGATTTTAAACGGAAAAAGTGGTGCTTTGCTGCTGCCGTTTTTTTGCTGGTTTACCCTCGTCACCAGGAGAAGCACAAGGCCGGCGGGTGTCATAAAGGAAAAAAAATCTTAGGATACTGGCTGTTGGTTGTATGTGTAGGTGCTAAAGGGGGGATCCAGGCTGGCTGTCGCCGGGCTTCATCGAGCATTCATCCGCCTCGTTCTGCTCCTATGACGGTAACTTTTGTTTTTGTCTTCCCCATTTCGGCGAATTCCCCCATTCTGGTTTACTAGCCCTTCCCTTCGCCGCACCCCGTTTTCTAGTGATCTCCATCCCGTTCTTTCTTTATGTGCTTGTTGTGGTAGTTTGCGCCTGGGTTGCTGCTGGTTTTGCAGGGTGTTAATTCCGTTGCTTGCTTTGTCGTGGATCTCTTTCTTTGTTGGAGTTGATTGTGTGTTTTGTGTGGTTTTTTTTTTCTGAACATGATATGTTGCTGGATATCACTGTGGTTTTGGTTTTCTTGTGAATTTCTTGGATTCTCCTTGTTAGTTGGAATCTGGTGGTCTTGTTTCATCCGTAGTCACCTTCTGCTGTGATCCGGACTGAGCACTCTTGGGTGTTTTGTCTATCTGTGGTTGCGTTGGAGAAAGCTTATCTGAGCATAGAGGGTTGTAAAGTGGCCATCTGCCGGTTATTTTTGGCCCGGTTTATTTGGTCTTTAAACTATTCTGGGTTGGGGTGGCCCCTGAATTTCTGCTGTTTAGTCGTGGATTGAAGTTTGTACTTTGGTTCGCGTCTTCCCTTTTGTCAGGTGGTTAGGTTCTTTGCCGTGGTGTTGTTCTTCTGACTGTTCCGAGGCCATGACAGCTCTTGCATGGAACGTCCGTGGCTTAGGAAACCAAGAGACTGTCAGAGCTCTCCGGTTTTCCATAAATAAACACAATCCGAATATCGTTTTTCTTAGCGAGACAAAACAGAAAAAACGGTACTTGGAGAAAATAAGGATGAAGATGAAATTTAATTCCTCCTTCTATCTGGAGCCTGATGGTAAAGCTGAAGGACTAGCCCTTTGGTGGAATACTGATGTGACCATTAATGTGCTAATTCATTCTAAGAATTTTATTGATGCAAAGGTGATATTCCAGGATGGAGACAGCTGGTTTGGTACGTTTATATATGGCCCCCCGTACAAAGAGGAAAAGAAAAGCTTTTGGGAGAACCTATCAAAACTCAGAAACGCGTCTAGCAACAAATGGCTCATCATGGGGGACTCCAATATGGTGCTTAGACGAGAGGAGAAAGAAGGAGGAAACCCAGTAAAGCTAGAAGAGGCGAAAATTTTAAATGACTTTGTGAACTCGGCGGGCCTTATGGAATTGCCTATAAAAGGAGGCCATTTCACATGGTTCAATCAGAGAAGCGGGGATAAGGCCATTCTTGAGAAGCTGGACCGATTTTTGTGCTCGACTGATTGGAGCCTTAGCTTCCCCAAAGCTGTGGGGATTATGGATATTGCAGTCGCCTCGGATCATGCTCCGATCGTCCTGTTTTCTAAGGGTTTCACCAGAAAATACAAGAAAGATTTCAAATTCGAATCGAAATGGCTTCTGGATGAAGAATGCCCTCAGACAGTTTCTAAGGGGTGGAGTATCTCACCAGGAGAAAGAGTGGCCTCTAGATTTGGAAGAAAAATTCGAAACACCAGAACGGTCCTAATAAAATGGAGTAAAGACAAAGCTAAACAGAAAAATGAGAGAAAGCAAATCCTAATATCTAGGATCAAACAGCTCCAAGGGAAAAGACTCACAAAATCAGAATTAGAAGAATACAAGAAGCTGAAGAAAGAACTTGATTCTGAATGGGAAAGTGAGGAACGATACTGGCACCAACGGTCAAGGATAAACTGGCTAAAATGGGGAGATAGGAATACCAAGTTCTTTCATGCTACAACCATTCACCATCGTAGAACAAATGCCATTGTAAAACTAAAAAGAGCTGATGGGACCTGGATTGAGAGGCCAGATCAAATAGCGCATTACCTTCAGCAACATTTCCAGAAGGTGTTTACCAGGGACAAGGAGGTTGATTACCAGAAGCTTCAAGACTACATTCCGAGATTAATTACCGAATCAATGAACTTCGATCTCAGGAAGGAAGTGACAGAAGAAGAAATTAAGGCTGCGGTCTTTAGTATGGGCGCTACAAAAGCCCCAGGCCCTGATGGCTTCCCGGGTTGTTTCTACCAGACTTATTGGGAGATTGTTAAAGATGACCTTATTGGGATGGTCCTCTCTTTCTTCAGAGATGGGGAGATGTGTACAGGGCTCAATAAGACGAACATAGTGCTCATTCCAAAAACAGCTTATCCTTCTGAAGTCTCACACTTTAGACCGATTAGTCTCTGCAATTTCTCCCTTAAAGTCATAACAAAGATTCTGGCCACGAGACTGAAAGTTTTCCTTCCTGATATCATCCCTCCTTCTCAGTCAGCATTTGTGCAAGGCCGATCCATCCACGACAATATTATCCTTGCCAATGAAGCTTTCCACGCTATCAAACGGGCTAAAAAGGGTAAAAGAGGTCTCATGGCCTTGAAGATTGATTTGGAAAAGGCGTATGACAAGGTTGATTGGGGCTTACTCCAGTTTGTAATGATCAACATGGGATTTGATGATTGGTGGATTTCTAGAGTAATGAAATGCGTTTCTACGATTTCTTTCTCCTTGGTTACTAACGGGGAACGGATTGGTGAAGTACAAGCTGGAAGAGGGTTGAGACAAGGTGATCCCCTATCACCTTTTCTGTTCACCTTTGTATCGAGTATTCTGACCTGGATCATCACAAAGGAAGCCGAGATGAGTCAATTCACGGGTTTGAGAATCAAAAGACGATGCCCAGTGCTGAGTCACCTTCTCTTCGCCGATGATTGTCTTCTGTTTTCGGAAGCGAGCGAAGGAAACTGTGCAGCGGTCCTACGAATTCTTCAGCTGTTCCAATCTGCTACAGGACAATCTGTTAACTTCCAGAAATCTTCTGTCTTTTTCTCTCCAAATGTTAGCCGAAATCTGAAAAACCATCTCTCAAATGTGCTAAGTTTCAAACCGATGGAGGAGGATACGAAATATTTAGGCCTCCCGTCCTTCTGGGGAAGAAGTACGAGAGAAGCTCTGTCTTTCATTAAAGAGCGAGTTCAGAACAGACTGAAGGGATGGAAAGCCAAATTTTTGAACATTGCAGGTAAGGAAGTCCTCATAAAGGCTGTGGCACAGGCCATTCCAACATATGTGATGCAATGTTTCCTTCTCCCAGTCACCTTTTGTGATGATATCTGTTCTATGGTTGCCAAATTCTGGTGGAACAATAGCTCTGATAAAGAGAGAAATATCCACTGGATGAACTGGGAGAATCTCTGCCGACCAAAAGTACAAGGAGGAATGGGATTTAAAAACCTGAGAACCTTCAACAAAGCCCTCATTACAAAGATAGCGTGGAGAGTTATTAAAAGCCCGGATTCACTTCTTGCTCAAACCCTAAGGGGTATCTACTTCCCGAACGGAAACATCTTTGAAGCCCCTTTATGTTCCAATCCATCTTGGGCATGGTCTGGCATCAGGGAAGGTGTGAAAACATTGAAAGAGGGGGCTCTTTGGAGAGTTAGGAATGGTAGACTTATCTCGACGTGGAAAGATAACTGGATCCCCGGCTTACCTCATTTCCGCATTTCTACTCCAACCCCACAGGATTCCCCTTCGCCATCTGTCAGCAGTCTGATCAGCTCCGATGGCCGCTCTTGGAATAGGTCAAAGATCCAGGATCTGTTTAGCACGACCGAAGCCAAGGCAATTCTCACCATTCCGATTGGAGGACCCCAGATCAAGGACACCTTTATTTGGTCGGGTACAAAGAATGGGGAGTACTCTGTCCGGTCAGGGTATAGGTTCATTGAGGCTTCTTCCAAGGAAAGCTGCAGTCCTTCTTCCAGTGAGGATCCTAGTGCAAGAAAGGAATTTTGGACCTCTATATGGAGTCTCATGGTCCCCTCCAAGATCTGATCTTTCCTCTGGAGACTATGCCATAATATCGTCCCTACAAAAGGTATTCTGGCATCTCGTTTTCATGGTAACTTTAATGATTCTGATTGTTGTCCTAGATGCGGGGAGAAAGGAGAATCGGTCGAACACCTCTTGTTTTTTTGTCCGTTTGCCCAGGGAGCTTGGAGGGCATCAGGCTTTAGTTATTCTCCTTCTCGGGCAGGCTTTCCTGGGTTCCCGAAATGGTGGCACAAAATAAATGAGTTCCGCAAGATTGGTAGCTTTGACGATGGATGTGCCCTAATAGCTTTTCTCCTATGGTCCCTTTGGAAGTCGAGGAATGCGTGGGTTTTTGAGAATAAAAAGGATAGACCTTGGGAGGTTTGGCTCAGAGCGGAACAAGCATACTCTGAATATCATCATGCTACCTTTTCTCGTAATTCAGGGATGCCTCATTCTAGGCAAGAGCCCAAGGAGTGGTCACCACCTCCCCTGGGATCATACAAGATTAACTGTGATGCTGCCTTTGATCCACACTTTGGGTCAGTTTCAGCTGCGGCTGTTGTGAGGGACAGCTCAGGATCTTTCCTTCAAGGAATCTCTGACTCCCTTATTGCCCCCTCTGCGGAAGCGGCGGAGGCCTTAGCAATTTGATTGGGTATCTCTATGGCTGCTTCGAATGGCTACGACAACATCATTATCGAAGCTGATTGTAAAGCTGTTGTTTGCAGACTCAATGAAGGACCTTTGTCCGACTGGGCTACAGCAGCCGTGGAAGAGGATATCCGACTGTCCTCTAGATCCTTTATGTCATGTTTTTTCTCCTTTGTTCCTAGATCTTGTAATCAGGCAGCTGACAAGCTAGCCAAACTTGCAAAAAGGTGTCACGGTCAAACTCTGTGGGATCGTACCACCCTCCTATCTCTTTTGGCGTCTATGTAATCTTTGAGAATGAATAAAGTTATCCCTTTGAACAAAAAAAAATTCCTCTTTAAAAATAGGATATATAACATTTGAACTCTGAGTTAATCATTTTTATAAACAATATAAAATTTAGATATCAACTTGAAAAAAAAATAAGTATTATTTTTAAATAAAAAGGTTATTTCCTTTATAAAAGTTGATTTTGTATGATTGAATTAAAAAAGAAATAACATTACCCACATTTTTATTTCAATAACCATATATTTAAGCAATATGTATATAGTTTATACTCTGAACATTTCTCATATTTTTTCGAGAGAAATATTTCTCATAATTAGATTCAATTAAGAGGGTTAAGTTTAAAATACAAAATAAACACGATGAAATACACTTAGGGAGACTTGACTTGACCTATTGATCTAAAAGGATGGAAAAGGGGAACGCGCCTCACGCGCGCCAACCTCTCCCCCCAAAGCTATCCGAGCCTCAAACAAACGATTTGGTCTGCCGGAGCCGGCCCTTTTGCTTGGTCGCTACACGGGCGCCTTCGTCGCCTTTGGGTGGCCAGCTGATCGTCGGCATCTCAGGGGACGACGTTGACTGGTGGTTTGCTCACAGGGGCTTCGGCGGTGGAGAAGCGAGGGAGGCTCGCGGTCGGGATGCGTCTGGCCTTGGCATCAAGTTCAGGTTTCCGTCGGTAACCTTTGACACTGTAACTGAAGCAGGGAGCTCTGTGGCCGTCGCGGCGGCTGTCGATCATGGAAAGTGTCGTCCCCGCCCCTGGCCTTCTACTTTCCTCCCCTGCAAAAAGCCCCACGGTAACGCTTCTGTTGAAATTTTGGTTTTCGGTGTTTTTCAAGTGGGTTGCTTCTGGTTTGGTCATGGTCAAAGCTCTCCTCCGGCTTATGAATGCTTCGACCCGGGCGGATTGAGGAGCGGGAGGCACGCTGGTCTTGGATGCTCTATGCCGGGGATCTGTGTGTCCTTGGTGGTGATAGTCGGTATCCACTGTGTACATATTACCATGGAAATGCAAATCAGTGGAAAACAAGATAACGGGGAACAATTGATGCTGAGCTTGCAAAGGCGGTGGTTGGGCGAGGTCTCAGATCAGGAAGTGTGGCTCCACGGCGGTCGTCGGAGTGCCGAAGCCTGGCCCGGGCAGTCAACGACCTACCTGAGCGTGTCCTCTTTGGAGAAGGCAACAATGGTAGGGGCATTTTGGTCCTTTTTCTTCCTGCCTAGTCTTATCACTCATGGGACCCACCTTTCCTTTATTGGAAACCACTCTACTCACTTTCCCGGATTTTATGGATCTAGGATCAGTTCTTACCACTTTAAGCCATGCAAATCCTTACCTTTTAGGATTTGGAAGTCTGCAGATCCTTGGAGTTTTATTGATCTCATCCGGTGTTTGATTTTGGTTCCTAAAAAGCTAGGATTTTTATTGGATTGTAACTTTGGATGGGACCCGGGAGGATCAAACGCTAAAGTAAAGTCCCGAATGTTGGGGTATCGCTTCTCGTTTGTTCACGCTTTTGGTCTTTTTGTGTTTTGTTTTCAGGACGGTTTTACCAAAGCTGATGCGTTCCTATCCAATGTGTCGTGGCCACAACGTAGGGGATGCGTTCCGCTTGCCTTGATAAGGCCCATCTCGTGTAGAGTGGGAGCCTGCCTCCGGAGGGAGCTCTCAGGCGAGTTTCAAGCGTATCCCTGTTGTCTCAAGCCCCGGCTAATCGTGGATTGGTTGTTGTTGTTTCTGCCGAGCATCGGTTGTAGTTTGAAGCTATCCCTGGTTGCACCAGTGGACGCTACCTTTATTTCAGCATCTCGTGTATGCTGGTTATCTTTCGTTGTTTTTGGCTCCCACGGCAGCTTTTGGCTCGTGGATGTGTTTTTAGGCGTTCCAGGCCTTGCATGGTCTTTTGTTTTGTTTCTCTCGGATGTTTGGTCGATCTCGTACGTGTACGAGATCTTTTGCTGTCTTTTTCTGTAGGTTCTCTTTTGTTGTTTAATGGAAGTTATGTTTAATCAAAAAAAAATACAAAATAAACACAAGATGGTTAAATAAAGGATTATCAAATTAAGACTACGAGAACTTATATTTTGCCTTAAACCTAAATCTGGACACGTGTATGTATTTTTGTAATTTACCCCCAAAAAAATGTCCGTGTCGATCATACGAAGCCGAAACGAATCGTTTCGATTGTTTCTTTTATTTATTTATTTATTACAAGGCGGAAAGCGATTCATGCCGCCACGTCAGCTCCGAAATATCAGCTGCCGGTTCAAACAAACCTCCTAACGTCACAAAATCACCGCTATTACTATGGATGTTGTTGTTGGAATCCGCATCGCCGCCGATTCCGAATTCAAACGAGTCGTAGATCGGAATGGGGAACTCACTCCCCATCATTTCCCCAAATCCAACGCCACCTGAAACTCCGCCCTCCTCCACATCGAAGGCGGTTTCAAATTTCTGCTCTGCCTCAACCGACGGAAAACTCGGCGGCAAACCCAGCTCATCATCCGAAGCTTCGAACAGAAACCCTATCTCCGGCCGGGGCTCGCCGGAATTCAGTATCGTTTCCGCTAACCCCGCCTGCTCCGGAATTAAGATCTCTTCTTCGAAACTTTTGATGACCGAGTCAAGTCCCTGAATCGCCGGGACTGGTCCGGTGACCGGATCGGAATCATCGAGGATGTTCAGCAAGTCCTCCGGTATATGTTTGGTCTCCGGAAACTGAACACCTCCATCGTCTGGGTTCGGGCTCGACTTGAGTAGCCTCGGGAGAGCAGTAAGAGGTACCCGTATTGTTCGTGTCAACTCGTGCGAGTTTTAAATTGGGGATCGAGTTAGCCCCTGACTCAGTATCCTCGGCCTCTTCCCGGGCTCTTTTCTTATTGCCTTCGTTATCCTCCATTACCAAGATATATTAAAAATAAATAAATCTGAATTTACAAAAAGCACCTTGGTTTTCAATTCACTAAGTTGCTGGTAGAAAGTAGAGGAGAAGAGGGGATTTTATAAAGGGCCAAAATGGCATAAAAATTTTAACTGCTGAGAGTGATTGGATGGCAAGAAAAGAGAGAACAGGGTTCTAGAGAGAGAAAATGGGAGAATTGGGTGAGTGGGAAAGAGATAAAGAACCGGAATATATAGTAGTTGCAAACTTGACCAAATTTTAATTTTACCTTTTTTATTTCTAATTTTTTATTAAAAGAAAACTCAGATTTGAATTTTAAAACAATATATATATATATATATTTAATTACGATAAAGACAGGCGCGTGTAGATCGGAGCAGCGGCAGATCTCATCTCATTGATGAATCATTCACTGCTTTTCTTTTCTTTTTCTTTTTGGATTTGTCTGCTTTTTCTGTCAAATTAAGTAATTAACTAAATTTAAATGTAGGACTTTGAAGTCCGTTTCGAAGAGTGGAAGAATCCAGTGGTCGCGTGGGCATCGCTCTCTATTGTAGGTCTAGCCTTTTTCTCTATTTGCTTTCTATTTTTTTATTATTTTAAATTAAATTGCCATTTTTTAAGCTTTGGTTTTTGACATGTTCTTTTTTTTCTTGCATAGGTTTCTTATTTGGCCTAATCGTTCAAAATATCCCCCAAACTAATCTTAAAAAATTAATGCCTTCCTATTTTTGCATTTAAGTCGATAAAATAAATCAAATAAATTTTTTGACATATTACATTCACTATGGATATAAACAAAATTAAAATTCGACGTTATAAATAACATACATCAGTATTCAGTATATTATTTCCAATCAAATAATACACAAATAAATTATTGAGAAAAATAGAAATCATTAGCATTAATAAGTTAGAAGTGTCTCAAAGAGAATGGAGCATTAAAACGATTACTCTTTCTTTTGGGGTTCAAAGAAGAGACGGTTCTTCAAAAATGAAGTATTGTGTCATATTATACATAACAATGATATAGAAGAGATGTAAGATAATTTAGATCGATGATGAAATAGCATATGCTTGTTTAGTTTGTTTTATATAGTATTTTTAAAAATATTATTTGAGCATATGAAAGGTTTTTGAATAAAATATTAAATTCTAGGTTAAAGGGGTTATTTTGCCTCAAGTTTAGTCCAAATTAACAATGTTACCCTTCGCGCGAAAATCCGTTCAATTAGGTCTTTCAGTTCGCACATTGCAATAATTTTTTGTTCTGAGTTAATTGCTTAAAAATGATTCAATTCATTCCTTCACCGATTGATTCTATGTTTTGTTATGCTTCGATATTTTTCTCAAAAAAATGTAGGAAATCAGAAGAGAAATTAAACCCAAGAATTTATGTTATCGGTTAATTGCTTGAAAATGGTTCGATCCATTCTTTCATCGATTCATTCCATCGTTGAGAAAGGGAGACAACGGCGTGTTGCGGCAAGAATGAAGAAAACGTATAATGTATAAAAGATAAACGGACATATATGCAATATTTAACAGTTCCGTCAATGCTGGTCAAGAGATTAAATTGTTGTAATGTGCGAACTGAAAGACTTAATTGAACACATTTTTGCGCGAGAAATAACATTACTAATTTGGATCAAACTCGAAGCAAAATAACCAAAAGAAAAAAACCTAAATTCTATCATTACTTGTTGTAATGTGTAAGTTCCTTCTACAAGATATGTATCAATAAATTTAGTTTCATTCTGCTATTTTTAGTTATTATTACAATATTATATATTATTAATAAGATTTACTTTCTAATGACATGTTTGCATGAAAAAAATCTTAAATAATAAATACATGAAACATATACAACATACATATCGAAGATATTTAGTACACTCAAATGTAAGGGTTTTTTGTAGTATCTGAAATTTTTATTTATTGTAAACTTTGTAATTTATATATAAACATGTGCTATTTTTTTTCAATATCGATTGCGTACACATAAAATTGATATAAAATTTAATTATTTACTCTCATTCAAACAAATTATTTTTATTTATATTGGTATAGAATTCTTGATTGAGTTGATGTCTTCTAATAGCTAATATTAGGTTTATTAGACTAGATAACTAACTTAAAGTCATTTAACAACATGTGAAAGATCATTATAGCTATAGGTACGGATGGGCACGGGTCGGTTTTTTGGTCCATCTGAATTCGACTCGAAAATAAACACCCTAAACTCGTATCCGACTCGATATTATTCTTTAAAAAATCCGACCAATCCGACCCGAAAAAAAATATACTAAATTCGACCCTAACTCTACCTATATAAAATAAATTAATTTTAGAGACCTAATTGTAAAAAAAATAATTTTAAGAGACTTAATTTTAAAAAATATAATTTAAATGACTAAATTATAAATAAAAATTCAATTATAAAGACTTAATTATAAAAATATATAAAAAGGATTATTATTATAAATATTCCTAAAAAATTTAGGAGAAAATTATATTATTAGTCTCGGGTCAGATCATGTCGGATATTTTCTACCCTAAACTAAACCCGACCTGAATTTATCCTTAACAAAAACTCGACCCAAACCTGATTTTTTTATTAAAAAATCTAACCTCAGGTCCAGTTAAAATAACCATCCCTGGGGAAATAATTTAAGACTTAACCAATAGATGAAAAGGTGTAATAATTTAAATAGAAAGCACAGGACCTCGAGATTTAATAAATGTGTGGTAACACTATTTAATAAAACTCGTCGAATAGCATACTCTAAGGAATAATAAATATGGAATAATTTACAAAAATAACCCAATAAATTTGACTTTACGTTTCTCGTTAAATTCGGGTAGTCAATTATCTAAAAAATATTTTAACCTTATGAAAACGATCTATTTATTAAGGTGTTCATTGTCGGGTATTCGATTTATTTGGGTACCTACTTTACCGGTTCATGTCTCGGCCTGGTATACTTGAGTATTCGGAAAGTTAGGTTCCGAGTATCCGGTTTATATATATATATATATATATATTAATTCTATATTTTTTTTAAAAATTACATATTAAACATAAAAATATTTTTAAAAAATTTTAAACTTAAAAGTATATAATACAAACATAAAAAGAATTTAGAGATTTAAATTTAATTTTAGAATAAAAATATTAAGAAACATAAAATAAGAATACAATTTAAAATATAAATATATATATTAAAAATTATCGGGTCAGGTCGAGTACCCGGTAAGGGAAAACTTCCGGCCCGTTTCCCGAAAAAATTACCGAGTCGGATACTCGGCCTGGTCATGTAATTTTTTTTATAATATTACTTGATATTTTTAGATTCGAGTCGTCAGGTCAGATCAACCGGTTCAGATATTTTTAAACACCCCTACTATTTATCATACACAAGGATTAAGGGATGCTAAAACAGCTTAGAGTGGAGGTAATTAAATATTATACTTATCTTTTGATAATAAAAAATTGCAGGAATTTAATATTTTTAATTAGTCTCTATTTTTTATTAAAAAAAACATGACCATCATAAATTTATGTAGTTGTCATTTGTTAATATAATAATATTTTAATGAAAATATTTGCTGAAATTTAATATCTTTAATCAAGTTTCTTAAAACTTTTATGTCATATCATCATTTATTTATTGATTTTATAAATAAATAATAATACATACTCCTATTAATTATAAAAAGCTTGTTTTAAAATATATTCTTACAAAAGATTTTCCTGAACATTACAATATACTCCTACTAATAATATACTCCGGTGATGTGACAATCCGGTACATTATAATTATGTACATTCTCGATCTGCTCAGCCACGTGCCCATGCTCCAGCTCCAGAACTTTTCCTGAGCCGAGCCAATCTACCGACTGCCGATGATTTCGCCGACGCTCGTGTTTTTGCCGCCATGCTAGTCGCATATGAAACCAGGGAATTACACGTCTGTTTATTCAACGTGTAAAGTCACCGCCCATGTAATAACGAGTTTTCTTTTGCCATAATATAATTTAGTTAAATATTTATTTTAGTTTTTATATATTTTTGAACTAATTTAATGAAAATATCTTTTTTATATATTTTTTTTAAATTTTCACTTATTTTTGTTTTTATTTTCTAAAAATTATTTTTTATTTTTGTAACTAAACATATATTTTTTAAAAATTCACACTCCGTAGATAAAAATTGTTAGTAAACTGACGATAAACAACTTAAAATAAGGTGACAAACCTACATGACAGTGCACGTCGCGATATCAGTGTCATACAGACAAATATGTTGACTTTACATAATGACACGTAAAGCCAAAAAATACTTTTATATAAATTTGTATAAAATATAAAATACTTTTTTTTTTATGTATCATTTTGTCAAATCATTTTAAGTTGTTTATTGTCAACTGATTAACAGTTTTCATCCACAGAAGGTTATTTTGACAAAAACAAAATATTAAGTTTTAAAATTTGTTCAAAAAAATTAAGGCAAAAATAACTATAGAGTCAAATGTTAAAAGTGTTATTTATTTTTATGCCGTTTCTTTTAATGAATGACTTCATGGTAATATATGCTCATTTTATTTAATATTTTTAATGATTTAAACAGAACTTACAAATACGTTATACAAATTTAAATCTTTTAAGAGTGCAAATATTTCTAATTTCATTGAAATCACGTGGAGGATTCGTAATAACTAACCACGAGTCTTTTAACACACAATAGATCATTGACAAATTTAAAAAAATTAAGAATACGGTCAAAAATATTTTTTTAAATAGATATGCAATTTTTTTACTTTACACAATAAAAGATTTTTTTTTAAATAATATTAATTTATATTTAATTTTTTTCAAAACTAGAGATGTATATGAACCCATCAAGGCTGCATGCATCCACCCTATAATGTTTGTACTATTCAGAATTTTTATTATAAATTAGAAAATACTCACTCGATCTCATTTACTTTTATCTCATGTTGAATTTTTATGTAATTTTAGAAATAAAGAGTTTTTATAAACATGTGATGTAAAATAATTAAAAAATTTATTTTAAAAAGTTAATTTTAGGAAATTAAGAAGAAAGGTAAAATAATTTAATATAACTTTTAAATTTTCTTTAAATTTTCAAGATAACAATCTAATCGGTACAATTTAGAAAAACAAATTTAATTGGACAAAGAAAACATTGTGGTCCGGTTAGTTTTAGAGAATAAAGTTAAATTTTTTTAAAAAAAAAAAATTGTTTTCATATTTTTCTATTTTCTTAAAACATTTTGAATGAAAACAATAAAAATATTTTTTTTATATTTTTAAATTTTCATTTATTTTTGTTTTCATTTTCTAAAAATTATTTTCTATTTTTACAACTAAAAATATTTTCTTCATCGTTTTTTATTTTTCAAAAAAATAAAAATAAAAATGAACTTTACTCAAACTAACTCATGTTGCACATCCAATTTTAATGAGTGGGTTTTCAATTGAGAATTTTTTACATATACAAAATCTTAAATTTAAGATTTGTTTATGTCGTACCATGCTGCTTATATTTTTATATATTATATATATAATAATATTGATTGAATTATATACCATTCGTAGTGACTTTTTTAGTACTAGAAAATTACGAGAGTTTTTGAAGAAAACGACACGTGGGATAGAAAACAAGAGGTTTGAGATCAGAAGCTAAGGATGGCGCTGTTATCATTGTCGTCACTCGTCAGTCATGTGATGTCCGGTATTTCTGGTGTCGTGCGTTTCACGAAGGGACATGTGAGTGTGAGATTATCAATAACTACTTTAGATATTTTCTTCCAACTTTAGATTATCCTAAATACCCTTGTACGTTAGTCTAGAATTACCAGAATGACATGTGTACTTTCTTTCTTTTTTGACGATTTAGTTTTAAATAATTATTATAATTTTTTTATGTTACACACTAATATTAAACCAAAAAATCAAAGATAATTATAATAAAAATACAATTTACAACAAAATTGTTGTTATGAATATTTATCTATGTGGATGTTTATCATGATTAGAATTTTATCTAATGAATTTGATTTATTCATTAATAGGAATATTATCTCTATTAATTAGAATTTAATGTATTATGTACTTCTTATGCTTATAAATAGATGGTTTACTGAAGGCATTGTTATACAATTATATATTTGAGAATAATACAAATCTCCCTCTTTCTCTCATCTCTTTGTTCTTCTTGTTCTTATTCTTGTTCTTCTTTATTTTATTCACAACACGTTATCAGCACGAATTTACTCGCAAAAAAAATATTGAGAAAGATGTGCGTTGAAGCTAAAGTTCAAGACATGTCAATTACAATCCTTTAAAGTCTCCTTCACGATCCTTGAGTATATTTTCAAATAGGTATATATTTTTTTATGAGCTACAAATATATAATAAGGTAATTTTTTTCAATTTGTGATTCATAAAAACAGTACTTTAAATTGATTCCTCGCACAGTGGTAATAACATGATATGATTAAGAATTTTTTTGGTGAGATAAAGATATGTTTCGTAACATGATAATAAAAATCGACATAACTATTAACTTGATTTTCGTTGTCTTGTAATGATAAAAGAATCGAGAAACGAACTTTGTTTGACAAATTTATTGGATTTTTTTGTTTTATTTTTTAAAAAGGTTAATATTTGTTTATTTTATTATATTGACGAGAGTCGATATTATTAACATTGTTTTTGAGTTTATCATGTATTTTAATGATTTGGAAAGAGACATGATATAAAGAGATTATGAGAAGATGTCTCAGTTATTTGATATGTCTCCATTGTCCTCGAGAGGAAAATTATTATCGGTAAACTCTACTTTTATTTTTATTCTTTAAACTACAATTTTAAAGTGTGATAAATTAGGTGATTTTGCTTGAAAGCAATAATTCTCATGTGTCGAAAAACTTAACTATAGACTTTTTCTCAAGATCAAGTGTTGAAATTTTGTCTTGATCCAAAAAAATTTTATAGGAGGCATTCCCTGAAGTGAATGCAAAGAATGATGTTTATTCCATGCGATTATCAATGATCGAGCATTCCCTGAAGTGAATGCAAGCATGATGTTTATTTCATGCGATTATTGGACTTATGTCATTTCTTAAAGTGAATGCAAGCATGCTATTTATTCCATGCGATTATTAGATTTATTTCATTCCTTGATGTGAATGCAAACATGATAATTCACTATATGGTTAGTGAATAAAACTCAGTTATGTGCCAGAGTATCACTGATGAGGTTTTAAAGACCTATTAGCCTCCGTTACATTCCCTGAAGTGAATGTGATATTTTTATAGCGGAAAAATAAATGCCACATTAGCAATTGTGGTTGCGATTGAGGCCATAAAAAATAGACATGGATAAGATGATCCTTTTGAGAATGTTTATATCCACCGAAAGTGGGATTATAAACAAGTTTTGTTTATGGCGAAAATAATTATGGCGTTGTTAGTCAAACTCAATTGGATATTGTTAATTTCTTCATAACCCTGGAAGGGTATAATTTGTCATTTATTTTATTTTACTTATAACCTCTAAAGAGAATAATTGATCTTTTATTTATTTTGTTTTATGTTAATTTTATTATTTATTTATGTTAATTTACTTTATATTAACTTGTTTTACATATTATTTATTTACACTTTATGTTAATTTATTCTTTGAAGAATATGATTACTTTCGGAATAAAATATACAATGAATTGTGACTATTTATGTCTAGTAGACAGTGCAAGTACTCATATTATACTTAAGCGTAAGAAATATTTTCCCATTTAAATGCAAGGGAAAAATATGAGTACTATTTTCCAAAGTACTAAAATATCAATGCTTCGTAAGAGCAATAAGTTCTTGAGGGTTTATCTCTGATAGATAACCGATTTGATATGATGTGCTATATTTAATATTTTTTCATTCCCTGAAGTGAATGAAACAAAACACATTGTGAAAGGTGCATAACTATGCATATTTTCCTATTTAAAATGCAAGGGAATAATGTAAGTATTATATTCAGAAGTACCAATATCACAGAAGGCTTCGACTGAGCAAATATGTTATTGCCAAATGGAACTCTATTCCATTTTCATAGTGTGTTATACTCGTCAAAGACGCACAGAGAATTATTGAATTTTAAAGATATTTACAGAAATATATTGAGAATATTAGTCGAGGGGTGCCGACTATCTTAATATTACGAGTATAACTCAAGGCAATAATAAAATCTTGAAAAATATATGCACTGTCATCCATATTGTATTACACAAGAATTAATAAAATTGAAGCTCATGCTATTGTAAATAAGAAGTTTACTGATAATTTTATTATTTGGCATGACCGGTTAGGTCATTCTGGTTCAATTATGATGCAAAAAATTTGTTGACACTTTCATGTGGTCATTATTAAAGAACTAAAATTTTCTTCAAGGTAATGTTTTTCATGTGATACTTGTTATTAAAGCAAATTGATTATTCAATCATCATCAGCTAAGATAGATTGTGAATCTATTAATTTTCTGGAACGGATACAAGGTGATATATGTGGGCCCATACACCTTTCTTATAGTCCATCTACATATTTTACGATTTTAATCGATATGTCGAATAGATGGTCATATGTATCCTTGTTATCAACTCGTAACTTGGTGTTTACGAGGCTACTTGCTCAGTTGATAAAATTATGAGCAGATTTTTCAGATTACCTTATAAAGACAATCGGTCTTCATAATGCTGGTGACATGTCATTTTACATGTAGTATCACTAATTCGCATCAAGCCAACAAATTATCATAAGTTCTCCCCATTATAAATAATTTTTGGTCAAAACTAAACATTTCTCATCTTATTTTTTTTGTGCATATATGTTCTGATTCCTCCACCACAACGCACAAAGATGAGTTCTCAAAGGAGTTCTCAAAGGAGTTTGTGAATATATGTAGATTCAAATTTTCCTTGATAATTAAATATCTTGAGCTTCTGATAGAGAATTTATTTACGGCTCGATTTACTACTATCATGTTAATGAGCCAGTTTTCTCAACATTAGGGGGAGAAAATAAAATAGCCGGAAAAAGAAATAAATTGGAATGAATTATCATTATCTTAGTTTGATCCACGTACTCAACAATGTGAACTATAAGTTCAAAGGATAATTCATTTAGCAAATCAATTGTCAGATGATTTTGCTGACCCTAATAGAGTGACTAAGTCACATATACCATCTATGAATGCTCCGTTTAAATTTGATGTCCCTAAAGGACAAACTTTAGTTGCTAATGAGTCTAACTTACGCCTGTAGCGTGGTAGACAAGTAAGTTCTAAAGATAAAAATCCTCGAAAAAAAAGAAGGGAGCTATAGTTATGATGGTCTGATCGAGGAATCAATGAATTATGAAAATCTCAAGAAGAGATTAAAAAGGTCTCCAATAGAGGCATTAACATGACTCAGGTACCTGATAATAAAGAGATCTCAATAGATTATGTCATGTCTGGTAATAAGTGGAACTGAAATCAAATCGACGTTGATAATACATTTGCATGCAATGTAGCATTAGAGATTCTATTTGATGATGTGGATCGTGAATCATTGTCAATTGGACAATGTAAACAAAGAAATGATAGGCAAATATGAAAAGAGGCAATTGAGGCGAAACTAAGATCTCTTTCGAAAAGAGAAGTATTTGGGCCTATAGCCCGTATATTAAAATGTGTAAAGCTTGTGGATATTAATGAGCCTTTGTGAGAAAGAGAAATCAAAAGAAGAAATCACGAGATATAAGCTCGTTTGGTTGCAAAGATTCTCACAAAGATATGAAATTGATTATGAGAAAAATATATTCATCGGTGGTGGATGCAGTTACTTTTAGATAGTCTGACAATAAATCAAATAACTCAATTTCCGCCTAATGAATGTTGTTACATCTTATTTGTATGAGCCTCTTGATAAAAACATTTGCATGAAGATTCTGGAAGGATTTAGACTGCCAAAAGCAGTTAATTCAAGTTCTCAAAAACATTATTCAATTGTATTGAATATATCTTTTTATGGATTAAAACATTTTGGGCACATTTGGTATAATCGTCCCATTGAATACCTATTAGTAGAAGGCTATAAGAATGATTTAATTTCCGGAGCATTTCATTAAGAGGTTTAGATATGGATTTATCTTTGTTTTTTTATTCTGTATGTTGGTGATTCATTGAGACTCATGAAGAGATCTCCTTAACAATGGAATCTTTGTGCAGCGATCGGCGTACACATAAAAATGTTTAAAGAGACTTTACATGCATAATGCATATTCGTTGATCATTATTTAGTTGTTAGGTCTCTTAATGTAAACAAAGATCCATTCCGCCCTCAAGAAAAAAGGTGATGATATTCTTGGTCTAAAAGCACCATATATACATTAATTGATCTGGAAGCATCGTATCTTAGCTGGTCCAAAAATATTATCTAAGTGCTACGAGACCATTGCCTTTAAATAATTGATATGCATGAGGCAAAGCCGAAATATGTGTTTGGCTAAACATATCCAGAAGATATGTGAATCGCTTTCACAAGATAAGATGCAAACTATCTTATGTAGAGATAATGCAGAATTTATATATCAAGGTGGATACATCAAATGTGATAAAACGAAACATATCTCTTTAAAGTTTCGTCCCTCATAATCTTCAGAAGAATAGTATTTGATGAATCATTTCAAGCAATAATTTGGAAGATTTATCCACTAGTGCATACTCTATTTTTCAAGATTATATTCAAGATTGAATTATGAAGATTCAAAGATCTTATGTGATGTTTTCATGAGGGGAGTAAATACGCGTTGCACTCTTTTTCCCTTAACTGATGTTTTGTCCCAATGAGTTTTCCTGGTAAGGTTTTTAATGAGGCAACATATTATGCGTATCAAATATGTGTGTACTCTTTTTCTTTCACTAAAGAATTTTTTTCCTATCGGGTTTTTATCTTAGTAAGGTTTTAACGAGACACATTATCTTCATAGACATCCAAGGGGGAGTGCTATGAATATTTATCTATGTGGATGTCTATCATGATTAGAACTTTATCTAAGGAGTTTGATTTATTCATTAATAGGAATATTATCTCTATTAATTAGAGTTTAATGTATTTTGTACTTCTTATGCCTATAAATAGATGATTTACTAAAGGTATTGTTGATACAATTTTATATTTGAGAATAATACAAATCTCTCTCTTTCTCTCATCTCTTTGTTCTTCTTGTTCTTATTTTTGTTCTTCTTTATTTTATTCACAACAATTATCTTATTATTGGAATTTATTTAAGTTTATATCAAAATAAAATTGGATATAGTTTAACAAAGGCAGATCACCCCTAGAGTCTAGAGGAGCTTTGGCACCCCAAGGTTTGGAAAAATAAAATTTATACCCCTTATATATTTTTAAATTTTTAATTAGGCCTCTTCGAATTTGTATTTACATCTCTCAAATATTTTAGAAATTTTGATTAGACCCCTCGGACTTATTAAATATTTTCATTAAGTTTTTTTTAAAAATATTTTTTTAATTAAGTTCACTAAATTGTTAAAAATTTCATTAAGACTTCCAATTTTTTTTAAAAATAATTACTCTCAATTTTTTTAAAAAAGAATTTTTATTAAATCTTCAAAATTTTTAAAAATAATTGATTAAGCCTCCAAACTATTGCACCAAGATCCGCCCTTGTAGTTTAATGTAATGAGTTTATATTTAGGTTATATTAAAATAAATTTGAAAAAGGCAACACATGATAAATACTTAATATATATATATATATATATTAAAATATTGGTATGATTATATGGTAGTATATATTTATTTTTTCTTTACTCTTTAATAAAGCACACATACATTGCATACACATGTACTTGAACCGAAATATCTTAAAATAAACATTATTTTTTTCACTTGAAATCACTTGTTGTATTGTAATGTAAAATAGTTTTAAATTTGAATATACACATATTTTTTTTTATCCAGGAATATACACATATTTACATAAATGAAAGTGTTAGCATGAGATTTATCACTCTTATTCCTAGAGAGGGTGTTGAGAATGACTTTAGGTGGTTCACGTAACAATTTAATAGACTTTTATAACTTAGTAGATTTTTCAATGACAATTTATGGTGGGTTGGATATGTGGTGAGAGAATTGATTTTGGATCATCGTAATTTTAAAAATTAATTTTGTGTAAGATTTTAAAGTAACGTGATTTATGTTCGAAAATTTTTTCTTTAAAAATTATGATTGTGTAAAATATAGTGTAAAAATCACGACGAAACGCAAAAGCTACTATCCTGTAGCTTTTCCCAAAATCATGTTTGGTGTCCATAATTAATTTTAAGTTTTTACATCCAAATATGTAGACACGGCGTTCGAGACATAGAATCCTAATTAAACGGGATTTTGGCTCTCCCACCGCGGAAACTAAAAAGAAGTTTTTAGTTGTCTCTATCTTTCTTTATTTTTTCAGTTGTATTTTATGGTGTTTTATCAACAAACCAATGAAAGTAACGTGTTGGATAAATTTTAACCATATTTTCTATTTTTTTTTATCAATGACATATTAAATCGATTGTTCAAAGTAATAAAGTATATTTTCGTTCTAATTTATTTTTGAGTTTTCGCTCAAACATAAACCTGTCTTGAAATAATCTCTACATAACATGTGAAAAAAATTATGACGGGTTCATACGATACACATAGTGTCACGAGCAAACTACTAAGAAAAATTAATTTTTTAAATTACATTTACAACGTATTTATATGATTACTATTATTAATTTTAATCAATTTAACATACAAAATAAAATCAATACTTTTTGTATGACCAATAATTATAAAAACTCAAAACCGATATACTGATATAAAAAAATTATATAAACCTGTATTATAGTAGGCATTGAATAAGATCTATATATAATAAGACTTAAATTAGAATAATATGAATTGGAATGTAACTGAAATTTTAATTTAATTGAACTCAACTAATTTAGAAAACTTTCAGGCTCGATCCAATAGAAGTCTCATACGTGGCATAATCTAGTTAAAGCAAAAATAGTGGATAGAAATTTATTGTTCGCGAGCTTTGATAAATTGGACCACTCTATGGCAATTGTGAACATCTTTTCTATTGATATTTATATTTTCGCGCGTTCGTAATTATATTTAAATTATTTTATTCTTATACAATAAATTAATAATCTAAAACCTAGTCACTCTCCACTACCAAAATTCTTTTAACTCTAGTCTTTTTTTACTTTAATCAATTCTTTTGATTGGTGGTCGATAATTAATTTTTTTTTTTTGATAAATGAAGGAAATGAATTATCACGGGCCTCGTTAAAAACCCTCCTAACCTAAATGAGGGAAAAGAGTACTCATAGATAACTCATACAAACGTGCAAAAAAACAAAAAACAACCGAAGCCTCACACAGGCTTAAACCGAGGGATAGTCCTCTCTCAACCACCGGGTCTATTAGTGTTCTTATTTTTTATTTTAATAAGAATTTCTTTCTCTGTCATTGTGACACGCTTTTTCTTCTGTCCTTGTGACATGTCTTTGTTTTTATTTTGTGGTTTGATTCATCTGTCTTTGTGACATGTTTCAGCATACCCTAGCGGTCGATTGTTGTTCGCACATAGATTCAATCGATGTTAGTTTCTGATTTATTTTTTGTCGGTGGTCACTTGAAAAGTTATATCCCCACTCGGTTGATGGTTGTTTGCTGATGAAATCAGTCTTGGGTAGCGGTACTTTTTGCTTGACAGTTTAGATCGTGCACCACTCCTTTCTTCTTTATGCGTCTTGTTTGGACAGAGACAAATAGATTCAGGAGGCTGCTAAATTTTGTTGGTATGCTTATTTCCATAGAAGTTTTCATTTTTCTTTGTTTTTTGGTTGTAATGATTTTTTGGTTGTTTAATCCAAATATTTTTCTTCTTGGATGCATTGTAATTGTGATTTTTCTATGAATTTAATAAAATTTAATGGTTTTATCAAAAAAAAATCTGAGTGCATTAGTAAGACACATTGCACTCCCAAAGAGAAGATACAAATTTAAACTTTGGTGATGATATTGTTGAGAGAGACAACCTCGTACCCCGAACATAGACCCTATGATGGACACATATATTATCAAAAAAATAATATGAATTGGAGAAATATTATTAAATTCTTTTTTATTATTTGATTTGTTACGTATCATATTCATATTTTCATTTTTTTCTTAATTTTATGACGTCTAAAGGAAATTCGATCCCAAATGGGTAGCTCGTGGGTGGCTAGGTGTAGATAAGTCATAAAAAGCTATCAAGAAGCCTTCCCATCTCCTACAACATATGTATTATTATATTCACACATTTCTTGTGATCTTGCTTTACTTTCAAGGCATCTACTGATAATATAATAATATTTGTTGGATCGTTTGATAAAAAAATTAATATTTTTAAGTTAAATATAAAATTTAAATTTTGTGAGAGAATTTTACCTTAAACAAGAGTTCAATTTAACTCGAGTTTAATATAAATTAAGATTCATGTACTGGGTAGTAAACATTAAAAATGAACGAACAATAATATATATTTAAAATAGAAATAAAAATAAAAGAGATGGTTGGAGTGGACCATCCTTTGTCTCCATCATTATACAAAGAATAAATTTCTCCACCCACTCCAATAAAAGAAATCACTTTAATTTACAAAGGTTTATCTGTTTTAGTTTTAAAGGCAAGTTTTGCTCAAAAGTCTTGTCAACTGAGATTTAAATATTCTAACCTAACCACTCCACATGGTTTGCCTTACACCATGGGTTATAGACTATGGTTTAATTTCTTAATTAAAAGGAGATTAATTATAGAATATGTGTTTAATTTTTTTACTATTTTACGAGATATGTATTTAAAGTATTTTTTTAAGTAAAGTAAGTATTTAACATTTTTTAAAATATTTTTAAGATCAATATGTTAATGTCTTCAAAGAAATTTTCCATCCTGTGAATATCCAACAGAGTACATGATTTTTAATTTCTTTTAT
Organism: Hibiscus tridactylites; assembly: GCA_958450335.1. Lineage (NCBI taxonomy): Eukaryota > Viridiplantae > Streptophyta > Magnoliopsida > Malvales > Malvaceae > Hibiscus > Hibiscus tridactylites. Next base: position 98,182,723 of record OY288274.1, read on the forward strand.
AAAAAATAAAAATCATAATTTTCTAAAAAAGACAATGAAATCCCTAAATTATAAAAAAAACTCGATAATTTTCTAAATATTTAACAATCAAATCCTTAAATCCTCAAATCACTTTAAACTATTAAAATTTTATCCGATGTCGTTCGTCGATTCTATTCATGCGGCGATGTAGGTTTGCTGGTACCAACAAACATATGGTTGACGATTGGGCGAACGATGATTGAAAGTATTTTAGATTTAGGATTAAAAATTTTAAGAGTTAAAGATTTAGTGGACGACACAGAACAATTGACTGATGGAGTTATAACGTCAAAAGGGATGATCGATGGTCAACGATGCATGTTCGTCATTGCTGTCGAACCAATGAATAATTTGGGGTTTAAAGTTAGAGTTTGTGATGTTTTTTTTGAAATTATGAGATTTTTATATAAAAAAAAGTTTACAATTTTTTCCTTTAAAAAATAAAGGAAATTAATTAAAAATAAAAATCAAGCAACGTGCACGATTTAATTGCATAATAAAAATTTTTTAACGTTTGTCACAGGAAAAAAATTAAAATAGTACTTACGGAATAAAATATTAAAGTTTGTATCTAATATTTTGAGCACTTATTTTTGACATAATAGTTAAGCATAATAAAATAGTTACGGAATAAAATATTAGAGTATCCGACAAACCTTAAAAATATACTTTAGAGTTTTCTGTGGCATAAAATATTATTTTTGGCATAATAAGTATCTAATATTTTTGTCATAATAAATATCTAATATTTTCTGTGACAAACTCCAATTCACGATTTAATCGCATATTAGTTTGAGCACTTATTTCGTAGTTAAGCAATAAAAAAATTAGAATTTGTTTGGTTCAAGAGTTTCTTACGCCCTTAAGCCTATTTTTTAATAATAAATAAGGGTTTAATTAGTTTTTTTTAAATATAAGGACTTATTTGAAGAAAATACACTAGTTCAAGGGCTTTTTTAGATATTAGTTAAAATTTTCAGATTTCATATAAAACCTTAAATATATTTCGAGGACGAAACATGCATCTAATTTCAACAAAACTTACCGTGTTGTGTCCATGAAAAAACGCCACGTGATCGATTTAGTCCATAATTCATTCAAACTTTAAGATAGATATATAGAACATAAATGGATCTCAAAGTTAGTAAATAAAGTAATTAAAGTTATTTTTACCACAAATAAAAATAAAATATTACCCCAATATGAAGAAATACCCAATTTACTTCGAGTTCAATGGGAAAATATTGAATTTATTCTCAAACATAACCTAAATTAGATTCTAAGGAAAGAATAAAATTTTGAGAATTTCAAAATGAAGCTTTATTTTGTTTCATTGTTCCTAATTTTATTTTATCTTTTTACTTTTAGAGGAAATAAGCTGTTCAAAGCATATATTTCTTACTAAAATGCTTAGCCTTCTCAAAAGTGATAAAGAAAATTCGAAGAAAGGAGGGCATTTTGATTCAATACAACTTTAAGATAGAATGAGATTTCTTCTCTAACTTGAAGAACCCTTTTTTGGGTAAGAAAAAAAATTTATATCCAAGTTTTTGGAACTTTAAGATTTTGGTTCTAATTTGATTTTCTGTAAACTATATGCATTTTTTAAATCCCAACACGTATAACCTTCTAAGTTGTATTAAATAAATATTAGTCGTTTGACCAATAGAACGTGTAAAATTAGTCATTAGACTCATTCTAGTGGATACTTTTAGAAGTAAAAAATGAAATATTAAAAATATTAATAGCAGTGTAATTAATTGATGCACCACCATGAACAAATTATACAAATATAATTTGTTTTGTTTTTCTTCCCTAATACTATTAACGAAATAGAGTTTGCTTTCTTTATCAGTCTTAATATGTACAATAAAGTGATTGAATGGAAAAGAAGAACAAGGAAGAAAGGACCCCATGAACAAATTATACAAATATAATTTGTTTTGTTTTTCTTCCCTAATACTATTAACGAAATTATTTAAAACAGTTGATGCAGTCCACACAACTCAGCAAAACAAAACGTTGCCATCCGATTGAATTTGACATTCAGCATATGGCTCACCCCAAATAGTACCTACCTTTGCAAAGCTAGGTGCTGATATTTTAGATCCCAAATTACAAGACACCACACCATATAAAAATTACAATAATAATATACAAGTGTATCAAAATTTGTGTGTACAATATGCATGAGGATGTCGGATCGAACATGATTATGCATTCAATATCCTCCAACTTATAGGTGGGTATGAATAATACAAACGTTGTATCATTTGATGATATGACATTGTAATATTATAACACGCTACACAATATTATAGTGTCACATCATTAAATGATAAAACAATTAAGGCGAAAGATTAACTTGAATTTTTTTTAAAAAATAAGTAGAGAAAATTGTCAAATTCAGGTATTAAAAAGTTTATTTATTCGTATTTTACCCTTATGAATAGGATAAAAATATATATGAATTCTTAGATTTTATTCTATTCCCTTTAGGCTTTTTTTTTTGAAAGGTGTGAGTTTTATTTCTATAGTTTATTAAGCTTAATCCCGATGCCTCGTTAAAAAACCTCCCTAACCTAGATTGGAGGAAAAAGAGTGCATACGGGATTAAGTCATCAAGGTACAGTGGATTGCTACGCATGTTAAATAACGCATACAAGCACACACTTTATACTGGTACAAGGATTAGTCGTCTATCAACCCCTGCGGTTTCAGTTTCATAATGACCAGGTGTATACTTATCCCCAGAACCGACAGCAACATCACGCAATTTGTAGGGTCACAACCCATTTGTCACACGCTTCATCCCTGCAAACTACATGAAGACTCTTGTTTTCCTTCCATCCTTGAAACACAAACACGATATCCCTGGAACGCGTCCTCCAGAGAGCTCAAAGCACATTTTGCTTTTGCTTAACCTCCAGTGAAGAATGATTGATCCTTACCAGATTTCTACTCCTATTGGCCCCTTTGACAGCAAGATTGTGTGCTGTTAAATTTGCTTCTCTGTAAACAAATTGAAACGTCCAGCCATATTGCCTCTTGTACTGCAGACAGATATTGATACTTTCATCGAATACCGACGGACAATTACTTGGATTTTCAATCCATTTTATGACATGCTCACAATCAGATTCAATTACCAGGGGGTACGGCTCCAACCATCTGATAGATTTGAACAAACTGCAGGCTTCTAGAATTGCCTTTATCTCCGCTCCAGTAGGGTCAGAAGGACCGATGAAACATGAAAAATAAGCGATTTGAGATCCCTGACAATTTCGAAGAATGCCTCCAATTCCTGCTGCCCCGAAGCTCCCCCTCGTGGAAGCGTCAACGTTAAACTTTAATTTCCCATTTGGCGGTGGATCCCAAGCGGAACATTCTAATCTTGGGGGAAGCCGATCAACTAGAATACAGTTCAGGGGTTGACATTGAAGATCATGAGGCTTGAAATTTGCAGACGGCCATTTTGCTTTTAGCCAAAACCATAGCCTCAATACTGCAGTTTCATAGGCTTGATTCACAGACGGGGTCACACCATTAAAGATTTTTTCATTTCTGCAGCACCACAAGGTCCAGACTAAAGCAAAAAAAGCAGTGTTCCATATTGTTTTCCTTTGACCCGATACCTGCTGCGAATTCCACAAGGTAAAGAACTCCTTGAACGAATTTGGAAACGTGAGGTGGAAGCTCCAGTTTTTTGCCCATTTTTGCCATACATTCCAAGAAAAAATACAAGTGCATAAGAGATGTTGGATGCTTTCCTGTTCCTTGTCGCAAAAAACACAAAGAGAAATTGAGGACGATGAAATACCTCTTTTGGCGAGTTCTTCATAAGTTGGCAATCTCCCCAACACTGCTCTCCACACTAGTACTTCGACCTTGGGCGGCGCAAGGCTCGACCAAACCCCTTTCCAACAAGGATCATTTGAGTCTTCTTTTGACGCGACCATTGCGCAGAAATCTTTTGGTCTGTATGCACCGTTAGACGAACCTGCTCATCTTACTTCGTCTTTTTCTCTACACAGCCTTGCCGCGTTGTTTAGAGCTAGTAGGAACTCATCCCATTGATTCAATTCCCAGTCAAAAAAACATCTACGAAGAGGGATGGTCCATCTCCAACAACCACTGATCTTTACCCCAAAATCACAGACTTTCCCCTCTTTACGCGTAGAGACCGCAAAGATTCTTGGGAAAGCAACGCGTAGAGACTGATGTTCGGTCCACTGGTCTTCCCAGAAATTTATAGATTTGCCATCACCAAGAAGGAACTTTATATTTGCAGTGAAAGGATCCTCCTTAAGGTGTATTGGTTTTGAGATGCATCTCCATATCCACGACTCATTTCTTCTAGATCTACCAATAGGGAGGAGTTTGTCTTTCTGCACATCATACTTGGCCGCAATGACTTTGCGCCATAGGGTGTTCTCCTCACTGCAATAGCGCCAAAGCCATTTATTTAAAAGGGCACGATTTTTTGTTTCTAGGTTGATCACGCCTAGTCCCCCACACTCCTTGGGCCGGCAAATATTGTCCCACTTTACCCAGTGGATTGGCTTATCCTTGTCAGCTCCCCAAATGAATTTCGCCATCATTTTATTGAGCTTATTAATTACCGATGCTGGCGCGCCAAAAATTGACAGATAGTAAACGGGAAGGTTGCTCAGCACTGCCTTCACTAGTGTTATTCTTCCAGCCATTGTCAGCAAAGACCCCTTCCATCCGGTTAACTTGCTTTGAACTTTGTCCAGTATCGGCTTCCATATAGAACTCGAGTTCTTAACGTGACCAAGAGGCATTCCCAAATAGCTTGACGGCAAGACTTCAGTTTTGCATCCCAACTTTTCAGCCCAATCAGCCAGCAAATTGACATCAACGTTTATGCCAAACAACGTTGTTTTCCTTAAGTTCAACTGTAGTCCCGATAACACTTCGACTATTCTAAGGATCCTTGCAACACATTTGACATTTTCCAGATCCGCACTGAGGAACAGTATGAGATCATCTGCAAATTGTAGATGAGAAAGCGATAATCCGGTTTTTCCCACTGTAATCCCTGATAGCAGTCTCAGTTCTATTGCTTTTTTAATAAGGGCACTGAGAGCTTCACCGATTATGTTGAATAAGAGAGGCGATAAAGGGCATCCTTGCCTTAACCCTCTGCTGATAGAGAATTTACCGGATGCAACGCCATTGACGAGGATTGAGATTGTTGCTGTAGATAGACAAGTGGCCATCCATTTTCGCCAAATTTCTCCAAACCCCATAGTTTTCATGACAAGATCGAGAAAGCTCCAATCAACAGAATCATAAGCTTTGCGAAAGTCTGCTTTGAAAACAATCGCTTCTATTTTCCTTTTTCTCAAGTCTTCAATTATTTCATTTGCAATTAGACAGCAATCAGAGATTTGTTTCCCAGGCGTAAATGCAAACTGCGTCTCGCCCACCACTTCGCCGATACACAGTGCGAGTCTCCTGGACAGCACTCTGGCGAGAATCTTGTATAAACTACTCACCAGTGATATGGGCCGAAAGTCCTCCATCGAAGAAGGGTTCTCTTTCTTGGGTATTAATGCAATGTACGAGTAATTTGTGGTCTCATTCAGCGTTCCATGACAGTGGAAATCTTCAAAAAACCTCATAATTTTACCTTTAAGGGACTGCCAGTAAACCTTGTAGAAATCGAGATTGAAACCGTCGGGTCCGGGAGCTCGATTGCCATTCGCCGACTTGATCGCTGCCCATATTTCTTCCTCAGAGAATTTGGACTCAAGAAAATCAGCCGAAGCCCTTTTTAGCTTATTGAGATTGCAGCCGAGCTCTTTCAGAGGAATTGTACCTTTTCTGTTGAAATGCTCACTAAAATGTTCCACAAAAGCCTTTGCAATGCTTCCCGGATTATCCACCATTGTCTCCCCTATTTTGATTGTGGATATAAGATTTTTGTTGCGCCGGATGGAAGCCGATATGTGGAAAAATTTGCTGTTTTTGTCTCCAAAATTCAACCAGCGAATCCTGGATTTTTGCGCCCATTCCCTCTCCTCTCGCCTGTGTTTAGCCCATAAGGCATATTTTAGCGAGTTTAATTCCTTCCTCCTTTCTGCCGTTATCCCTACTGTGGTGATCTCATCTTCCAGCGAATTGATCCGACTTTCAATCCCCTTTAGCTCCCTTTCTTCATTCTCCCTGAAATTTTTTACCCATATTTTTGTCACCTTGCTCACAGTAGATAATACCTCTCCCGCGTTCTTGACTTCATCCCTCTCAATCGTGTTCTTAACAAGATCCGAATACTCATCAATTTCGGCCCAGTGGGAGAACCATTTAAAGGGCTTATTCGCTTTCATGGCTGCCCTCTCCTTTAAGGTTACATACTTGTGATCGGAGAGCCCTTTCGAACCGGCCTCTTGGAACAAACTTGGCCACCAGCAAAATGTGTCAGGTGAAACTAGGAATCTATCTATCTTGCTTGCCTCTTCACTACCACCCCCTCTAAACCATGTGTAGGAACTGCCCTCCATCGGCATATCGATAAGACCGTTCCTATCAATGAAAATCCGAAAATCTTCGCTTGAGCTCATGTTGAAGTTTCTGCAATTACTTTCTTCAGGCGCAACCACAGCGTTGAAATCACCCCCTAGTATGACTGGCACTGCGAGGGTGCTGATAGTCTCAGAGATACTTCCGAAGAGCTCCCTTCTTTCCACCTGATTATTGGGAGCGTAAATGTTGAAGACTGCACACTTATTTTTTGTTGATCGAAACTGACCCACGATGATAATTACTCTCTCCATTACCTTGACGTTTTCCACTGTAAACGACTCCTTATTCCACATCGTAATTTGACCGCCAGCAGCACCTACCGCAGGAGCGAAAATAAACCCCAAATTCCTTCTTCCTTTTAATCTTCTTTCCAACCCCAGTTTTGGGCGTTGCAATTTGGTTTCCTGTAACAGAACAAAATCCGCCCTAACTTGGCTGACCGCTTTTACCACCGATTGGACTTTTTCAGGTCTTCCAAGCCCCCTTAAGTTCCACGAAAAACATACTGCACTCATCAATCTAATCCCAAAATATACACCATCAGTCGAATGGATCAAACCTGCACATTGGGCGATTTCTCCCTTTGAACAATCTCCTGGAACTGGGTAAGAACATCATCACCGCTTGCATCAAATTTCACCCCCAAAGCAATTGCTAAACTCGCGGACGCCGAGGCTTCTTCTTCAATACTTCCTTGATTTTTTGTTTGATCCTCTTTTTGTCGAACTGGTGTATTCGACTTTACCTTTCCATAGGCTGGGGAACCAGATATCCCCGATCGGTATGGCGATAGCAATTTTAAGTTTCTAACGAATCTGGGCCTTACCACAAAAAGCCCAGATTTTTTGTCCAAGGTAGGGATGGCATAGCCATTGGACTGGCCCGTGGTTGAGATGGAATCCTCTTTATAATCTACCCTGATGTCAACAAGGTGGTCCCCTTTTAAAAGTCCACCGCCCCGACCCGTTTCACTAACCGACTTTTTCTTATCCAAGAAAGCTGCAGGCTGACTCAAGGGAACATTCTCTGAGCTTGTCGACTCATCAAGAATAGCCCCTCTCTTGAGGCTTGCGCCCTCAGCCGCCATGCAAATATTCACGTGCCGAAAGTCTTCGACTCTACAGCTTCCAACTTCATCGGGGGAAAAATAAACGGGCGACCCCGCCGGTGGACGGTCGGAGTTATCGTCCAGCGCACCTCCATCGATCCAGCACCGCTCGTCTTCGTAGTCATCAACGGTTACCTTTAATCCCATTTGAACTCCGTTTATGAACACATGAATATACTGGGGAATGTCCGTCTTCCAATCCACCCCTATCAGAATCCTTGCTTTATCCAACCTGTTTCCGTTCAGAGTATCTTCATCAACTCTGATTACTGTGCCCCATCTGCTTGCTATGGCTCGGAATAATGTTTCGTTCCATCCCATAATTGGAACATTTTCCAGGTTGACCCACACTTTGAGCTTCTTTTTTGAGATGAATTCCTCAACACCATCAACATCATCTAAACAAGATGCAAGCATGGAGGGTTTTAGATCCCAAAAGATTGGGATCTGCTCCTCCTCAAAGCGAATGAGGGTGAAAGGGCCAGAAATTATGCTGGCTTTGACCCTGAATCCTTCAGACCTAAGATAATCCTGAACAAAAGACGCGTCATACATCCCTTTTATCGTTGCAATAACACATCTCTTTATCCATTCTAATTCGTTTGAAGGAATGGTAAAGTGATAGGGTTCGATGGCCGCCGTTGAGATTGACTGGGGCTCATTGAGAGAGGTGTTCCCCGAGACTGTCTTCCCCAAGCGCGGGTCCGCTTGATCACTGGTTTTGTTCAGCACAACGGCTTTGTAAGACCTGCCGTCCGTGAGCTTCCAAGGTTGCTTACTGCCATTGCCTCCCCCTCTAGCTCTCCCTTCAGCATTATCTGATGAAGGTTTGGTATTTTCTTTAGCATTTTCATTTGCCATAAATACTTTCACGTACCTTCCATCCATTTTCCGCCCTGACCCCAACTCCACCGCCTTTGCTGCCGCTTCTCGAGACGCAAAACTAACGAAAGCGAATGTATCACCCCTCGCTCGTCTTTTAGGATTGTTATAAGCCACATAAACCTTTTGCACAACTCCATACGTAGAGAAGGCCTCTTTCAGTGCTGACCAGTGAATCCTTTTACTGACGTGATTAACGAAAACGGTTCTGCCATCCTTGTTCCTCCACCCTGGCTGCCGGCCTGAGTCATGGCGATACCTGATGTTCGATCTTCTCGTGCCAAAATCATCGTCTTTTCCACCCTCAGACATCGTGTTCCAGCTCTTTCCACCTCTGCCTTCACTTCTGCCTCCGGCGGGCCTTGGGACCCATCTGCTTCCTCCGCGACTTTTCGCCTGCGCTCCCCAGCTTCTCACCATTTTACGTATAATTAAGAATAAAAACCACAAATTTTGTTCCCCTTTAGGCTTTGTTTAACATTGCTTTTCAAAAGCTGGTTTGAGGCCAAAATATGTGCTAAACAGCTAGGTTTTGAAAAAAAAAATTGCAATTGCAAAAGTGATTTTGAGAGCCAAATTACAATTTTAGCCTTCATTTGCTATTGTGTTTACTTATAACTTATAAATTTATAATTTTTTACGAGATAATTAATAATTATTTTTTTAATTTTAAAATGATATATATTTATTCATGTCAAGTTTTTAAATAAAATATTTTAAATTTATTATATTTTCATGAAATGCGTATAATTGTTAAAAATATATTTATTAATAAAAATATTTTTATAATAAATTAAGTTGATATAATTCATATATTATAACATTAGAGAATTTGAATATTATATATATATATATATAACTTACAATATCATGTCTAAAATGGTCATTTATCTTCTTAAAAGTACTTTTTGACGGCAATGCTGAACACTAAAATCTTACAACCAACTTTTTAAAATCTCTTTTTAGCGGCACTTTTAAAAATCACTTTTTAAAAGCAATGCTAAACTAGCCAGTGACGGATCTATGTTGAGGGTGGGAGGGGCAAATGCCCCTTCAACTTTGATGGTCTAATTATATTTTAGGCCATTGATGATTTTAGAACTATTTCAATTAAGTCCTTGCCCCTCCCAAAATTGACTGATATAATTTGTTTTTAGGACCTTATCAATTTTAAAATTAATTAAATTAAGCATTGACCTCAAATTTTTATGATTTAATTGCTTTTAAGAGCTTTTAATTTTAAAATTAGTGAAATTAAATTTTATCTCTTTTAATTTTTTATGCTTTAGTTACTTTTTTAAATCTTATTCATTCTAAAGTTAAACATCTTGCCCCCTCACGATTCAATCTTAGCTCTGTCCCTGAAACTAGCTCTTAATCTTCTATTCATTGGTTTGTTGTTTTAGTTTGTATATAGGGAAAAAATCCAAGAAAGATGATGGGAACCAATAAAATGTGTGGTTAGCAATGGTGGAGAATGCAAAAGAAAGAAAAAGGAGGAATGATAATGTTGGTGGGTGAAGGAGCTTGGTTTTAAGGTAAACGAATGAACCACATTTTGTTACAAAAGGGAGGTTTTCAAATCAAACAATAATGTAGGCACCCCACTACTTAGATTTAAGAATCAAAGCATATAAAAAAAGGCAATGCAATAATACAAAGTATTATCTTGTTCTTCTTGCCACTTGCCAATGGCCATATGTTATATCAAAGTTGAAATCCACTTTAAGATGCTAATTCTTCTTTCTTAACAGACACTTGCATCTGCTCATATACTTTTATTTGACAAAAACAACTTTAATAACATGCTTTGGTGTTTTTAAAAAATAAAAAAGCTATTAGCTTATGAATCAAGCTTGACCTACTAATCAACGTTGCCACTTATATAAGGGCAAAGAAGGAAGTTTTTGATGGTCTCGAATTCGAGTGGAAGTTAAAAATTTTATTTTGAAGGGGCCGAGATAAACTTAAAAGATCTTGGGTGTCAAAGTTAAATTTCGTGTTAAAATACCTTAAAATGAATTATTAGTTCTTGGATGATTGTAAAATTACTATTTTTTTCATTTAACTAAAGGGTTAATAAGGACTAAATTGAATTTTCAAATATTTTAATGAGTCAACATACAATTTTCTCATTATTCAAGGGGACCAAGGCCCTACTTTCCCATGGCTAGAATTGAATTATACTTTTCAGGGCAAAAATGTAATTTTAACCATTATATTAGCTTATATTTTTTAAAAGGATGAAATTATAATTTTACCATTTAATGAGAGGTTAATGGCTAGTTTGGCAGGGCTTTTGAAAAATACTTTAATAGTGATGTTAGAAAGTAATTTTAAAATTGATTTTAAAATTTTAATTATAAGATTTTAGTGTTTGACATTGTTGTTAAAAAATACTTTTGAAAAGATACAATGTCCATTTTAGATATAATATTGTAAAGTAAAAATAAATGAACGTAAATGATGTTTATATTCGTTATCACAAAATTTATTAATATTTTTATATACGAAAAAATCAATTTAAATAATAAAAATATAAAAACCATGACAATTTATTATTATTTTGTTTATATAAAATATAAACTTTAAATATTTCTAAATAATTAATATAAAATTTTAAATTAAATATATTAATAATTATTATACTTAATATTGTTTTATAATATTACATTTTTTTATTATTTATTCTTATTTTTAGCTTAAAGATTAAATAGGTTATTGAATTTTCAATTAAAATGAAATATGCCCCTGAACTCGGTAAAAATATTCAATTATGCACTAGAATTCGGTTTAAAAATCAATTCAGCACCTCTGCCACATCATTAGCACGCATGCACTGCAACGTTACCATCGTGGACCGCCACGTCAGCATAGTTGACTGTCACGTCAGCACCGTTAACTGCAACGTTAGCACAGTAATGGTCAACGTTGGTTAAGGGGCTAATTTGCTGCAATGTGTGAGCTGAAGGACCTAATAGAACGCATTTTCGCGCGATGGACAACATTACTAATTTGGGTCGAAATCGAGGGCAAAATAACCCCTTTAGCCTTAAATATATAAACACACAGATTATTAAATGCATGAATACTAATATTTAAACTTTAAATATATAAAATATTTTTTTCACTAATACCGCGAGTGTAATAAATTTTATTTATTAAAATTATGTTTAGATTTCACCAACGATGTTACTAATAGTACGTATTTATTTGAAATAAATTAAAATAAACAATATAAGAAAAAATAACACGTCTAAGATTATTGTTTTATTTTGATCTTTGTTCTTAATAAGACTAAGAGAATGTCGGCATTAGTAACATATATAACCTGGAAGTTGAAAATAATAATATAAAAGGATTGAGATTTGAAAGGGAATCGGGAGTTGAAAATATATAACCTGGAAGTCACGGCAAGGCAATGCAAACAAAGCTGACATTTCCTTGTAGAAATAATAATATATAGTTTTCATGTATGACGTCTGTCCAAATATAATGTAAACCAAATGATTATTTTATATGTTAAGATAAATGATTAATTATTTAATAGTTAGATTGATGAAAATTAAATTAGTTTAGTGATAATAAAAACAATTACTTAACATCTGGTATTAAACAACAACAAAAAACCCATTTGATACGTGGGGAGTTTGTATTTAAGGTGGGAAGTACCATTGCAGCATTTAACTTTTTTAATTATTAATTACTCCATATATTTTTAGGAAGCTAAGGAGCTCCCCTCAGTTCAATACCGGGGGCAGAGATGTCGATGGAGCTGCCATCTCATGCATTTGGTTACGCTTAACGTTTATGAGATTACGAGGATTTATTTTTGGCATGTTTGGTGGTTCGACGCGACTCGACTCTGAATATAATTATCGGATGTTAGAAGATTTGAGATAAAAAGAAGTGTTAAGTTCGACCCGATGCATGATATGGGAGCATCAACTCTTTCTACATACTTTGCCCACCCATTGGACTGAAGGGAGTTCCTACTTTCATTACATTCTTTTATATGTTTTTTTTTTTCTTTTTCATATTTTGTTTAATCATTAATTTCCAACTGTTTCATATTTCACTTTTTTTAATTGCAGACATTCGAACTCGGGAATTCACGTAAAGCATCGATTTTTGTTATTGTTTTCATGCAAACTTCAGGGTGATTAAAATTTAAAATGAAGGTTGAGGTTCATCAAGCTAGGGACATCACACTTCAAGGAATTCTGCCTTTCAACATCCAAGAAAAAGGCTCATATTTTGAGATTTTGACTTTCTTTCATCATTGATATTCATCACAAATTATTATACATTAGTAGCATGTATAACGACTAAAATTTCATCAAACAAAATACAATGAATATTGTTGTGCTTCCTGCTAGCTGTGGGCTTTCCAAGCGCTCCTTGTGCTGCGTAGCGAGTCAAAGATGACGAGCATGTGTCTCGCACCCGGTAAAGGGGTGTTCGCGAGTGGGGCCTCTAAAGTAGAGGTCGGGTAGGCAGGAAGCTACAGCGAACCTTCCGCAGTCACTCGTGCCTCCAATGAAGAGGGCGAGCAGACAGGGAACTGCACACTAGATCCTGGCTAACAAAAGAAGAGGGTGAAGAGCTTACTCCCCATGCACGAGGGCGTGCATGACTCAAGTGGGGGAGTTTGTCACGGTCCTAGTCGCGTGATGCTCGAGACCGTGACAGATGCTTGCTGGCTGTGCTTAAAGCAGGATGCGGGATAGCATTAAGGGTGTAGTACGTGCCGTACAGCCGTTCGGTCCTTCGAGACAGGGCGTGTTGGTAGGCACCACACTGGTCGGGAGCTGTCCCCGCTTCCCTGATGAGCCCATGGGAGGGCGAAACCAGCAAGCATCTGTCACGGTCTCGAGCATCACGCGACTAGGACCGTGACAAACTCCCCCACTTGAGTCATGCACGCCCTCGTGCATGGGGAGTAAGCTCTTCACCCTCTTCTTTTGTTAGCCAGGATCTAGTGTGCAGTTCCCTGTCTGCTCGCCCTCTTCATTGGAGGCACGAGTGACTGCGGAAGGTTCGCTGTAGCTTCCTGCCTACCCGACCTCTACTTTAGAGGCCCCACTCGCGAACACCCCTTTACCGGGTGCGAGACACATGCTCGTCATCTTTGACTCGCTACGCAGCACAAGGAGCGCTTGGAAAGCCCACAGCTAGCACACAGACTAGCTCTGATACCATCTGTCACGGGGTCAGAGTCTTGGCGCAGAGACATAGCCCCCATGCGGCAACCCAGGGCTCTTACCAGCCCGGGGCTAAGCCTTATCCGCTCGATGCTTACTGGTTTCGCCCTCCCATGGGCTCATCAGGGAAGCGGGGACAGCTCCCGACCAGTGTGGTGCCTACCAACACGCCCTGTCTCGAAGGACCGAACGGCTGTACGGCACGTACTACACCCTTAATGCTATCCCGCATCCTGCTTTAAGCACAGCCATCAAGCATCTGTCACGGTCTCGAGCATCACGCGACTAGGACCGTGACAAACTCCCCCACTTGAGTCATGCATTTTTTTGGGGGGGAAAATGTGGATATTTTATTAATCTTTGTGAAAATAGTGAATGAGTCAAAATAGACCCAATTACAAGGTTATATAGCCGGCTCAAGGTTGTCTAACAAACCTAACAACTCAGCCCAGCTAATATAACAAACCCACAGCTCATCAAAACAGAAAATAAACAAATCTAACTACCTTTAACACTTCCGTCAAACACCTCTGAAAAATTACTATGATTCTCCGCCTATATTTGAATAGGTGAACGGTGAACCAGCATTCCTCGTCATCGCGTCACACTTCAGGCACTGCAAAGCTCGGGCGTCTTTCACATCTCCGGATCCATCAATTTTCGGAGACTCCTACTCTCGACCAATGCGCCATGATATGACAATCATCAAGCTCGACTGAGCGCGTAGCCTGACAGCCGAGCTACTACTTGTCAGCCCGTCACTAGTTATCATTAGGCCTGACATAGTCCTATCAAAACATTACACCATCCACAGTTCCAAGGGAAATATAAATACCCTTAAGACCAAAGGCAAAAGAGACGACACTTCACGATCCCAAACTCTCTACAAGGGCTGTCACCGTCCATTATGCACCGATTATCCTTTTTCCTCTTCCAAATGACTCTGGCCATCGGCCCTACATTGCTCGCGGCCCTCAGTCAACCAGGAGTGAACCGCCTAACTCAACGACCAACCATGATCTTTTGTAACTTTCGGCTTGTCTCACGACAAGTGAACCACCCATCTTAGCCCCTAAATATTTTTTTTACCACCATCTGTATTTCCTATTTGGTATCGCCCAAAGTCGACATCAATAAATTTTTAACATATTATTGCAATGTATAATATATACGGACAACGAATCATCCTAAGAGGTATGTTATCGTATAGAATTGATAAGATATGTATTTATATACTCTCATTCTTTGAACACAGTAACTTCATTTTGTTGTCGTTGTAGTTTTACTTCCAAGAATAAGGACAAGCCTTTTTAACATTTAAACCCAAATTTTATTGGGTATAAATGTTGAGGTTTTAACATGACCCATCTCGCACTATGAAACGAAAGTCAAAGAGATGTGATGCAAACCAAGGCCCAAATAGAGTATATACGATGAAAAAACTAATAACGTAGTATTAGGTAAGGTTCGAATAGAATGGAAAAGAATTTGATATCTTTTAAATAATGGCTCGAATTTGAATTTTGTGAATTAAAGACATAATGTTAAAAATGTTTCTGTGTTAAGGTGTTGACTTGGTTTAAACTTCGAATATAATAACAAATCGTATTATTATAGAGTTTAAGACAAAAAGCAAACAATTATCGTATTAAAAAAATTGGACTAATGGGATGTGATGTTATATCCTTAAGCAAGAAAAGTGATTGAAATCATGACGTTGTAAATGGACAAAAATGTTTGAGAAATCCACTTATAACGAGCCTATATAATATTCGATTCTAATTAATTAGTAAATGAATTAAATACTAGCTGTTATAAAAAAATAGGGAAAACAACATGAATAGTACCCACCTATTCTTGCATTACTATTTTGGTACCCAACTATTATTTTTAGCAAAATGGTACCTAACATTACATTTTTATTCTATTTTGGTACCCCAACCATTAAAAACTAACGGGGATGATGTTGTGGTTTGGTATAATCACAGCTTTAGTCCCAAACACTTATATATATATTATCAATTTAGTCTAAAACACTTATACATATTCTCGCCGAGAGAGATTTGCAGAACTTTGATTCCATTTTGTCACATTCCTTTCTCACCCCTCGTATTCTTGTTGGTATCCCGATCGTGGAGTTTGGGCCCTCCAATGGACCTCACATTAGCCCCTCATTGATCCCCAAATCTTAAAGTTTAAATTTTTCTTAGCATGTTTTTTAAACTCAAAACCCAAAAAAGTGTTTGGCTAGAAAAATCTACAATTTTAATACATAAATTAAAATAATGTTTAAATTGATAAAATTTTGGACTAAATTGGTAGATTGTATAAGTTTTGGACTAAAACTATTATTAACCCAAGCTACATCACTATTTTCGTTAATTTTAAACGGTAAAAGTACCAAAACAGAACATAAATGTAATGTTAGGTACCACTTTGCCAAAAATAATAGTTGGAGTACCAAAATAGTGACGCGAGAATAAGTGAGATATTATTTATGTAATTTTCCCTAAAAATACCATGAAAAGTAATTAAAGTTATATTAATAATTAAGTTTTTTTTTTTATTTCATTTCTTTTCTATTGACTTTGTCTTAGCACTTATCATACTTTTTTTTTCCGGGTGAGTCTAACATAAGCCATGCTACGATGCGGCTACTATGCGGCACCAACCGAAAATGTTACAAGATACATAATACAGAACTGAAAAATATTACATTTTCTAATAATATTTTAGGTTGACGGTTAAGTATCGAAACTTAACTTCAACTATCAATACTTATCCTTCTGTTAACATTTTAGGTTTCTGTAACTATCAAAACTTGTCTCTAAGTATCGATACTGTTGCGAGACACCAACTTAAAATATTATCAAAAAGTATAACATTTTCAGTTTCATATTCTGTGTTTTATAACATTTTCGATTAATGCTGCACCATAACCGTACTGTGACTACGCCACACTGGAAACCTACCCTTATTTTTCAACCTCGTCAGTCGTCAACAAGTAGGAGCAGCTTCTCCTGATTGTTATTTGGATTATTTTATTTTAAAGAATTAATTAAATTGAGGTCAGCCAAATTTAATGCGCCGAAAATAAATAAACAAATGTTGAAATTTCATAAAATATCAACGTATAAAAAAAAACATATGAAAGATGAATATAATTTTAAAAGATAGCAGAATTCGATACATATGAAATTAATTATATAGAAAAACTAAATTTATGTTAATATATACAACTTTTAATGTAAAAGTTGTTGCCAGATTGTTAGTTGATCTAATGCGGATGATGGAGCATCAATGTCGGATCATGGACACGTGGCATACACCCAACTGAAAAAAATAGAGGTAGTTTCCCGTTCCCTAGTTTGGCGCTTCATTTCTGCAGCTATTGTCCCTCAGAAAGACCAATGGTACACGGAATGCCAAACAAAAAGGATTTATTTATTTTTAATGCCAAACGAAACGAAGCTTCGTTGCACCTTTGAATTCGATCAACGTGCGCAGCTCTAAATTGATTGGGTCTCTCTCTTTTCTCATCAAAGGTTTGAACTTGGGGATTTTGCCATGTCTCATCAATTTCATGGTATTTTTCAGATTGTCGATGCTCCTTTAGTTTTGTATATTAACAATGTTGGCGATGATCAAACTCTTGGGCTGTAGACTGTGTACTGTTTAGCTTTGTATATAGGATTGTAGAAATTCAATCTGCTTGATTTCTGCTTGTCGGATCGGATACAGGAGTCGTGTATTTGTATTTTATGAAAACTGAAGCATTTGGCTAATATAGACGAGTATAATTTCGTTTTTTTTTCTCTTTTGTGATTGCAAATACCCAGATTTTAGCAAGGTGGCACAGGTTACCAATGGCGGCTAATTGTTAGCTTCCGTGTTCTTTGTATTTCAGTCTTTAGGGTCACATTTTATATAATTGCTGCAATTTTAATACCTGTAAAGAATAGTATTGCGGTGCAGTTATATCACATGTTGCTAGTATCGTTTTGGTTAGTTTGCTTTGTTCTATATGATTCTAAGTTCTAACTAATAATGAATAATGGCTACCTTTCTTCTTGTATGAATACCGAGTTAGGTTATGCCTTGTCTGTTCTAATGTAAAGCACCATCTTTACTTCGAGTTGATTGTTTATCAGGACTGCTTTCCAGAAAATGTAAATGAGGGACTAAAGCTTCATAATCAAGCTCCAAAGGATCTTTTCTTACAACCTGATCAGGACTTGACAGCTATAACGTAACTGCATGCCCTTGTTTTTGAACTAATGGCGAACAATAACCCCGAGAATCAATGTAAAGGAAGCTTATCTTCCATTTTCTCCCCCTTCTCTTTCTGCACTTTATTTTAAAAAATGTTTAACTAAGCAGTTTCTTTTTCTTTTTCCTCCTCAGCAGCTAGGTTGCCCAAGAACAACAACACCGATAATAGTTATATTACTAAATCTGGAAGCATTCATGGGGATGCACCCACACGTGGTCCTCTCACTCCGTTATCTGGAGAAGACAGGAGGAAGGCGGCTTCCTTAGACTTGAAAATTAATCGTAAGTTGCACTCTCTCCCTTAAGGTCAAGCATTGCCCTCTTTCCCCTGCATAAACATGTCTATGTGCCTCCTGGTCTGTGATAGTTTATTAGATTCAATTGCTTTCACCAGTAAAATGCTATAAGTAATGAATGTATAATATTTAAGTACAGCTCTAGTTAACTTCCTGGCTATTTAGTTTTATGCTTTTATCACCTTCTGCAGAACAATCAACTACAGGGCTTCCTCATGGTGGAAAAAAATTTCATGAGGTGTTTCAATGGAAACAAGGGCGCTATGCAGATCTCCCCTCGACAAAAATTTCAGAGATGATGAAATCAAACGGTTTGGATGTAAGTTGTCAACATTCACCATGTTTTACATTTGTTTTCGCTAGCCTTCCACCTTTTAGTACCCAAAGGAGTTGCTTGTATGTTTAATGCCTTCTCACATTTTTCTGCTTGCAGAATGCCCCAACTCAGTCACTTTTAAGTGTTGTGAATGGAATTCTGGACGAAAGTTTTCAAAGAAAGAATGGTGAAATTCCTCTTGTATGGGATATTTGAACTTTCCTACATTTATTCATTTGTATGTTTATATATTATATAGATTATTTTGGCATAAAAACATGATGACATTCCCTTCATTGCTCAGCGTGTGGCATGTCTCCTGAGAAAAGTTGTGCAGGAGATTGAACGGCGTATATCTACTCAAGCAGATCATCTAAGAACTGTAAATCCTATTCTAAATATCTTGCTTTGGGGTACCCTTTTCTCAGTTTCTCTATGGATTTTTACGTGGTTTGTGGCCTACAGCAAAACAATCTTTTCAAAATTCGAGAGGAGAAGTACCAATCAAGGATCAGAGTACTTGAGGCCCTTGCAGCAGCTGATAATGGCGAAGAGACTAAGGTCCAAAGAAAAAAAAAATTATTTGTAGATTTGAAAATGCATTTCTGTTTTATTTGTAGAAGCTAAACTGTGTATTTCATGGCCTTATTTGTTACAGCCTGTTGCAAACCATACTCAGCAAACACAGGTTCGAAGCAAAAAAACTCTTTCCAGTTGTTCAACAGCCTTGAACTGCTTTTGTGCTATTCTATCACAGACATCATTATTTAGCTGTTAATTTCCATGTTATTTATCCATTACTTATTGCGAATTCTCAAATGAGTTTCTTTTAAATGAATTCAAAGAATTTTCCAATCACAATCTCCAACGTACCCTGGATGTGGAGGTTCTTTCCTCCCTTTGATTACTTTTTATGATCACTTCTTAGTATCAGTTGGCTAAACAAAATAAATAATATATATTTTTAGACATATTGGTAAGATTGGAAAGTGCATGCGCCTTTCAGTTGCCAAAGAAAGGAAGCTCATGCAATACTGATACCTTTTGATACTATTATTTTTCTAATGGAGTTCTTTTCTCTTTGTTGCAGACTGAGAACTTCAAAGTGGAAGAAAAAAGGAAAGTTGAGAACTCCAAAGTGGAAGAGAAAAGCAAAGTTGAGAACTGCAAAGTGGAGGGAAAACGGAAAGTTGAGAACCCCAAAGTGGAGGAAAAACGGAAAGTTGAGAAGCCCAAAGTGGAAGAAAAACGGAACGTTGAGAACCCCAAAGTGGAAGAAAAACGGAATGTTGAGGAGGTGAGGGAGGATAAAAGCGAGTTAGAGAAAGAAACTGATAAAAACATTAAAGAGATTGCTTCACTAAAGCAAGAACTAGAAATGGCCAAAATGATGCACGATGAGCGCTGCTTAGAAATGGAAAAAGAGAACGAGGGTGTCAAAGCAGCACTTCAAGCGAGGCTAAAAGAGCTCGAGTCTCTCCTTGCCGATTCAAACAATAGAGTGAAAGAGCTTGAAATAACTACCGAGTCAAAATGTCAGAAGTGGAACATGAAAGTGAACATCTACCAAAGCTATATGGATTCTCAGTTTAGTACAATGCGGGTATATGGTTTCTCCCATTTTGAATTTTTATTTTGTTCTTCAATATCCTTCATACTAATTTGTGCAAGCATTCAGGAGTTAAGGTTAACTTCTGATGCCATCAAGCAAGAACTTGTGAAAACACAGAAGAGCTATTTTGAGGAATTTAATCAATTACGTAGGTTTCTTGTTGTAAAGTTTTTTTTTTCAGCCTAGATAGTTAGTGATAATAGTTCTTATGAGAACCTTTTTTCTTGTTCAGAAAAAAAGATTAAAGCATTAGCAGACGCGGCGGGGAACTATCGTGAAGTTCTTGCTGAAAATCGGAAGCTTTTCAATGAGCTTCAAGATCTGAAAGGTGCCTATAAGTAGCTTCCCCCTATTGAGTTCTCTGTGATTTTGTTTATCACTTTTTTTTTTTTTACTTTTCTATTTCCAGGGAACATTAGAGTTTTCTGTCGAATAAGGCCATTTATTCCTGGACAAAGTGGAAACAAGACAATAGTAGACAGTATTGGTGACAATGGACAGTTGGTTATTTCAAATCCATCCAAGCCAGGGAAGGAGGGGAATAAGACATTTAAGTTCAATAAGGTCTTTGGTCCAACTGCTAATCAAGGTTTTTATCTCTATCATCATCACCAAATTAATATTGTTGGTTGAATGGAACTCATCAGTTGACCCCATACTCCTTGCAGTATGAACTAGAATCTGTTTGTTACCAAATATGTTGCAATTATCTAATTTATAGAACTCTTTTAAACAATTACAGCCGACGTATTTTCAGATATTCAACCTTTTATTCAATCAGTAGTAGATGGATTTAACGTCTGTATATTTGCTTATGGTCAAACTGGTTCAGGAAAAACCTATACAATGGTAAGAATTTCTTTATTCTTAAGCTTTCATGAAGTTGCACAAACATTTTGAACAGTCCGATTCATTTCCTTTGACATTTTCAGACTGGTCCTAATAATGCAACAGAAGAGGAATGGGGTGTTAATTATCGAGCTCTGAATAATCTCTTCAAAATCTCTCAAAACAGGAGAACCACTATAGTGTATGAAGTTGGGGTGCAAATGATTGAAATATATAATGACCAAGTGCGTGATTTATTAGCAGCTAAAGGTTCTGGGAAGAAATATCCTTTTATTAAACAAGTTAGATTGTTTCAATAATGGCTGTTGATTTAACCTGTTTCACTAATATTGCTTTACACCGTCTCGAAATTTGTTGGCTTTGGATGTATTGGTTTCCTTTCAATGTTAAAAGCAAAATATTTATTCTTGTGGTATGGTAATCTTTGTTTTCCTTAATCTGCACACAATGGGGGTTACCAATATCTCTCAACCTAATGGGTTAGCTGTACCTGATGCTAGCATGCACCCTGTTCTATCAACCTCGGATGTAATAGATTTAATTGATGTTGGATTCAAGAATAGAACTGTTAGTGCTACTGCAATGAATGAAAGAAGTAGTCGCTCTCACAGGTTCTTATTTTTAGTATTTTACTCAGATCTCTAGTTTCAGTATTCTCAATGTGACTTACAATTTAGTTTTGTGGTTACAGCATTGTCACCGTGCATGTTCGTGGGAAGGATTTGAAGTCGGGAAATTGTTTGTACGGTAATCTACATTTGGTAGATTTAGCAGGCAGTGAAAGAGTTGATAGATCCGAGGTAACTGGAGATAGGCTTAAGGAAGCACAACATATTAATAAATCATTGTCTGCCCTTGGAGATGTAATTTTTTCTCTTGCACAAAAGGGTGCTCATGTGCCGTATAGAAATAGCAAGCTCACTCAAGTACTTCAAAGCTCTCTTGGTACTTCATCTATATTCTTAAACGTCAGAAATATTCGCCTGGTTTTAGAATGAAAATTTTGTTTTAACTTCTTGGAGAAAACTGATGTTATGGTTCATCTAAATTCAAGTATTCCGCGTGCTCCATATACCCATCTCTATCTAAATGGCTTTATATGTTCCAGGAGGTCAGGCAAAGACCCTAATGTTTGTGCAGCTCAATCCAGATGCCGTTTCCTATACCGAAAGTCTTAGTACTTTGAAGTTTGCCGAACGAGTTTCTGGAGTTGAGCTAGGTGCTGCACGAAGTAACAAAGAGGGGAAGGATGTTAGGGAACTGATGGAGCAGGTGCAGTTTTCTTTTCCCCTTTTATGCATTACATTCTTTTACACAAGGTTATAATTTTCAATATGAAACTTAGCTGGAGTCATATTCACGATCTTTTCGTGGTTTGTCATGTAAAAGATCTACTAGAAATGTGGTACTTAAAACAAAAGTTGGTTTACTAATACTTCAACCGTTGTTTATTTCTTAACATAGCAGTTAGGATTAGTATTTATAAATAGGGTTTACTACAACTTGGCATCATTAGTTATGGTCGCTACGATATTTATGGGCTGATATGCATGCATGTAGAGAATGAAGTTAATTACAATAAGTCAGGTTTCTTATTCATCAGTGGAGTTTCAAAATGTACACTAATCTTTATCAGGAGGAGCAGCAGCATTGCCGGAGTCGATGAGAGTCTCCGGCCAGCAAGGGGCAGATCAGTTGGCAATGCTGCAAAGCTTTTTGGACCTACTTAAGCATTCTAAGCTTATTTTATTTAGCATTAGTAGATGGAGTATTACCCCAATTATGTTTTAGGTCTTCACTTGAACAATGCTATTGCCCCATAATACTCTTATTTTAAGATTATGGATATGGATGTATATATCATATCGTCTTCCTTTTTTTTTTCCATTTTCTTTTAATCAATGAGAATTGTGTTTTATCTATTTGTAATATTGTTTTCTAAGTTTAACCGGCTCTGCAGATGGCATCTCTGAAGGACACGATAGCGAAAAAGGATGAGGAGATTGAGAGGTTGCAAGTACTTAAAGATCTAAAAAATGGATATCCAGGCATGGATGGTGAGCACCACAGAACAGGCTCATTGAGGTATGCTTCTTCCTCTATTCTCTAGGTCTAGGTGGTGGGAAAAAAGGGCTTAGGATGTACTGGTCTTGACTCTTGACTACTGTTCACAGTGATAGGCACTCCGAAGCTGAATCCCAGCAGTCGACGGACGATGAAAAATCTGAAATATCTGAAGCTGGTCTTTCTGTGGGAGCAGAAACTGAAGGCTCAGCTGAATACATGCATTCTCCGGGAAAGTGAGTATCCAATCTAAAATACATTTGATTTGGCAATTGCCACACACTTGGCTGGTTGGATGTCCTAATTGTGTTTGATTGAATCGGTTTGGATAAGCAGGAGCAAGATTGCATCAAAGATTCGACTTCTTCAAAAACCGCCATCACCAAGATCAGAATCTCCAAAGGGTCCAGCTGGTATGTAAAACTCATATGAAATCTGGACAAAAATTAGACATCCTCCTAAAATTTCTCTTCTACTGGTCCTTTCAGGCATTAAAAAGAGTCTAAGCTCGAATTCAATCAAGCCGCCTCTTACACGAACTTCAAGTAAGACATTGAAATAATTGCTATGATATTCATCATTCTTATTAATTCTACAAAATTTGATTTTTTTTATTTGTATAATTCTTTTGTTGGATCAGCACTGTAATTTATGTTCACCGGAGGATGTACATATATGTATAAAATTTGTGTATATTTCCGTGTTCTAATTTACTTCGTCTTATAAATTCACTCACCAACTCTCATTGGATAAGATTTTTGTATATATATTTTTACCACTCAATAATCATTATTGAACAATTATTTTTTTTAAATGAACAAATGAACAGAAATAAACATAATAATATTTGTAAACTAATTTGGTAAAAGATGCACATGATTATAAAAATCTTTTGCTTCACTTAAAGCCTGCTCAATGAAAACAAGAGAGCATTAACCTACAGAGAGAGTCATATCGCATTTGGTTACCTCATAAAAGTCGGAGAAGAAAATATCATAGTCCACGAACAACTTCCTTCAGTCAATTAGAATCGGATTGTACATTGAAAATTCGTTGAGTCAAGGAAGAAGAACAAAAGAGATCAGAACGAAAACGAAAAACGGCACCAGGATGAGAAATTTTAGACGACATCACACCTGCTAAATTGCGCATGAAAAATATTCATCTCGATCTCTAACAACTTTATCACGCGTAATTTTTAAGATAAAATATTGTTAATAAAAAAATGTTAGAAAATGCTCATAACATTTGACTAAATAGTGATCGGTCTCTATTTTAAATCAATTAAGTCTAACGTTTTATTTTAGGTCAAAATAATCCCTATACGAATAAAAACTATTAACCAGCTGAAGATTATAATATAACGTTACGGATGTTTAATGACAAAATTGTATATTATTGGTGTCCTAACTAGCTGTCATTAAATACAAATTATAATGTAAAATTATACATTAGTGTCACTATATGCTTAACAATTCGTGACAAAAAGGAATATATTGTCACATTTGACATCTAGTGACATACTTAGTGTGACAAATGGCGTGACATCAAATTTTGGGCCACAATATTCAAATAGTGACGTAATATAAGTTTCAGTGACAATATTTTTGATGCTACTATAATAAATAAATTTGATATAGTGAATAACAAATAAATTAACCAGTTACCTAAGTAACTACTTTCTACACATTAAAATTTAGAATGAGTTTAACTCAATTGACATGCCGTTGTTATAATATACATAAAGTTGTCGAATTGAACATATTTAAGCTCTTAATATCTTTCGATTCATGGATGGAGAAAAATTAGAATAGTATAGACATTATTTCATTTGATGATATGATATTGTGACACAAACATAATATCATAGTGTCGTATCATTAAATGAAAAAAAATTAAGACAAAGATTAATTTTAACATTTTAAATTTTTTTATTTTTTAACTTAATTTTTAAAAAATCTCTAAAATTCACAAAATAACTTTAAAATTTTTAGATCCTCAAATTCAACCACTATTATCGCCATTTATTATGTTGTCGGTGACAGAATGAAGTCTCCTATCACCGCAAGACCCGCACGTCTTTCGTCATTTGATCAAACGTCGTTAACCCCTATCGTTGTTTTTTTCTTGTCGTTCAATTTTGTTTCGACGTTAGACAAATGATTTTATCAACTTTTGACAACAAAAAGAAGAAAAAAATGATCATGAAAATCCAATAACAAAAATGGTGGGTAGACCGTCGACAATTAGCAACAACGACTGGAATTGAAATTTGACAAATTGAAATTTGGGCATTTAATGATTTGAGGACTATTTTAATTTTTGAGAATTTTAGAATGTTTTTGAAAATTTTAAATTTTTTAAACAAATAAAAAATAAAACAAAGCATGCCACATATATATTTTTAGGGTAAAGTACATCACATGCCACTCAACTATGGCCGCCTTAGTTTTAAAGGGCGCTAGGCGCTCCAAGGCGCAAAAGGTCCTTAGAGCCGAAGCGCTAGGCGCTAGGCGAAGGCTCTCGCCTTTCGTAAGTGAGGCGCACTCTTTATCCAAAAAATTTATAAATTAATCTTAGAGTAAATTTTGTACTTAAAAACCTAATAATTTATATTATAGATTCTAAAATATCAAAATATTTTAATTAGATGTAAATTTCAAAACTATTAAAAATAAATATATTAAAATATTGATAAATTTATATTATTTAAATATGTAAGTTTAATATTTTATTTAAATTACTAAATATTTAAAAATATATGTTATTTTATTATATTAGTTTATATCAAAATAATATTAAAATTAATATTTTGGTTTAGATTAATTATTTGGGTAACAAGATTAATTATATAATTTTCATAAAATTTAAATAATAATAACAAAATCCTATAATAAAAGAATAATGCAAAAAAAAAAAACTCAAATTTATTTTGAACAAGCGCTGATGCACGTTTTTTTATGATATGTGAAGAAAAAATAATTAAAATAATAAAATCTGACAGCCTTGGAATCAATCCAACACCCATCAACACATCTTTTAAAACATAATAAATGCAGTAAAGTGAACAGTCGGTTCACCAAAACCAACCCACTTCTTCTTCTTCAACTTAAAAGTTTTATCCTTTCAAATCCTAAAAGCCCTAAAGCGCAGCGCTTTTCGCCCATTAAAAAGCGCCAAAGGCGTGCGCCTACTGTCGCCCACCGTATGCCGCCTCGCCTTGGCCATGAGAGGCGTTTCTCAGGTCGCCCAGCGCCTTAGGCGCGCCTAGGCGCGCTTTTTAAAACTAAGATGGTCGCTGACTCAAAAATGCTCGCAAACTTTAAAAAGTTTAAAAGTAACACTAAACTTTAGTTTGTGACTCAAAAATATCACTCCACCATTAATTCTTAACACATCATTAAGTCAAAACGACATCATTTTAGCGCGTCTATTTTGAAGCCTAATTTAGTCTAAACCGACGTCGTTTTGCTAGAGAAATTTGAACTCATAACCTTCAAATATAAAGACTAAGCCTTAACCACTAAATCAATATGATATTATATAACATTTTACTAGAAATATTATATATCTCAAACTATATTCAAATTATTTTATGAAATAAATAATATTATATAAATAATATCAATATATAAAAACATAAAATATATTATTTTTATATTTTTATATATTAGTAATATATATTATTTTAAAAAACTCAAAATATTCATAAAAATAATACATTTGAATTATTAATAGTATATAAAAAAATCCTACACCCTAAGTCGTTAACCCACAAGTCCCCAACCTCAAATTTTAAAATTCAAGGTTTTTATATATTAATGTTATGAATATTTTAGTTTAAAAAATAATATATTTATATTATAAATAATTTAAAAATAATATATTTTATTCAAATTATATAAATTTATTCATTTGATTCAACCAAATTATTTTATAAAAAATAATATTATAATAATATTCATATATAAATAATATAATTATTTACATATATATCAATAAAAATATTTTTTTACAATTTTTATATGTTATTTATAATTTAAATACATTACTTTTATGAATATTTGAAGTTTTTTTAAATAATATATTTATATTATAAATATCATATAAAAATAAAAACAATATACTTTTATTTATATATATTGATGTGTATACAAACAATAATTTTTATATTATTTATATATTAATATTATTTATACTGTTATTTATTTTATAAAATAATTTTAATAATTTTAATTTGTTTGAGATATATAATATTTGTGATAAAATATTAAAGTCAATAGTCATAATTGAGTGGTATGTAGTGTTGTTCACCCATATTTTTATTGGTTAACAAAAAAATTTAAACAGCGGTTAAACGCAAGGAACCTACAATAATAACAATGAAAGTTAGTTACCTACCTACTTTAGACGTCTATATAAAAAACGGGAAATTTTTTTCCTGCGTATTAAGCCTTGAAAGAAAATACAATTAGGGGGCGTTTGGTTCACGGAATGTAAGATTACCTCTGGGAATAGGATTACCGGAATGTAACATTACCTGACACATTACTGGAAATGTTATATTACCTTGTTTGGTTCATTTGGTAGGAATATAGGATTGTAGTGTTTGGTTGGAGGAATATAAGATTAATTAGAAGCAAAATTTACTAACTTGTCCTTATGATATATTTTTTAAACAAATTTAATTTTTAATCATTAAATTAAAAATATTTACACAAAAATTTATAGAACTATTTTCGTTACATTACCTAAAATTTGCAAAAAGAAAAAACAAATATTTATAATATAATTAATCTTATTATATTATTATTTTTTAAAAATATTTTATATTTATATACATTTATCCCTTTTTAATTTTTTTGAACATCAAAATATTAAACGTTTAATATGCTTAGATTTTTAATTTTTTTATTACTTTCGACTATTTATCAAACAAATTAAAGTAAATAATAAAACAAATCTAATAAAATGTACTATTAAATATTACAACATTATCTAAATATATACAACACCATTTATATATTAAACTAATATTAAATATAAATATTTAATAAATTTACACCATAAATAATTAGTTACCTAATTAAAAATGCAATAAAGGATCAACATGAACATAATTCATAATCATAAGGGTAATATTGTCCAAAGGGGAAGGAATTGTGTAATACCTAAGAAAATGAGGGGAATAGCATTCCCACCATTTAGGGGGAAAAGAGCAACTCTTGGGAAAAGAATAATACCTCCTAGTGGGAATCCTCCTAAACCAAACATAGGAATGTAAGTCTGGAAAAGATTATTACCCCTGGTAATCATCTTTTCCACGAACCAAACACACCCTTAGGGTAATATAAGACAGAATGAAAGTACGTGGCGGTAACGTACAAGAGATAACTAAGAAAAAAATTGCACATTATGAAAATTAAGCAAAAGCATAGGAGTAATAAAATTATTAAGCCTAATTTTTATAATTTGTACATAATTAAACTCTTAAAATCAAAGAATAATCCTTTCACGTATGTGATCATTGCATGAATTGTTTACTACATCGATACCAACGTTAATAGGACTTGGTTGATTATTTGTTGCAATCAATTAGGTGTTAAATCTACTCCAATCACTTAATTGCTACTACTATTCAAGCTATAGTTGCTGTATTTGGTCACCACAAACCCCTTCATATTTAGCTAAAACTGGAAAATATGATTAAAACTACCAAAAGAAATATAATGTTTAATAGTAGCTGAAATATAATGTGTAAGAAAAATCTCATTGGGAAAGAAATAGGTAATGCAGATATATAATGCTTCACCTGCTCTGTGCTCTATCATTCCCACTCTATTGTTGATGGGGGCTTTGACGTAATGTCCAGTGTAACACGATTCACGCCACGCACATTGTTGCAAATTTTTTGAGAAACTTCTTTAAGGAAACTACTTTCAAAACAGTACCTGCAATTTCAAAACACTTAGCAAAACCAAATACAACCATTGCAAACACCCATATCAATATCATGTGCTTACCAATCTGCTGTCATTCCATCTTGACTTGTAACAGCTCGGAGCGTAACAACATAAGAATGTGTCCTTTGATCCCCTTGAACTCCAACCGATTTTACCGGCAAAAACACAGCAAAAGCTTGCCAAATTGAGTCATAAATACCAGCATCTTTGATGGATTGAATGAAAATTTCATCAACCTGGGGAAAACAAGTTCATCATAGAAAAAAGAGGTTTTATAAACACGCTTGTACTTACTTAATAAACACCTTTTACCTGCCGCACAATATCTAAGGCATTGCCTTCAGTTACATCACCCAAGACTCGAACTGCAAGGCCAGGCCCAGGAAATGGATGGCGCTTTAAAAATGGCTCGGGAACCTTCAATATCTTCCCAAGTTGCCGAACCTTAAAAAAATTCAGCACAAATAAGTTAGAAGAGGAATACAAGTAAATGTCATCCTTGAAGAGACAAAATCCAAACCTCATCCTTGAAAAGAAGTTTAAGTGGCTCAATGAGCTTTAATTTCATGTCTTTGGGAAGCCCTCCAACATTATGATGACTTTTTATGGTGTGAGAGTGAGTTCTTCCAGAACCTGGTGGAGGACAAGATTCGATAACGTCCGGGTACAAGGTTCCTTGAACAAGAAAAGCTGGCTTCTTCCCTAGTTTTTGCTCCAACTCTTGGGCAAAAGCATCAAAGATGCAGATAAATTCTTTGCCTATTATCTTTCTTTTCGTCTCGGGGTCGACAACTCCTTTAAGTTTACTAAGAAATTGATCGGTTGCGTCGACACAAGTAACGGGTAGATGAAGATCCCTTTCGAAGGTTTCCATCACACGTTCTCTTTCTTTATACCTTAATAAACCATTGTCAACGAAAACACAGTGAAGCCTATCCCCGATTGCCTTGTGAACAAGGGTTGCAGCAACTGTGGAATCAACACCTCCAGATAAGGCACAAATCACATGATCATCAGGCGCCAGCGTGTTGTTGATCACTTTAATTTCTTCATCCATTACATCTTCCATTTTCCAACCAGCATTCACTCCACAAACATCAAACAAGAAATATCTCAGTGTTTCCATCCCTTCCGGCGAATGTGTAACCTTAACAAACACAAGTTCAAACATCTTCAATTTAATTTCTATTCATTAGATAAAAACAATAAAAATAAACCCAAAAGCTCATATTACCTCAGGATGATACTGCAACCCATAGAACCTCCGGCCTCTGTCCTCAACGGCGGCAACAGCCCCCTGCAGACTCCTAGCCACCACTTCAAACCCATCAGGCAACCTAGCAGCCTCGTCCCCATGGCTCATCCAAACAACCTGCTTATCCCCAACATTCTTCCCACCAAAAAGACCACAACTTTTCTCAACCTCAATCTCCATCCTCCCATACTCCTGTTTCTGCCCCACCCTAACTTCACCACCGAGTCTCTGAACAATCAACTGAAGCCCATAGCAGATACCCAGAACAAAAACCCCATTGGACAGCGCCCAATCAACGAACCCATCAGGAAACGACGGTGAATCATCGGAATGGACCGAGTGAGGTCCGCCGGAAAGGATAACAACTTTGGGATTGAGCGCTGTGATGGAGGAAAGAGGTGAAGTGCCGGAGATGCAAAGGGAGAAGACCGACAGAGCGCGAATACGACGAGTGATGAGATGGGTGTACTGAGAACCGAAGTCTAGGATAAGGACTAAGTCGGATTTCACCTCCATTTTGGGTTCAAGAATGGATGGTTTAGAGACTGGCGGGAAATAAGGCTATAACCTTAGCGAAGAAAGGTAATGTGAGCGGCTCAATAGAAAAACCCTAGGTTTGCACCCGAAATACACATTTTATAATGTAATACTTGAATCTAAGCCCGCTTATTTGGATTTAATTTTATTTATTTATTTATATATATAATAAATTATTATATTTAGCTGAATTTATTTAATTAAAAATAAAAAAAAAATTAACGCATTATAATTATAATCCTAATTCTATTTAGAATAAACATAGCGACAAATGTACATACTCATGTTGACTTCGACTCTAAAATAATGTGAACGATGCTTAAGAATAACTAATTATTTATAAATGGGTGTCAATTTATTTATAAAAGAGTGTCAACAATGACAGATGTAAGTATTGATAACGGTGGGCACAAGCCCACCCTAGGAAAAAAATTGGTCGATTAAATATCTATTTTATTTTTTTATGCACACCCTAAAATTAAGCTATAGTGGTTCGTGTTTTATATAAGAAAAAAATAAATTCTTTAATCTAGTCAAA
Organism: Hibiscus tridactylites; assembly: GCA_958450335.1. Taxonomy (NCBI): domain Eukaryota; kingdom Viridiplantae; phylum Streptophyta; class Magnoliopsida; order Malvales; family Malvaceae; genus Hibiscus; species Hibiscus tridactylites. The sequence continues at coordinate 98,214,189 of OY288274.1, forward strand.
TAATTAAGGTAAGAGAAAAATTACGAAGAGGTGAAATCTTTTGTGGCCGTGGATTAAGAACAAAAATCATTTTTTTTGGTGTCTCAATCTATGCACAACACTAAAAAACTAAACCACACCCTAACTATAATTTTTAAATCATAAATCGTACAACCTAAAACTAAATCAAATCTTAAACCTTAAACCATATTTTTTAATGTTAGGACATAGATAAAACACCAAAAATGTATAATATATCTATTCGTCGATTAAATCAAGAAAATGTTATAAATAGAGTTGGAGATATTCGTTACGGGTTCACATTATAAAATCTTTGTTCGCTTGATTAATGTGATTTATTCTGTGATGGATGTGCTTGAAATTATTGAGGAAGATGAAACACTCACAACAAAGAGTTGAAGCTTGAATGTTGTTAAATTCTTTACAATCTTTTAAGTTTTGTGTTTAATTTGCACTTGCTGCAAAATATATTAGGGTTACTAGAGAATTATCAGAAATATGCAACAAAATTACTAGAAATTATGAATGTTATGCATTTAGTTAGTGTGTTCAAACAACGATTACAAATGATGAGAGATGTGGGATGACAATCTTTACTTGAAGAATTTGTTTTTTGATTTTGTGGAAAAAATAACATTGATGTTTCAAAAATAATTTGTTGTTTTAAGAAGGCCTAGGAGAAAGGTTCATGAAGTTTTAAATTTATATCAATTTCAAGTTGAATTTTAATTGATGGTCGATAGACAACTTCAAGAACATAATAATCGTTTTCTTGTGACAAATAAAAAGATATTTCTTTGTGTGACTTAATTGAATCAAAGAGACTTGTATCTTTCATTTGATAAGAAAAAGTTGATTCGTCTTACCCAATTTTATTTTTATGAATTTCTACATGAGATCTTATGTTGTTTGATTGTCAGCTTGAGAATTATATCATTGATGTTTGTTCAGATAAAAAATTTTGTGCTCTAAAAAAACTTTCTGTTTTGTCTAAAAATAGTTGAAACAATAAAGCATGTTGTATACTCACTTGTATATTTACTTTTAAAGTTGGCTTTAGTTCTATTTATTACAACCGCAGCAGTGGAAATAACATCCTTTGTGTTCATTTTATAAAAAAATTAAGTACGCAACCGTATGATATATGAATGGTTGAATGATTTCTTAGTTATTTTTATTGAGGAAAATATGTTTGATAATGTAGATAATGAAAAGATCATAGATCATGAGGTCTAGAAGGGATAATTGTAAAATTTATTTTTAGTTATAGTTTTTGTAAGATTTCTTATTATAATCAAAATATTATTAGTATTTTTATTTTTAAATTTTTTTTATTATTAATATATGTGTGTTCGTCTTCAAAAAAATTTCTGAATCCGTCACTAGAGTCAGATATATATATTTTAAATTTTTTACATACAAATTATATAAAAAATACAATTATAAAATAATTTTTAAGTGTCAATAAACACCTCAATTATAGGTGTGGCTCCGTCCATGGTGCAACACCAATTTAAGGAAGTTCTATTGAATAGGAAATTTCAAGTGCTATAATGTCATCATGGATAAAGATAGTGGTAGAGTATAGAAGTTTGTGGTATAAAATATATACTCAATTTATAAGGTGGAATTCTATTAGCTTGAATTTCAAATATGAATATAGAATAGACTTAGAAATAAATAGTTTGGAGTTTATTGTAGGAATATTGGAGAGTCAAACCACTTGTGGGCTTTTTAAATACTATTTCAAGAGTTTAAGTTTTAAAAGGATTTGGAGATTGAAATTAAATATGTTTTTTTCTATCAAAAGGGAGAAACTTCATTAAAATAAAAATATCATACAATTATGGCTATAGAAATCAAGAACAAAAAATAAAAAACGACAAAATTCGAGGCACCAAACAAGTTCAAAACATAAAAACATAAAAAAAAAATCCGTCGTGCAAATGAGCAGAGAAAAGAAAGACAGGTTGCAATGACCATCAACGGCTATGAACTTCAACACTCACACAAAGCATGTGACAGTCTTGGTGACAGGCTAAAGTTGAATATGTTACATCCATTTTAACCAGTTCTTTCAATTCTTTTTGTTCTAAGTAAATTTTCAAAGGTTTTTAATTGAAATAATGAAAAGATGAATGAAGGATAGATATTTTCTTTTATCTAAAAGGTACTTAGATCAATTTGTTTACTTTTTAATATATAGATTACAATACAATACAAAGTATAGTATAAATACTAGTATAGTTCTTTTACCTTAAAAACATTATAAATTATTATTTTAAAGGTCATATTTGTTTTTCAAATAAAAATACCAAGAAAAGAAATTGATTTAAAAAATAAAAAAATTACACCAACCAATACGTATGCTACAGACCGATACGACTTATTTTTAAGATGAAATGATACGATGGCAATGTCGTTTCTTTTCACCTTATAGCTATGTACTGATACGGTACCAAGCAGTCACTAGCATTGATTAGTTTGAAGTTTAGGGAGGTGAGGTAGTGGAAGTGTTAATTCATAGAACTAGAGGCAAAAGTTTTCAACATATCTAACTTTTCAATGTCTATCAGCGTCTGGATGCTCTTTGACGACCCCAAAAGTCGAAATATACAAGGGAGAGGCGGGGGGTAAAACCACTCATTGCGTGTGTATTATCCTTTGTAAAGGAAAGGAAACTAGCCATAATTTGGGGCGGGGGCTATACAAAGTTATTCACAAACTAACATCTATACGTATTTGGGGAAAGAAGATAAACCTCTCATTGTTCAGCGGAAGAGCAGTCTGGTGTTGGCGTCTGGGTCTTGATCACCCGGGTGTTGTACGATCCACAATATTCACACTTGTGATACAACCAATGGAACCGAGCCGTGCCCTTTCGGTCGCAATCGTTGCACAGTACATCCTGTGGATTGCATATGAGCAAATTAATGTTGTGCAAAGATATTGGCTGAGATAAAATCTGGAACTTTGTCCATTTACTTCATTCTTATAATTTTAAACGGTAAGTCTAATTTGAATCTTAATATCTATAAACTTCTTCCTTTATATTCATAACCAGCAATTGCAAAAAGTTTCACAAGCAATTCATCAAATAACATGAAATGAAAACCCTGCTCCTGCCCCACCCAATCCGAAAATGTTGGTCCTCTTAGGTAAAGAAACAAACATACCTGATATCGATCCCTGTATTCTTCAGGAAGCTCTTCAGCAGCCAACAATGCATCGAGCATGCCAAAGTAAACCTAAAAGATGACCAAAACAAACATGATCGCATTATTATGTCCCGGAATCAATGAGATGAGGAAAAGGTGAAAAAGCTGTATTAGGGATGCATTCTGAACCTTCAAGTAGAAAAAGGAATTTGGACTTAGATATAAGCTTAATTGCTTTTGAGAAGTGCTAAAAAATCATGTTTTGTGTTTTTTTTCTTCTTCAAATTAATGGTCTCTAAAATGCGTATTCCAAAAACCAGATGAAGAAATCACTTCTCTTCATTCTGCAATTATCTTTCACGTTAAATACATTTTCTAAACATTTAATGATATCATATATTGATATATTTACTCCACAACTTTGATTTGCACAAGAAAAAAATATCCAAATGTAACTTTTTGCACTTATTTGTTTCCCTATTCTGCACTACCTATTTGTCATGACTTCTCATTTTCGTTTAAGTATTCATTTCTGACATGTATCTTATGGATGTGTTTAAAGGGGTTTAACCCTCCAAATATATGAAGCAACACAGGAAAAAATGAGCACACTGGTATGAAAAGATAGCCTTTTATAAGTCGTAAAAGACTAGGGTGCAAGAAAGTTCTTTTACCGCCATATCTCCCAAGGATTTACTGCAAAGTGGACAGGTGTAATGACTGCAAGTATATGCCTAACAGAGAAAAAAGATGTGAGGTTAGCATATAACCAATTCTCCAGTGTTCCTTCACAGAATAATTATATAGGGATGGCAAAAAACAAAACAAAACAAATCCGGCGAATTTTGACCCGATCCGGTAGAGGCAGATTTTTTTAATTTTCAATTTTTGGGTCTGGTTTTTAAGTAGTTTGGGCCGGGTCAGGTTCTGGTGAAAATTTCCCGACCCAGTTTATTTATAAATATATATTTATATTTTTTATATTTTTACTAATTTTCTTCGGGGAAGATCAGGTTTAATCAGTTTTTTTATTAAAATTTACGAAAAGATTGCTTGGATTTAAGAAAGAGCCGCTTGGATTTATCTATGATTTCTTTATTCCTTATTTCTAAAAGAATCCTATCACTATTTCTAAAATCCTATTTTGATCGTATAAAATTCAAATTAGATTATAGTAAAATTTTAGAATGAATATAATAAACAGGATTTGGTTTGTTTATTTTATTATTATTTATTTGTTATTTAAATGTATATAAATTTAAATATATGATATGTAATGATATAATAATTAATAATAAAAATAATAAATATATATAATAAAAATAAATATATACTTAATATATTATAACCTAATGTCATAAATTTTCTGTCATATTTTCATATTCTCAAGAAGGGGTGACATATACGAGCAGCTTTATTTTTTATCTCCCCGTGAATTGTATGTTTGTAACAATAGGGACAGAATAACTCTCCCCCCGGAACACAGCCTACAACTTTCATCGTATTGTGCTCTCCAAAGAGCAACTCTTCTCAAAATCTCAAAAGGTGCTAAGTTGGAATCCCATTCTAACTAAAGATTCTTGTGGTTCCAGAGGATCCAGCTGTCTTAAGAATGTTGGTTTTAAGAAAGAGTAATTGCCCTTCTCCGAGCCTTACTGCCCAACCTGAGAGCAGACAGCTAATGGGGTCGAGCCGGAGTCGGGTTTTACTTTTATTATATCGGGTCGGATTGGGATAAAAATATATTAAATTTGGATCGGGTTTAGACTTTAAATTTTCGGGGCGGCCAAAAACCCGCCCCGCCCCTTACCATCCCTAGTTTTAAATTATACATAAAGAAACAAATGAAGATGGGTATTTGGAATATGAGCAAAGGAAAGCCAAGAACCTGAAAGCAAGCTGAATGCATGTAGTGACCACAAGGTAGAGCTCTGACTGTTGCACTTGACGTGAACAAAAAATCACAACAGATAGGGCAGTTGGTTTCTAAACTTTTCTCCAGGCACTTGTGATTCACTAACTTTGTCCCGAGGCAACAATTGCATGTCATGCAATGAAAAAAATCAATGCCAAGTCCCTTCCCAACACGGCATAGATTGCAAAATGGACAATGATACACATTCCTGCAGCAGAAAAATTATTAGGATATAGATCAAGATCAAGGATAAGCACCAACTCTTCCACTGGAAACCCAAACCAATCAGTCATTCTTTTGTATTTCCAAATTAATGAAGGCAGAAGGGAAAGTCATGATTCTGGTTACAATCTATAAACAAAAGAACCATTTTTACTTCTTTCTCTTTATATTATCCTACTATCAGAATGCAAGTGCAATGCAAAGGCCTTCACATTTTATAGGTACAAAGGGAAAGGAAAGGAGAAAACAGTGGACAACTATGTTACTTGGACTGAGTTACGAGTATCAGAAACAGACATCGGCACGCTCAATTTTTTAAAAGTTTTCTGGGTATTTGGAGGATCCTTAAAGGATTATCCATATACTTGTATCTAAAGATGTGCCGGATGTGACTTCTGGATACACATACTTCAAGCCAAAATAAAGAGACAGAGCAAGACAGCTGGACAGGAAAATAAGCAATACAGAACAATTTACAAATTTGCCGAAGAGAAAATGAAGAGGAAAATAGGAAGAATCTTACATCTTTCCAGACTAAAGAAATAAATCCTTAAATTGCCTCAGGCGCTATAACGGTGTTTAGGGTTGTAACGCTACTATAACATTCCCAACCATTCTAGGATATCATAAAGTTATCTGTCATTGGACACACTGGTGTCAATGTCCATGATTTCATGTAAAAAGGAACTGATATGAGTACAAGCCGGTTATTGATCATCAAAAAACACAAAAAGGGGGTTTCTAATAGCTTCAAGAAAAGGGTTAGAAAATAGTCTGCTCATCTTCAAAAGGATAAATGTGGTTTAAAACAATTTAAAAGGGTTGAATCTTGACAAGAAGAGCCTATACCTTTCATCATCAAAAAACTTGCATATACTACAATAATACTTCGCCATTGAAAGTCCATTGCAGGAAGGTGTAATGCATACTGGTCCAACAGGTTGAATCTTGAGGCAACTCATGCACATCATCTCCAAGGTTGCTTTCCTGAAATGGTTGAGTAAAACCAAAATCATATGCACAGAAATCCAACTCGGATTAGTGAAAATTTATTCAAACTTACCTATCCATTGAGTGATCGCTCACGTTGTCATGGCAAAATCTGCAAGTAAACAACTTCCCACAGCAAGCAGCATGGAGTTTGCAGTTTCTTTTATAGTGCTCACACCCAAATATTTGTTTCTCCGGATCACGAAATGATGGAGAACATCCCAACACATCTTCACCTTTAAATGCTTCAGTAGATGCTGCCTGCGGCAACTTTTGCTGAGCTGCTATCCATCGACTAAAACAAACAATTAAGTGGATCATTATTAAGCAATCATGTGAAAATTTGCCAAAAAAACCATTGTTGAAACACAAACAAGGAAACAGAAGGCAAGAAGACATAGTATATAATGCCAATATCATCAGGAATCAAATACTGACAAAGCACATTACTATCATGGAACAAACCTAGTTAAAAGATTTTGAACAAGATATGCTTTTCTCCTAGGATCAAGAGTTGAGTCCCGATAAACCTTTCTGATCTCTGACTCGAGCTCATTTTGATTCATTCGGAAAATATCTTTCCACCCAGGCTTAAACATTTGATCACATTGTTCCAAGCTGTCTTGAAAATCATTATCTGGAGCAGAATATTAGAGAAATAAATTAAAATGTCTCATGCAACAATGTTCAAACTAAATGCATATCATTACCAAATACCTTTTAGAGAAATGCCAGTTTCTGACATTTCATTCTGCAAGGACGATTCAGAAGGTTTTTTCCAGCATTCGTTAAGCCACTCATTGAACATTGTGTTTTTGGTAGCTTGCTTCCATGTGTCCATCATTTTACTTTGCTCTTCCTGAGTAAGGGCTGAAGTTACCCACGGCAGCATTGACTGAAGCACTTCAGCACCTGTGGTTCCAATTATGCGCCCAACTAGTTTATCTTGCTCCTCCACAGAAAAATGTTTACCAAATAACGGCCAAAGTTCAAGTTCCTCCCGGAAAATATGATGATCCAGGGTAACTCTGATGGATTTGCACATCCCCTGAAGCTTAGTAGCCAGTTCATTATATTTTCTCAGACAATCACCGTCACAGGCATCAGAAAGTTCAATGCTGGCATCAGCTGCCGCATGACCTCTGGTAGAGCTTTCATGAAGGTGTGAAAGTTCAGAAAGAACATTGTTAATGTCTTCAAACAATTTTTCCTCCTGCTTATGATCTAGTGTATATGAGTGACTGACATTATGAAGCGTCTCTTTAGACTCCAATGCTGGAAAAACAATATCATCCTCGGCATTACTATGAGCTCTGTATAAACCCCACAATAGGTGAAACCTTCCAATAAACTGCCTAAGGAACGTCTCATCACAATCACCAAGCTTTCCAGATTCAACATCCAGATATTCCAAGTCTTTGCTGATGGCTTTATGAAATTTGAAAATAGTATCAATTGGTCGCTCTGCTGAGCCCACGTCGGACAAGTTATTATCTGTTTCCCAGACAAAAAGACTGGAATTAAGAGATGGAGCGGAGGAGCTAAAAGACAATGATCTCAGAGACTTGGCTGTTAAATGAGAACTTATCCCCAGATTATTAGTATTTACTCCTAAGCCAGGAACACAGCAAGACCTTTCATTACAAGATTGTTCATGGGCATTGACACTAACTGACCGGTCAGAGGCATCGCCTATTTTGCATGAATCAGAAACGTTTCTTTTGACTGGTCTCTTGACTTCATCTCCATGAATTGATGAACAGGTCTCATTCATGCACAAGGAAGAAGTGCATGCACAACATGACTGAATAAAGTCTTCTTCAATGTCAGTGAACCTTTTAACACAGCAACCATTTCCATTTGGAGACAAACACATGCCTTGGTTACGACCCTTGCAAGCCCAACCAGAAAAAAGTGTCATCAGAGCAGTATCTGTTGCTGGAGCTGAAACAAAGTATCAGTGAGTTAGACAGGAGTCGTGGAGCAGTGAAAGTTATACCTATATTACATAAATTGACTAAATGACTGTGTAGAGAATGGGTATGAAACCTGCCAACTGCATGTTCTTCAGGAAATTTCGAGCTTCATTGTCTGTTAATGACCCAACCAGCCATGGCAAGACACGCTCAATCAATCTCAAGGGCATTACACACAAGCTTTGATACAAAAGTTCACGCTGCCTTTTGAAACTAAAGTTCTTTCGCGCAATTGGAAGAACCTAGAAATCAACAAGAATATGTTAGAAACATTCACATATTGAAGGCTAGTTTCAGTAGCATAGGTTTCCACACATACACAAAGTGATTTAATAAATCAGGGCTCGTGGAAACATAGAGCTTTAATTCCAAACTTCGATACTTTAATGGACTATAAAATATTAAGCATTTATTAACATCGTAGCTAAACAACACTTTCTCCTTTCCTGCTGATGTGGGCCATTGTAGAAAAAGAAGAAAGGCAAAGGCAACAGTTTAATCAGAGCACCTACCGAACAACCCAAAAAGAAACTCACCTGAACTTCCTCATTATGGAAATGGGTCAGTATAGTTTCCATTATTTGATCAGCATGCTCACACAACTTGGAATAAAATTCAGCAGCAGAAGTAGAAGCTGCTCCCGCATTTTGAATACTTTCAATCAAACACCTAAAGTCATTGAATTGGCTTTCTTCTTCAGCATGCTCCTGGGTGAAAGATAACTCTTCATCAACTGCAGGGAATATTACCTTGTCCTCTGCAATACTTCATAATAGCAGCAATCCAACCATCAATTTCCTGCTTAATATATAAGCACACGAATATACAGCAAAACTAGGGTCTTTACAGAACCAGAAGGTCATGATACCAAAACATATATATCAGAATATTTTAAAATTCATAAGCATCTCCTGTAATTAACAGCCATGATTCAGTAAAATCACTAGGGGGTGGACAAATTTTTTTGTTTCTTTGGTCCATTATTATTCATAAAACATGAGAAAGACCGAGAAAAAGAGAAAAATTGACAAACTGTGAGACCAGAACTGGCATGAATGGTACCTTTGCTTTTAGGTTTATCTTTCAAGATCATTTCCATACAGTGAAAAAGAAACAGTAACCGTTTCCACCCTGCACGGGCAGGATTCTTGTCCCTTTTTCTAATTTAGCTTTTTGAGATGGGAGCTGAAGCAAGGAGGGGAGGGTTTTTACAAAGAAAATTGGGACGACAGGGGGAACAGATTAAGATTATCCTGATCTGGGAACATATACAATTGGTATTTAAATTTATACTATAGAATATTTTTATGTTAATGTGAGAAATCATTTTGATAATAGGATTTATATTTAATGTTATCTCTTTACAAATTGATAAATGAGTTTACAGAGAAATATATAATAAAATTAAAGGAAACAATATTTTTCAAGGCATAATGGGATGGATGCTTGTGATAACTTCTCTGGGGGGCAAAGGTAGAAAGTCAGACAAGGTAGAATTCATTCGTTTGGAGAAGGAAAAAATATAAAACAGCAATAGACAAATACCTGTGAAAGATGCAAACCTCAGCAATAAATTGCAATCGTTCATTAAAGACTGAAAGATTAATGAAATCCCCAGAGAGTTGAATCTTCCTAGCCTCCTCAGCTATCTCATTCAACTCTCTTTTAATAGCATTATGCCAAAGCAATATTTCATTAATTGGATGTGTGCCATCCATCTCTGAAAGATTACTGTCGGGCTCCAAACATTTTCTTTTCCCTGTCTTGGATAACTCACAAGGACAGGTTCTACTGTCCAATGACTGGCTTATGCCATCAGCAGAATCTAGCTGACATTTTCCTGATAAGTCAGCACCATTTCCCCCTTCCATCCACGTGAAGATAACCTTTAGAAGTAAAAGAATTAATAAGCTCATAACAAAATTGTCCAAAATAAACAGAGGGGTGTTGAAAATAGAAATCTTGCCTGCTGGAGAAGTTTTTCTTCTGGAACTATTTTGCTTAAGCATTTCTGCATGTCCTGATATTCATCAGGTGAAAGAAAAGATGAAAGCCATGGAAGGAACTGTGCCACCATATTCACAGGAATGCTGCATAAAAACTGCCAAACTAGAGATGCTTGCTCTTCAAGAGAGAACTTTTCAATAAGCAAGGGGAAAACCTGTAATATTCAAGAGAATATCATGTGATCTGAAAATACAACCTTAGTCTAGCACATGTCTTCAGAATCGATGATTACAGCAATAAAGAGAGAAGACCGCTAAGTCATGTTGACAAAAATAGTTTTAGATGATAAAGGAATAACTATTGGCATGGACTTGAACTTGTTTAAAATTCATGCTTTTCGAAGCAAAAAGACTTATAATATCAAATTGGCATCTTCTTCACAGAGCTTTGGCAATTTAACATGTCAAAAACAATAGTGCAGCTGCATATGTAGTATGTTCCTGAAAGATTCAAGATGGATACATTAAAAGTGTGATGCTGAATAATCCTTAAGTGTAAAATATAGATCTTATATGGTTTTTTTGTCTCCTATTTCCCCTCTTTCTCCAATCAAATCCCCTGATTCCTTTAGTGAATTCAAGCATGTTTCTGATCAATTAAAGAAACCACATTTCTACTCATTCCTTGAAGATCATATTATCTGTCACACATCGGAATTTTGTAGGTGTTTGAGAAGTATCTTCAGTGAAAAACCATCTTTAACAGCATCCATCATCAGTTAACTCCTTGGATATTTTATATTTGTCTCCCGACACATCAAAAGAACAACGAGAAAGGAAAAGGCAAAGGTTTAATTTCTTCATAAAATTACAGCAGACTATTATCTCTAATCTTCAAAGTGATCAAATGCCCCTGCTCCTGCTATTTACTTTTCCATGGTGCAAGTGCAACCTTGTCAGACATATAGCCATCGCAAATAGGCTGCATGTATCAGGATGCAACTCCCCGATTACAAGGAAAAAGGTTATGAAGAATCAAACATATGTGTATCAGATACATCCTTAACCAAAATTTGTACCTCAGTCTAAGCAGTATAGGTCTCATCTTTATTTCTTTTTCCAACATATTTTACCATGCAAATGTGGCCATCTATGATCCTAAAAGGACTGGTAACTCATGCACATATCAATACAGCCTAACCAAATGGCACAACATTATTGGATATCTGTTGATATATATGTCATAGATCCAGCACTCAGGGGAGAGAACAATAGAACAATTTATTCATTTCCACCAAGTGGATTCTTTACATATAAAAGAAATGAATCTTTGAATAAGTTTTCCAAGTCATACCTCAAATTGCTAATAATTTAAAATCCATCAATAAAACATCGAAAACAAGAATATAAAATAATTAAATGAAATAAGCTATCAAGTAAAAAACCAAAATTGAGAGAAAGCCTAGTATTGTTTATAATAAAGGAGCATTCAGACCACAATGAAAAGAAAACTGTAAAAGGAAACCGTGTCAGTTCATTGGAAATAGATGAAATGTTTTGAGTAAATGGAAAATCTTACATTGGGCACTCTATTCTCTCTGACATTAAATGAAGCTGACTGTATGGGTTAAAAACAACTATGCTTAACCTAGTTTTTATGAAACTGAAGCACATGAAAAGCAGTTACCAAGCAGGAAAGAAAGGACTGGATCTTTTATCTTAGTTATATTTAGGATACCCTCAGGCCTCAGCAAACAATTTGTTTGATACATTGAATAAATTCTGAAATAGGAAAGCAACACTAAATATGCTCATACCTGCTCCTCTTCTTTAGCCATATGCTGACTAATTGAGGTTTGAAGGGCACCCGTACAAGAAGCTAACTCCTTTGGGAAACTCTCATCATCATCCATATAAGATTTTAAAAGTTCAAACAGATGATCAAAAAGAGTGTTCTCTCCCTTGTGTTCAAGGGAGTACGTTTTTGCCACATTTTTCACACGTATATCTAGGGCTGGAAAAATAACCTGCATTTCAAGTCATGATGTTGTCACAAATTCTGGTATAGTAGAAAGAATAAGGTTTGGTAACAAAGATATGCAGCTGCCAGAAATCAAAATTGAAATCCTAGAAATTCAGCTGACGGTTGATGGTATCAAGCAATTATGTTCATGCATGACCGAAGTTATTAAAAACTAAACCAAACCAAACCAAACCAAAGCAATATATATATATATATATATTGCATCATCCCCCCTACACACACACAATTAATTTATTTACAATGACGCTCTTCTGAATAGAAGCAGAAGCACTTGTTATGAAGTTAGGGAAATATACAGGAAAATTAATACTAAAACATTAAAATTGTATAAGAAAAATGAGTTTACATAAACAATCTCCCACCACAGTCAAAATGCATATAGATAAAACCTAGCTGATATAAATCGAAATATAATCTTTTCCTTTTTCATTTCTAAAAAAGACTGAGATGCCATCAATGTACTCCAATTCGAAACAAAAGAAAAATAATCGCAATTAAAATGATCAATTCCTTCGGAATTTTCACTAACCAAGCAAACAAAACTTAACTCAGAAACATTGAAATCATGAGCTTAAAATGAAACTGTATATAAACAGGCAGATGTCCACATACATATTTAGGAATTAGGCGTGTAGATACATAAATTCGAATTATAAACACTATTCAAAATAAAAGAACATCTAATTGTTCAAAATTTTAAAACTCTCTCAGCAAAAGAACCGGAACATTCGAAAATTGTAACAAAATGAAGCGAAATAAAAAGGAGTACCTCATCTTCGGCAACAGAGTGTTGCCTGTAAATCGATCTGAAGAAACCGTACCGCTGAAACATCGATTGAATATCGACACTGTTGCCCGTAGCAAACGCCAAAGCCAATCTGTGAAGTGCATCCAGCTCATTCCGCACCGCCTTATGGAACAACAAGAATATCAAAATCGGAGAACTCTCTTCGGTCTCCTCCGAAAAGTCCCCGAATGGCGGCCGTGGTTTCAACGTGCTCGTAGAAACCACCACCGCCTCCTCCCTACGCTGCAATTCCTGTAAAGGAATCGCCATTTCAAAACAATCGGCTCCTTTGACTTTTTCCGTTTCTTCTCCGTTAAACTAAAATCCTAGTCGCCTTCAATTTCCTTCTTTGTATTTATTTTTTTCCTGGTTGTATAATATATAGTATCGATCGTGCTTTGTTTGGTTTGGTACTTTGGTTGAGATTTTCAACGGCAGATGGAGGGAGGGAGGGAAGGAAAGGCTCGAGGCAGGGTGTTACATGTTTGTGACCGGGGTGTGATAAGAATGTGGGGGAATGTGGGGCATTCGTACCCTCGTATGTGCCACGTGGCGCAAAACGCCACGCTGGACGTTTGTACAGGTCTTTTCCTTTGTCACGTGAGTTTTTCCACGTGGAAGGACATGAGAGGTCGATGTTTAAACCTAGAGGCTTCTCTATGTTATGCACATTTCCAAATTGATTAAGTGGGAAATGAGTGATTAAATTATATCTTTATTTATACAGGAGTTTAAATTTTGTTTGGGTTAAATAGATGTTTAACGTTTTCAACGTTATTCAAATAGTTATTTTACTGTTATTGTCTGTTAATTTTTACCGTTAATTTTTATTATATGACACATGCTAATTTTCTTAAATTTCTAAAATTATATTTAAAAGTAAATAAAAATTAATAAAATAAAAAACCTTAAATTTCACAAAATATCCTCAAGATCTGAATTTATAACACCCAAAACGAATTCTTGATTTGACCTGATCTCGTCGGCGATTGCCACGTCGCTACCATAACATCGTCGTCGGACCATCACGACCATTTATCCCACCACTTCGTCACCGAAAATTAACTGACGTGCGAAACACTGAAATCATCGAATGGTTCATTCGTACGATTCACGATGAAAGGCGGCATAACGGACAATGAATGGTGTATGGGTCATTCGACAATGGGGCACTTCATTCTGTCGCCAGAAACGCGACCAACGCCGGTTGGAGTGGCCGGATTTGGGGAATTTTGAGATTATTTGAAAATCTCAGGATATTTTAAAATTTTTAATTTATTTAAAAAATAATAAAATTCCATAAATATTTAATATTGCCACGTGTCATGATTTTATTGGCAAACGGAATTTTTTTAATGGTTGTTAACGACAAGCCACCTAAACGAAAACTTTAAAAATGTTAGAAACATATTTGGTCCGAAAAATTACTTAAAGTATTTGTAAATATAGGGTTAGGATCAACTTACACAGTGTAAAACTCTCTAAGTTTTACACGTTTTTTTGATCTTTAGATGACATAAATGGATGACTGAGATTAACTCTTTACTTTTTTCCCAAGTGCATATTCTACTGTTAATCTCATTCATCCGTTTCACTCATCCAACGATCCAAAAAATGTATAAAATTTAGAGAAATGTATATTGTGTAATAAATCTTATCTTACACACATATATATGGATTAATATCATATACACTAGCGGTGGAAACTTTTAGTTTCCACAAGCGCCTTAGTTTTAGGGTATAAGGAGTTAATTTAGGGTATATGGTTTAGGAGTTTAGGTGTAGGGTGTTAGAATTTAGGGATAGTTGTTTCAATTTAAGGTCTAGGGTTATAGCTTAGGGTTTATATGTTAGGGTTTGATTTTTAGGGTAATATGGTGAGGATTTAGGTTTTAACTTATAAACCTTAAATTATAACCCTAAACCTTAAATTAAAACAACTATCTCTAAATTCTAACACCCTACACCTAAACTCCTAAACCATATACCCTAAACTAACTCTCTATAACTAAAACTAAGGCGCTTGTGGAAACTTTCGGTTTCCACCGCATGTGTATAAAATATTTATCTTATATATATATATATAGTTTCAGTACTTATTTACCACTTAATTCCTTTTAATTTAAAAAATAAAAGGCAAAAGGTTTTGTCTTCTTATTACGAGACCACTTAAGGATAAGGTGACCGAAAAGGATGAAAAAAAGTCGTTCCAATATATAAAGGTGTGGACTGTGGAATCAAGTTTCTAATTTTACGTACATGATTCGATCTCGAATACCATTTGTGGACAAGTTTTTTTTTATCCAAAAAAGTTTTTAATTTAAATAATTTTTAGTATGAATTTTTTTGAACAAATTTTACTTAGAGGAGAGGAGAGAGAATCTACCACTTAATGATAACTCTAATCATTTGCTTTAAGGATTGTTAACAATATTAAATTTATTTTGAATTAAGATAACATGTTGTTTTAAATTTTATTTTAGAATATTTAGTCGTTTGTAATTGTATTATGTTTATATCGACACCACCCACCATAACTCAATCATTAAAATGTACACACCACAATTCAGTAGTAGATTTAAAAATATATTTAAGGGTGAGCACACATAAAATTTTAAAATTTTAGGGTGGACACAAATCATAAATATTACAAAAAAAAATCAAAGATTAATTCATAAAAATTAAAAAATTAAAATTAAATTGTGAATTTTAAAAAATTTAGGGTGTGCACGGATCCACCCGCAGTACATTTGAATCTGCCTCTACACCACATGCATAATAGATATTTCAAACCTATATAAGGCTTTACTTTGACTATATGTTCGATTTGGTTTGATTTTATTTCTCCAAAAGAATAATTATTTATAATCCACGCTTCCACCGGAAATTTTGAATTGAAGCCAAGTTCTTTCTAATATTCGTAATCAAGTATGTAGCAAATGTATTTTTTTTCTCTCGATTTTTAATTAATATTTGAAGGATGGAATATGAAATTGTATATATTATACAAATAATTAAAGCAATGGAAACAAATATAATTAATATTTTAGTATATGTTGATTTTATCAATTTACTACATGAAAAAACATAAATTCATAATGAAATACTTCAATCCAATTCCATCGTCTATTTTATCAAAAATAATTTTCCAGCATCTATAGTATTTATTAATTATCATAGAAAGTTTGAATATAATTAAATTTTATAGGCAATTCAAATAAGTTTTTTCCTCTTCTGAATAGTCATTTCAAATAAGTTACTTTATCTTCAATTGTATAATATTGACTTTAATGAGACGAAAATGAAATATTTATTAGGTATATTGATGGTTTATGTCTCCTTAATTAATATTCAAAAATAATTAAATTAAAATCATTTTAAAAAACCGTATTGGAGATCCCTAATTAATTTAGTGACTAAAGATACATATCTTATCCCATTTTATATAGATTCAAATTTCGGTATAAAAAAATAATGCCTCACTATTTAATAAAAAAATATCCTAATATATCAGAAAAAATTCTTTAAGATAAAACATGCAAAGATTCCAGACCACACATGTCTATTTTTATAAAAAGAAAAAGAAGAAACAATTTACCTTTAAAACGAAATGTTGCTTGGACTACATTTAGTTTGAAATTGACCCGCTTGTAATACAATACAGGTGGCAGACGGGTTATTTGATTTAGTTTAGGTTTGAGTCATTTCGGTTTGATTTATTTCAGGTCTGATTATATTCAATTTAAATTTGGTTCGGTTCAGGTCTATTTCAGTTTTAGTTTCGAGTCTATTGTGATTTCTGTTGAGAAATATTTTGATATAACAATTATGTGAAAAATGTTTTGGACTTGTTTAAAGATTTCAAAAATAATTCAAAAGTCCTTAAAACTTGAAAAATATGTTTAAAATATTTTTGACTTTGCACCTATATCGAATATACATTTTAAAGTCAAAAATTAGCCAAAATTGTGTTTTTAAGTGGAAGTTTCGAAACATTCCCTACAAGGTTTCGAAACCTCTCTAGGCAGTAAGCTATTGTTTTTGAAACCTTAACAAAGGTTTCCAAACCTCTATTAAGGTTTGGAAACCTTGGCACAAAGGTTTCGAAACCTCTATGAAGGTTTGGAAACCTTGGCACAAAGGTTTCGAAACCTCTATGAAGGTTTCGAAACTTTGGCCCTGTAACGGCCATAAATGACTAGTTTTTACAAATCCCTTCTTAAGGTTTCGAAACCTCTTCAATGGTTTCGAAACCATTGTGCAGGTGAGCATTTAAAGCTCGACTTTAATGGCTTCCAACGGCTCCAAAACATCTCCAACGGCCATAAACGGCTAGAATATCATTCCACACTATAAAAGCAACCTTGGGACATTTGAAGATGGTTAGAGACAATATCCAAGCTTCATGATCAAGAGAAATAGCATTTAAGTCTTTATTCTTCATTTCTCTTGTACATATTGTATAAAGAGTGTTTTTCATTGTTTTATTCTTTACACTCTTGTGAGCTTAATTCTTGTAAACACCCACCTTGTGAGGCTTTCATTGTTTACACAAATTACCTTGTAAAAGGGAGAGGTTCTAGTTTAGCCTTGAGAGAAAAACTAGAGTGGTTCTATCTTAGCCATTGAAAAGATAGGGTTGTAAGGTTATCCCTTTGGCCTCAAAAGGAAGAATTCATATTAGTGAATTGGAAAATCCTTAGTGGTGTGCTAAGGTAGTGGATGTAGACTTTGGTTAGAAAGTCGAACCACTCTAAAATCATCGTGCAAATTGTCTATCATTTTTATCGATTTTAGCCAATTCTTTCGGGAGTTCAATTCAACCCTCTTGACGGTTTTAGAAGATCGATTCGAGCGTGCTACAAGCCCAACAATTGGTATCAGAGCCTCGTCTCCATCGAAGGACTAACATCCAGGAGTAAAGATCCAACGCTCGTAGTCCACCGTTCAATAAAATGGCAAGCGGTTCTACAATGATTTCATTTGAAGAAGGCCGCTCTATCATGTGTCCTCCTCTCTTCAAAGGAGAAGGTTACTTCCAATGGAGCAACATCATGAAATATTTCATCCAAGGCTTCAACCTCGACATTTGGATGATTATCAAAGATGGACATTCGGAAGCTCCTAAGAAGAAGAAGAAAGTGAGTGCCAAAGACACAAAGAAGGACCATCTCAATGCAAAGGCTATGCACATTCTTCTTTGTGCCCTAAGTGAAGAGATTTCCAAGAAAATCTCCCCATCTAAAAGTGCCAAAGAAATTTGGGAGAAGCTTGAGAAATTCTATGGGAAAGAAGAGAAGAAAGATGATGCTTCATCATGTGCAATCCTCCTCTCAACACCAAAGGTGGATGGTGTTATGGCTCTCGATGAGCCCAAGGTATCTTCTAACTCAAATGAATTAAATTCATATTCTTTTGATGAGTTACAAGATGCATTTGATGAATTATTTTTAGAATTTGAGACCATGAATTCCAAATTTAAGAAAATGATTTCTAAACTTGAATTTGAAAATGATTTTCTTTTGAAAACAAAATTGGATTTTGAAAAAGAAAATGAGATTTTGAAAAATGATTTAGAGTTTTCAAAAACAAGCAATGGAATTTTAGAAAAAGAAAATCTTGATTTGAAAGTTAAGCTTGAAAGCTTAGCAAAAGAAAAAGAAATTATTTTTAATAATTCATCTCATCTCATAATGACAAAATGCTCACATTGTCATTATCATGGTCATTCCTTGCATACTTGTCCTATAAAGAAGAAAAAATATTATAGGATTAGACAAGTATGGGTTCCTAAGGGAACTAGAGACAATGAGATTAATTTTAATTGATCCAAAGCAATTTGGATACCAAAATCCAAGTGTCTCTTGTAGGTGTGTTGGAGCAAAGGCAAGAAAAGCAAGAATCTCATATGCTCTAGTCACACAAGTGAAGAAGATGGGTAACCTCTAATCTTAATGTATTTGATTTTAAATCATTCGGTTGCCTATGTTGATGATAAATGTTCATGCATCTTTGCTTATTTATATTTATAAGTGCATGGCATTTTATGATTCTTTATGCATATGTATCATATTGTTTCATTCATATGTTTGCATAAAGTTTTAAAGTCTTGGATAAATTGAATTTCATGTGTTTTAAATTGCTTTGATTCAATAGTGAAATTCAATCTCTTAAGTGTCAAGTTTTGTGCTAAAAATTTAATGGAATGCTTTAGTAAGGGGGAGTTTTACTTTTCAATTTTTTTTGTACTTAAACTTTTTTTAACTTACTCTCCATTGTTGTTATGTACTATAAAGATTTGAATTATTTTTGAAATAACAAAAAGGGGGAGAAATAAGTGAAAAATTAAGGGGGAGCTTTTGTCAAAAACAATTTTTCAAAGAAGTTTTGTTATATCAAAAAGGGGGAGATTGTTGAGAAATATTTTGATATAACAATTATGTGAAAAATGTTTTGGACTTGTTTAAAGATTTCAAAAATAATTCAAAAGTCCTTAAAACTTGAAAAATATGTTTAAAATATTTTTGACTTTGCACCTATATCGAATATACATTTTAAAGTCAAAAATTAGCCAAAATTGTGTTTTTAAGTGGAAGTTTCGAAACCTTCCCTACAAGGTTTCGAAACCTCTCTAGGCAGTAAGCTATTGTTTTTGAAACCTTAACAAAGGTTTCGAAACCTCTATGAAGGTTTGGAAACCTTGGCACAAAGGTTTCGAAACCTCTACGAAGGTTTCGAAACTTTGGCCCTGTAACGGCCATAAATGACTAGTTTTTACAAATCCCTTCTTAAGGTTTCGAAACCTCTTCAATGGTTTCGAAACCATTGTGCAGGTGAGCATTTAAAGCTCGACTTTAATGGCTTCCAACGGCTCCAAAACATCTCCAACGGCCATAAACGGCTAGAATATCATTCCACACTATAAAAGCAACCTTGGGACACTTGAAGATGGTTAGAGACAATATCCAAGCTTCATGATCAAGAGAAATAGCATTTTAGTCTTTATTCTTCATTTCTCTTGTACATATTGTATAAAGAGTGTTTTTCATTGTTTTATTCTTTACACTCTTGTGAGCTTAATTCTTGTAAACATCCACCTTGTGAGGCTTTCATTGTTTACACAAATTACCTTGTAAAAGGGAGAGGTTCTAGTTTAGCCTTGAGAGAAAAACTAGAGTGGTTCTATCTTAGCCATTGAAAAGATAGGGTTGTAAGGTTATCCCTTTGGCCTCAAAAGGAAGAATTCATATTAGTGAATTGGAAAATCCTTAGTGGTGTGCTAAGGTAGTGGATGTAGACTTTGGTTAGAAAGTCGAACCACTCTAAAATCATCGTGCAAATTGTCTATCATTTTTATCGGTTTTAGCCAATTCTTTCGGGAGTTCAATTCAACCCTCTTGACGGTTTTAGAAGATCGATTCGAGCGTGCTACAAGCCCAACAATTTCGATTTGGGTATCTGGTCAAGACTTTGGTTCGGTTATTTTCGGGACTGTTGATTTCGGGTCGGGTCAATATCGAGTTAATAGGAGATCGGTCGGTTTTAGTCGGGTTTTTAGGCCGAGTTAAGTTTTTTCACCCTATATATGACTTCATATAGCATGTATATTTGACTTTTTGGTGTGTTGTGAGACAATTCACATCTAATATTTGTTTATTTATTTTAATATATTTTTATTTCGAGTTACCTTCAGTTCAGGTGAAATCGGTTCGATTCCATTCAGTTCGGTTGAAAATCGGTTCAGGTTCATTTTCAGTTCAACTGAATTTGGTTCGATTTATTTCGAATTTTAGATCAAATTTGAGTCATCGTGTTCGGGTCAATTTCGAGTCTCGGTTCGAATAAATCAGTTTGATTCTCAGTTCTCGGGTCTAGTTTGTCAGGTCTAGTAATACTTGATAGTTTCATTGATGTATTTTATGCTTGGAATATTATTGTGGGTTGTTATATTTTTCGTATAATGATAAATTTAACGTTTCACGTATATAGTTTGTATTAGTTTGAACTTAACAAGTGATCTCAGTGGAAAATCGGATGATGTTTATTCTAAGAGACTCGGGTTCAATTATTTTTTCTGTAAAGTGTATGTTCATTGTCAAATGGTTAAGAGTATGTATAAACATATACTACCTTGTAATCATCTTTAGACTATTCAAATAATAATAATTTGTACTAGTTTGATTTTTATTATTATTTTAATTAAATTTATCTCTAAATCGTATGAAAACAGTCAAAACATTTTATTTTAAGAATTTCAAATAAAAAATAAATATTTAACAATTTGACATAACATGTATTTTACGCTAACATAACAATATATTAAAAAATTCTCATTATATATATTTTATTCAGAAATGATTGGTTGTTAATAGTCAGTGGAGTTTTCGTTTAAAAAATATTGAAATATAACTCAACAAGTGTCTCAGTGAAAAAATGAATGATATTAATCTTAGGAGATATAAGTTCGAATCGCTTTGTCTACAAGATGTATGTGCATTGTCAAAGGGTTAAGAATATGTATGAACATATATTATCTTTGTCTACAAGATATATGTACATTGTCAAAAGGTTAAGAATATGTTACAATTCTTATAAATTTCAAACTTTTGATGCTAATCAAACTATTAATGTAATGACAAAAAAATATGTTGTTTTTAAACTTTAATGTTTTTATATAATTTTAATACAATACATGAATTTTCCAAAAATATTATCTATATGTATATATATGCTCCTATATATTCAACGTACACCATTGCTGATTGCTAGAACAAAAGTAGGCAAGTCACAGATTGTGTAGCTGAATTTTTTAATAAAGAAGAAAAAGTGTAAAGCTTTTTAAAACTATTTGTTTACGGATGACCAAAATTCTTGGAAAAGGAAAAGTGTTCACCTTTTTAGGCCTTATCTAATAACAATAATTAATTAATTAGATCATAATTGTATCCACTAGAAGAAAGAAAAAAAACTTTTGATTGTATTTGGGGAGTTTCTCAATAATTTCATTTTATTTGTTCCTATTAAAATTACATTTTGATGTATCAACAAAGAAAAATGATAATCTTTTTGTGTTATTTTCATTTTTTTTCTTTTCTCTCGCTTGCTTTTGATCCACACAATGGATTGTTTAATTAATGAAGTAATACAATTATTTTAGGTTTAAAAAAGTAAATTATATATTGAATGTCATATTCATATGTTTGAATTAAGTGAATAGATGAAAGAGGGATGGCATCTAGAGAGCACAACAAATTCGTGTGTCGCGTCTTAGTTACCCACGCCCTCACGAGTTTCGCTCACTCTTCATTTGTGCAAACACATTCCCCTCTTATTAATGCTACAATCTTATTATACTCATAAATGTGGGATCTTGAAAATAATTAAGTTAAACATATATGAGTGAGCATGAATAAATAGTATCTTGTAATTATTTTTAGATCATTAAAGAATATATACGAGCCAATTGTTACTTTTACGGTAAACTACTTGTAGTGACCGATTTAGACTTCGTATCAAGTGAGTTTAAGAAAGTCAAAATCAAACAAACTAAAAATTTTAAAATATAAAAATTTTAGGGTAAACTACTTGTAGTGACTGATCATTAAAGAATTTTGCTTTTGCAGATGTGTCAGACACGCTGTGTCAGGATTACTGACTCTGCAAGGATCTCGCTTTCTACAGAAAATAAGTTTCTTTGAGATTTTTAGATCTCGCTTTTTGTAGAAAGCGAGTTCCTTGCAGAGTCAGTAATCCTGACATAGCGTGTCTGACACGTCTACAAAAGCAAAATTCTTCCAAATTTTCTGGGTGAATAATATTGGTCCTTTGTACCTCTTATATCAGGCAGAATGAATTGCTTGCTTGAATAATTGAGGTAATGAAAGGTAATGTTGTTTGAATAGTTTAGGTAAATTGTATCTCTCTACTGTAATGTGCTGGAAAAAGATAATTTAAGATGATTTGTACCTAACAATGTTTCACATAAATAAAGGAGGATAAATTGCAGTTAGAACATTAATAAATGATGAAAAACCAACTCATAAAACATAATTTGACGATGATTTGAGGAGTGAAAGGTTAATCGGAATCATCGTAGTCAGTTGAAATGTCTGAACTTAAGTTAAGTTCTTCGATCAGTTGTTGTTTTTGTTGTCTGTGCCTGTACATAAAAAGTTACAACTCGTCAGTAGTTACATCAACATTCGGTGAAGACGGAGCTTGTTCAGTGGTCGTTGTGAGTGCGGACGGAGCAGCTTCTACGGGTGCAGACGTACTACCTTCGCCGGTATTGACCTCATCGAACTTAACATATAAATGGATGTATTTAGTGTTAGAACCAAATCATATCTGAATATTAAATCTATCATGTCAAATCATCAAGAATAATAAACTGAATGTAGAAGCGTACTTGAATTAATTGATAGATGAAAACCATGAATCCTTTGATGAAGATCGCCTAAAAAGTGGTTGTGATCTTCCAAGAAGATAGGTTAGCCCTTGCCGTAAAAACTCTCTAACGGGGACAAAAGTAATACAAGTTAACCTATTTCTTGGGGATCACTACCTCTTTATATAGTTGATTATTAAATCAAATTATTAAATATTTATAACTATGCCTCTCATTGAATTATAAATATATCTTACAGTATCTACACTTTTATTTCCATGACACTTTAATACATATGGCACGCCTAACATAATTGATCACTTGATTTTGTGTCATACTTTATAATATCATACATTTTACATAGGTGCCCACAATTGAGGATTTTAATCCAACAATCTCCCACTTTGGCAACATATGTTTCCTAATAAATGTAAAATCTTATTGTTGTGACTAAAAAATTTCAAAAAATATAAGTACCTCGGTGTCACTTGGAAGAACCGGGTTTTAATTTGGTTTTTAAAACATTTAATCAGATTTTAAAAAAATAGAGGAGTCGTCACTAGCCATTTAAAAATGGTAGACCAGACACCGAAATAAAACCAGAAATTTTCCTAAAAAATGGGTTCGGGAGTCGGTTACACGTGGGGAAGGATGAGCACCCCCATCATGCCCTAAAATCGGTACCAAAACAATTACCGCTTAATTAATATTAAATTTTGCGAATTAAAGTGACGATCGTATCGAAATTTAGTTATACGAGTGAGTAGATTTTAAAAGTCTTAATATTCGAGAAGGAACGTCCAAACCACCACCACTACGATTGGTACTGGCCTCGTTCATTCCCGAATAAAAAGACGTCCGCATTGCAATTTATATAATTCATGTATAACTCTTAAAAATGTGGCATACAATAAACTGAGAAAATCAAACAAGACGATATGAAAATAAAAAGAGCAAGAACGCAATTAAACCTAAATACTCATGATAACATATCCGAATAGGAGTGAACAAGCTAAATTAGGCATTAAAGACTCTAATCGTACTAATACATGCATAGGTTACATAACTTAATATTTCACATTATTTGAACCAAGGTTAAACTAGATAACTTAATTAAAAAAACATATACCGCACTAAACATATGTTATGAATAAACGAGCATATATATATATATATATATATATATATATATATAAAGCACATAAAATAGAGCATAAATTCGGATAAAAATGAATGTGAACCCAAGGTTGCCAACAGTAAGGAAATAAAACTGAAAATGGTTAAAAGTCAAATTCGGGATAGATTTCAAGGACGCGCTAAGGAATTAAACCAAAAAAAGTCTGTTATATTGTCAAATCAGGGACCGAAATTAAAGCTCATTGAAAGTTTCAGGGACATAAATGATCATTAGACCATTCGAAACCAACCGACAAACATAGGGGACGAAGTTGAAATGCTCTTGAAAATGACAGTGGCTAAAAGAGGAATTTTCAAAACGCGGAGACCCCTGCGGGAGTATTTTTAAAACACGGGATGGCTAAAAAAAGGGTTAGACCAATTTTAAAACATGAGAATATTATAAATACGTGTTGAAAAACACTTTTCCCCTCTTTTGCCTATTTTGAGTAAAACCAGAGGACTTCATTCCCCTTTTCCGTTCTGGCGAGTTAGCCGGACGGTCACCCTTTTCGCCGGCAACGATAGCAAGAAAACAAAAAAAACAAAACGACACTCCCTTTGCCTTTTGAAAAACCGAAACCCTTTAAAAGAAATCGAAAAAAAAGAAAAAAACCTTTCCCCTTTTCTTTTCGAAACCAAGATGGAAAACCCCCCAAAAAGATCTCTGTTGAAGCTCCGACGACTCACCTCGATGGGCTCCCGAACGGGTGCCGAGGGTTTATTGTCGAAACGGAACCGAGCCAGAGACAACTCACGCTCTCAGAAGGTAAAAAGGAAAGACTCTTAATCTTCAGCGTTTTTTTATTTCGAAATTTGCATGCAATAGATTGAAATGTTGGGATTTTAATACCTCTGAAATGCTTGCTATCTATTGCTTGAAATCGATCTCCTCTCCTCTTTTTTTCTCACTAAAGAAGAGAGGGTTACAAATTTTTCGGGTTCCTCTTATAGCCGGGTTACAGAGAGGAAAAAACAAAGAAGATACATTCTCTTTCTCCCTATGATATTTCATGTCGGGTTGACATTTTGCATTTTTGTTTCGATTTACAAATTTGGGATCTAACTTCTTTTGTGCTTCCTGTTTCATGTCGAAACTCTCCCAAAATGGCGTTAGCGTGCACCGAGTCAGGGGAGACAGAGGGCGCGCGACGGGGACAGAGGGGTCAGATACGGTCCTAACATGCGCGCGTGAAGCAACGAAGGGTCGCGCGTGGGTGGCAGAGGAGACGGGATCTGGAAGCTTCATCTGGAGGTTTGATTTGGGCCCTTGGATCTTCGCACGATCCGACAGCTCAAATGTAGCGGCGCTGGGGCAAAGATGGGGCTCTCTAGGGTTTCTTGCGAGGATCCGGTCTGGGCCGTCAAATCTATCGAGATCTGGCGGCCGTGGATGAGGGCGGTGGCTGCACAAGAAAACACCAAGGTAATTAGGGTTTTTTATTTGGTTGGACTGTTTGAGCTGGATATGTAATACTAGATATATCTTTTTTGGGTTTTGCATACGTGGACTTTAGTTTAATTGATAGACTTGGGCTCTCATTATTTACCAATACCTTTTATTTGCTTTATGTTTTATTTCCATTTGTAATAATAATAATAATAGATAATACTAAACGGATAACAATAACAAAATAAATAATAAATACAATAGTAACAAATCTAGCACTAATACTTACTAATAGTAATAATATACACATAATAAATGATAATAACAAAACAAATATGTAATGGATGTACATAAATGATAAATAATAATGATCATATATAATTATTATTAACTATAATAAGATAATATTAAATATAATATATTAGTAATGTTTATGTTTTTTTCTTCTTTCAAATAGATGATAATATGACAAATAATAAGTGTAGTATTATTCATATATACATGTGTATATATATTTTCCTTTTTTCAATTTTCTCTTTTTTTTATTTAATTACCTAATAGCCCTAATAAGCCCAAGATAAACACAACTTAAAAGGGTTCAAGGTCTGGACAAAATTAATGATTACACTTATGAGCTCAAAAATTTGCTATTATATAATAGGTATTCTATAACAATCTCGTCCATCAACCATATCCATATAGGATTAAAGCGGTCTTCACCATATCAATCATGACTGGACCCATCAATGGTCACGTATACAAACATAGTCAAATGACATAGATCAATCATGGATGTATATCATGGAAAATTACATGAAATGTGAACCGAACATGTTTATTTCTAACTGATCCTCCTAAACTTTAGTGAGATCAACCCTACTGAATTTAGAGTGTGCATAAACCAAAAGAACTTTATTTCTGCAGAACGGATGCATTGAATAAAGAGTCAGTCACGTTGGTAAACCCGATAAGCATTGCATTGGACATCATTATTGCCGTTGATAACAAGTATTGCTTATGTTATTATCGTCACCTTTGGCAAGATTATTATTATTGATCGTTGAACAAGCATTGATTCATTATTAAGTAAGCATGAGAACTATGAATATGGATTATGGGATCATGGTTATGACTTTTGAGTTAACAAGTATATGAATCATTGAATATAACTATTGATAATGAACCTTGGATGTGAATGGATGATGAATACAATTGGCATGCCATAGAATTCATGAGCTCAGTGTACGGGTGGACTACGATTTTAGGATTACGACCTACATTGATTGGCGAGGCAGAGGGATGTGTATTGATATTGGTTATTTGGTGAGGCGGAAGATATATACCATACATGATTTGGCGAAGCGGAGGAATTCGCGTATCCACTACCATGATTCAATCCAAGGGTTAAACAAGAAATTTTATATGTTTAGCATTGAATATTAAAGCTTGACATTAATGTTTAATAAGCACGAGATCATGTATATGCATCACTTGTTAAGTTTTTGCATTGTATTTTACTACCTCACTAGGCAATGAATGCCTAACATGTCTCATCTCATGCATTTTCAGGTTAAAAGGTCGTTTTTATAGAAATTAGATTGGTCGGGCAAGACAAGTCACTACAAGCCTTTAAGTAACGTATTTTGATCCTATGAACTCCTAGGAAGGTGTTAAAGTAGTTGAACTAGTTATTTGAGCCCATTTTGTTATGTATGCGTTATGCTTTTATCATGTTAAGGCCTATAGCTCAAAATGGTCTTTTTGTTGAAGCTCAAAGTAGCTAAAATTGCATGTTTGGAGCTTAAAGGTTAAAACTAGGTAATTGTATGAACATGAAATTTGGCATGTTGGTAGTTTAAGTCATTAAAAAGTTGTACGTGAAGTTTCGTTGCATTTGGACATCGTTTGGTTAATCAATTCGACTTTAAACCAACAAAAATCTATCATTGCAGGTCACCCGTATCGAAACGGGAAGGCCCGTATCGATACAATTAAGCATATTTAGACCATATAATAGAGCGTTCTGGTACGGATTTGAGGACTGTATCGAAACATTTTGCCTCTATGATCTTCTGTTTCGGTACGAGCTTGATGGCCGCATCGAAACGTTTTGCCTTTGTGAACCCTCGTACCGATACGAGTCTATCCTGTATCAAAACGGGTCAAACCATAGTCAAGTCAAAGTTGGTGAAGTCAACCTGTATCGATATTGGTCTCACCTGTATCGATACAGTCTAAAAATCAAGTCAACCTGGGTTAACCATCGTTCAACCGTATCGAAACAACTTGGGAGTGTTTTGATACGAGGTCAATTAAGTTAGTTAAAAGTAACAATTTGAAGACCGTAAAGTTTACAATTTAGTCACTGATCCTTGAATGGCCTAATTAACTTGGTAAATGATCTCTAAATTGTATGAAATTTTATAAGCATGCTCAAGTTGCATTGAATTTCTTTGTTGTATGTTTGTTATCTGGAAGATCCTTAAATTTATTATGTCTCACAAATTAGTCCTTGTTACTTTCAATTGTTTTAAAATGGTCATAAATGAATAATTCTTGTTCCTATAGAATAAATTGAACTAAGTTAGTTATTTGGTACAATTTAAAAGTTGGTTAATAATTATTGATTGATAAGAAATGAAATGTTACTGCATGATTCTTTGATTTGTTCTTCGATAGCATTATCTGACCTGGTCTCCGACCAAGCCGGGTAGAGGTGTTACATATACTTATTATTTTCGCAGCGGTTTGCTCGTGTTCACATCCTACGAATTATTGGAGGGACTTTTATGCCTGAAAAATCTCGCAACAAAGTCCAATCTACGTAATTTTTCCGAATCTAGCAAAAAATGTTGGGAGCAACGGTCTTGGCCTTTTTGTTTATGGAGCTTTGTAGAACCGTCGACCTTGATAGAGTCGCAATTAGAGGATGTCTTTTACTGCTGTAGTCTTGGGATTGGTTTCAGATGTCGTTTTTAAGCCCGCGACATAGACACCCGACCCCGTACGTATTCCCACTTATTCAGAGGTACTATTAAAATTATTTAATTTAATTTAATTTATTTTAAAAATATTTTTTAAACTATTACATTTTTAATTATTTTTCATTAATGACATGCGGTGCCTTCCACTCACTCACCAGAGACTACCAGAGCCACTGCTTATGTGGACACCGTGCAATGCTCCTTTGTTTCGAGACTGTATTCTGCAAGAAATTACAGACACATCTCATGTTTGGCTGCTGCTAGTGCCACTCATCAACTACGAAATTATCGAGTGACATCCTACCGACTAGGTTTTGCGACAATTTGGCTATGTCTAAAGTGTTCTGGAGCCGCCACCCAATTTTAACGAATTACATCGGTTGACGCGACAAGGTAAGACGAAAGTCTATTGGGCCCATCATCACGTTAATTGGGCCGAGGAATGGATGGCAAGGTATGGCAGACGGCTACCCATCTGTGAACTCATTGTGAACCAGGACGTCACATTCGACTATATGCAGTGGTACCACCAAAAAGGGAAGTCGCATACACTGACTCGGGAGGAGCGCGCGCGAGAAATTGTGGTGCCTCCCTAAAACATCCCGCCTACACAACGTCAAGCCACCCAACGCCAGCCGATGCAGCGCGGTACCAAAATGGGGAATGAAAGCCAAAGATGGTAAACTTAAACTATAGGGGCCTCGTCCTCTGGAACAACGCAAGCAACAGATCAGTCCGCGACACAACGTTTGATACTAGCTCCATGATCGACATTCATACACTCCGCTTCGTCATCGTTTCTGCAAATGAGTGGTCCTGAGACGTTTCGGCAGATGGGGCCTCAACCCGAGATCTACTTCACGAATGTTTTTCGTCCTTTTATGCTGATGCATCCAACATATTACCCGACACAACCTTTTGCATATATTCCTCCGGTGTTCGATGCTCCACCGTTGGCAGTACAGTTCGACTACAACATTGTCGAGCAGACGTTGTCATAGAGCTTGTTCTACACTGGCCCCAGTGCCAGCAGTGGTCCGCGTTTTGATGATGATCATGGTGCCGATGACGACGATGGAGCACATGCTGTTCGAAAGAATCCGCCACGTATCGTCGTGCACCCAACTACAGAATGAGTGAACATAGGCATCATTAGGATGAGAGGAATGTCTAAAAAATTTAATTATGTTTATGTAAGACTTTATTTCTTATTTTATAATTACCAATATTTTATTCTGCCTTATTTTTTTACATAGTTTTTATATTATATAAATTT
The DNA here is from genome assembly GCA_958450335.1 of Hibiscus tridactylites. Lineage (NCBI taxonomy): Eukaryota > Viridiplantae > Streptophyta > Magnoliopsida > Malvales > Malvaceae > Hibiscus > Hibiscus tridactylites. The sequence goes on from OY288274.1 coordinate 98,244,440, forward strand.
TTTTGTTCTTTTTTTAGATAAATAATAACCTATATTATTCGATTAATAAACCAAATATGCTTATCAGACCATTTTATATTTTCATTCATTCACAAAACAAGCTATGAAACCGTTTTCAACGCGAATTTTACTCGATTTACAATGCACCGAACTTGCCCATATTGATGTAGAATGAAAGACAAGTTCTAGTACTACGTACCTAAACTCAACGTTTAGAAAATTTATACGATTAATAACCCCGAAATACTGAACATGCCTATAAATGCTTGGTCTGCCAGCCCGATTTACAAAGAACTCGGTTTCTACAGAAAGTGAGTTTCATCAAACTGTTCGCGATAAATTAAGCCGGCTCTTCAAATTCTCGGGGAACTCGCAGAAAGCGAGCTCCTGTTAAGTTCGTTATTCTGAAAAGCATCGTCACATATGAAGATCTCGCTCTCTGCAGAAAGTGAGATTGAGTCTCGCTATTATCAGAAAACGAGTTCTTCATAAGTAGCAGATTTTGGGTATTTTTTTAAATTTAGGTCAACGGTGTCATTTTTAAAAATAATAATAGAATTGGGGTTATTGATTTAAAATTGCCGCATTTGTGCATGGAGGCTGTACGGAGGAGGGACCAGAACTCGCGTGAACCATTGGAACTTGGAAGGACCATTAATCTTCTAGATGGCATGGTGAGCCACGGTTGGTGGATGGTTAGAGGCTTCTGGAACGTGGGAAGCCCGGAAGGCACAGGCGGCTGGTTGTTTTAGGTTTTGAGGTAGTTCTGCGGTACGACCGCCTAATATAAGGCTAATATACGGCGTTATCGAAAACATCATAAAATATACCGGAAACATGGATACTTTCGAAAAAATATGGATACTTTCGAAATCAACATATCCAAAAGTATCGATACTTTCGAAATCAACATATCCGGTATATTTTATGATGTTTCCGGTATATTTTATGATGTTTCCGATAACGCCGTATATTAGCCTTATATTAGGCGGCCGCATGCTAAAAAACTCCGATTTTGAGTGATTTAGCGGAAAGAATTTAGGAGATGGGCTATTGGGCTCAAATAGGCAAATGGTCATTTGGGTAATCTGTTGGGATTTAGAAAATGGGCATGATGTATTTTAATGAATTGGACATTTGGGTTATGTGAGCTTTAATGGACTGTTTGTTGGGTAATTTAAATGGTTGAGGTATTTCATCTATTAAATGGAAACCACGCATGCTCATCCTCCCATTTACGCACAAGATGGAGAGAGAAGGGGAGAGCTCGTCTCTAACTCGGGCTTTGATTCAGATACATCCAGAAAACGATGAGAATGAAATGAAGCGAAACAGAAAGGTGATATTGGATGAGGTGAAGAAACAAGTATGGGTGGCAGGTCCATTAATAGGGGTCAACCTTTTCCAGTTCTGTTTACAGATGATATCGGTGATGCTGGTTGGGCATCTGGGAGACCTACCTCTCTCGGCTGCCTCCATCGCTACCTCCTTTGCATCAGTCACCGGTTTCAGCTTGCTGGTTGCTTCTTAACCCTTTCTCCACTTTTGCTTCTTTGTTTTGTGTCTCAACTCTCAATGTTTGTCTTTATGTGTCTATGCTCGTGTTTTGGCCTAACACTTTTTCAAATTTGGCCGCCTTTATTTAATATTAATATTTAGAACAAATGGACCGACAGGTGGTATAAAATTAAAAGCCAATCAGTAAAACTTGTCTGCATGCATGAATATGCATTTGACCCAAATCTTCTTCACTTTTTTTTATTCGGCTTCTGTTGTTTTGCATTTGCATAGTTGGGTATGTCAACTGCTCTAGATACTCTTTGCGGACAGTCATACGGGGCAAAGCAATATTCGGCGATGGGAATCCACATGCAAAGAGCCATGCTTATTCTGCTTATCGTCAGTATACCCCTTGCCGTTATATGGATAAACACTGGACCTATCTTACGTCTCCTAGGCCAGGATCATGACATATCCATGGCTGCCGGACAGTATGCTTGTTTCATGGTTCCCAGTCTCTCTGCATACGGTCTCCTTCAATGTCTGGTCAAGTTCTTGCAAACTCAAAACATTGTGTTCCCGATGATGATATGCTCCGGGATCACAACTCTGTTTCACATCCTTATCTGTTGGCTCATGGTTTTCAAATCCGGCCTTGGCTTTAGGGGAGCTGCATTGGCCAACTCAGTTTCCTACTGGATCAATGTATTGCTGTTGGTTTTTTATGTTAAGCTCTCTCCTTCGTGTGCCAAAACATGGGCAGGATTTTCAAGGGAGGCCTTTCACAATATTTTCTCTTTTCTTCGGCTTGCTATTCCTTCTGCGACTATGGTCTGGTAATACATCTCTCCATTTTTCTCCTTCAAAGACACGTGTATATATTGCTCGTACCAAGGGCTAATGTCTATTGAGTCGAGTAGTAAGGAGCTCATTCGACTCCGTCTGACTTCAGATATAGCCGGGTTCCAATGTGGTGATCCAGCACCAGGGGTCTTAGACCAAAATTGCAATAGCTCATAATTTTTGTTTGGCATGATTGTGAACAGCTTAGAGATGTGGTCATTTGAGATGATGGTTCTGTTATCAGGTCTTCTTCCTAACCCACAGTTACAAACTTCAGTGCTATCTATTTGGTTAGTTTTTTTAACATCAAAATAGCTATTTTTACCAACTTTGATGGAGCATTTTAAATGATTATTGTGGTTCTTATCAATGCAAATTGCCAAATTTAATGAACATTTTCATTTCCAGTCTTAACACTGCTGCCATGGTTTGGATGATACCCTTTGGACTGAGTGGTGCAGTAAGGTGAGTCATGCTAAAAAGAAGACAGATTTCTTTGCTTTTCTAATACTGTTACTTAGCGAGTTCCAACTTCCAATAATTGTGTACAGCACTCGGGTCTCAAATGAACTAGGAGCAGGGGATCCGAAAGCAGCTTGTTTAGCTGTAAATGTTGTTGTAGTCATGGCCATAGTAGAGGGGGTTTTGGTGGGAGCTGTCTTGATATTGATTCGAAACGTTTGGGGCTACGCTTACAGCAATGAAGCAGAAGTGGTTGGATATGTTGCAGCCATGTTGCCATTAGTAGCCACTTCCAACTTTTTAGATTCCCTTCAGTGTGTTCTCTCAGGTTTTCCCCGCTTTACCCCATCATTTCAGATAGCTGCACTTAAAGACGAGGCATCCATAAATTTGAGTTCCGAATTTCAGGCAATGCTAGAGGATGCGGATGGCAGAAGACCGGAGCATATATCAACCTGGGATCTTATTATATAGTTGGGATTCCATGTGCAATTCTGTTTGCTTTTGTACTCCATGTTGGTGGAAAGGTAAAACTCGGGTGTTCTCTTTTATTGCCAGCCAATGCTGCATTTGATTGAGGTGATTTCAAGCAATTGTTATGATTAGGGGCTATGGCTGGGAATCATATGTGCGCTTGCTGTTCAAGTAACTTGTCTCGGCATCGTCACCATTCGAACAAACTGGGAGCAAGAGGTAAGGATGTTCCATCTCTGTAAATATAACATAGCCATCTCTTGTGATTTTCTTTTATTCTGGCACATTGTTTTCTTAGGCCAAAAAAGCTACGGAGAGAGTGTACGATTTTGCAATTCCGGGCGACGTTATTCATTCTACACATGCCATATGACTTAATATGGTATTTTATTATTGAAAACGGGATGTATATCATTAATAATGTATCAACCATCCTAAATCGAACCAATTTTCAGATGCAATGCCAAAACGGAAGGAGGGTGACAAAAATAGACAATATATAGGTGCGAGAATCAGTTGACTCAAGTCTCAACTCAACTTGAGGTGGACTGGGTATACAAGTTTGCATCTGTCAAGGTAAAATACAAATGTTACACTTACCAAGAACAATTAACGCAGGTAAAACAAAACACACACGAGCACTCAACAAAAACAATTAATGCTCATTTATATACACCTAAACTATAGTTAAAAACCAGACGACATCATGAAAACTGTCTTAGTTGAAAATAGTCTCAATTGGCTAATAGTTTGTTTAGAATTTTAGATTCTAAGGTGGTTACAAGTAGTATCTATTCTACTGGTGCTCAAACCCGTAACCTCTAGGAATAACAACTATTCACTTAACCACTGAGACAAGTTGGTTCATGCAATAGTTTGTTTAGAACTTGTTTGGCGATTTGGGCAGTTAGTTTGAGGGTATAAATATAAAGGAAAAATTTTACAACGGGCGTCAAAAACTGAACAACGCTGAACACCATTAAATTTTTTAAAAAGATTAAAAATCTTAAGGATTCGAATTATAATTAAAATTACTTTTAAAAAATTAGATTTAATAAATTTGTCATATTTCTTTATAGTATTAAAAATTGATAGGTTAGAATCGAATATACCCAAATTTCTTAATATCATAAACCCTAATAAATCCAACCCTTTGTATTCCTGCTGCCAGTGCTGCCTCTTCCTCTGCCATCTCTATCGGTGTCATTATCAATATTTACCGACGATCTTGCATGATGGTCGTTTGATTGAGCCATCCAGCCAAATTTATCGCCGATCGATTTGTTTCTGCAACCATAATCTCGCATCTTCCCCGCCACGCGTAGTCGAGATTCGACCGACTTGTCTCGACGATGTTCATCCAGGTCGCTCTGCCGTCCACCTATGTCCATCGTTCCAGCCGTGAAAAGGTAATAGTTTTCTACCCTTTCTTTTTTCGTCAACCTTGGTTGACCATCCCAGCCGTCGACCGTTTTCGACCTTCATCCGTCATCCCCGGCTTGCCCCCAACAAAGAAAACATCAATAATTTTTTTTTATAACATTTAATGCATCAAAGAGATAGCAGAGAGGGACAACAGACCAATAATTGTAATTCCAAACAACCAACAGGCAAAATTGACACTTATTGATTTATAATGCTAATAGATTCTCCTCGAATGTCAAACAAACATCAAGAATAACAACAAAAATCATATCACATTAAACTTCTCATATGAACAAGATAATAATACGCACAAATTAGACCACACAAAATAATAATAGCCTATAAACCTGCAATTGTGAATGGCCTTGGTGCAAGAAATTCTAAACAAAGAAATTAAAAAAATTAATGCAAGAAAATCACAATAGATATAATTGATTTTCTTAGGTTATGGATAAACCAATTAAATATCATATATAAGCATTGCATTACGAGCACCATATCACGTAGAATTTAAAAGTTTAAAACTTCTAATTAACTAAAGACTATACATATCGAAATGCTTCAAAACATTAGAAAATGACGTTATGCAAACATATGCCACCACTAAGAGTTTTAGTTAAGACAACTTACACGCAAAATGCTCAGGGAGAGTGACTTGCAGCTTCCAAAAAGACACAATTCAGCAGTTACTAATTTAGATTTCTTAAAAAGACATACAAATGAACTAATTAAGTCTTTTTGGCTTAGTGAGTAGCAAAATTATACATGTATTCGAAATGACACATAAGTTGATATATAGATGTATCAAAGATAACATAAAGCTTATTTTTAAGACAATAAAAATTATAGACAAAGGAATCGTTTCGATCGAAAATAAAGGAACTATTGTCATCAGGGACGGAGTCAGGATTTGAAGTGGGGGGACAAAACATAAATTTTGAAAGGTGGGGGGGCAAATTCATAATTATCCCATTTTTTTCAGGAAAAATATAAGGAATCAAAAGGTAAAAGAATTTCCCCATACCGGGGGAAGGGGGCACAACCCCTCCCATTCAACATGTAGCACCGTCCCTGATTGTCATTGTATCATGCAAAAGTTTACTTGCTAACAAAACATAAACAAAGTGTGTAGATTAATAAATGTGATTTGAATTATAACATAAGGCCTCCATCCGAATCATTGTGTATATAGTTCCACTCAATTAAAAAATAATAATTTTCTATTCGTTCAAAGCATAACAAAGATCATTAGATCTTAACTTAACAATTTTTTCATTCGAATTATAACATATGACCTCCATCCGAACATAGCATGGCAAATTCATGGCATACTTTTCCGGCGAACATTTTCCAGTGTCCACTATCATCAAAAATCTTCCAGCAACAATGCAACTAAATCAATGTAGTCCAATATATCCACAAAATTCATCTAAAACGTACCTAAAACAATAATTCGAAAAACTCACAAAACACCTACCATTATAGCAATAACCATCATATATTTGCTAGACTTAAAACAACATTACAGTCAAAATAAAATGGCTAAAGTGTCAACCAAAATGTGGAAAATGTATGCCATGAATATATGGTGTTTTACTTAAGCATGCAAAGGATTAGCGAAAACAACATTACAAAATGGCTATCATTGTACCTTTTTGGTTGTAAAACACCACGTGAACATGTCAACCAAAATAAAATAGCTGAAGTGTTTATTACAAAAAAGGTATCCCATAAATATATGTTGCTTTACCATCAAAATAAAATTGTTAAGCTTAAAACAACATTACAATAAAGATAGTAAGGCCATAAATAAATAAAATTATCTAGACCACAATGTGAACATGTCAACCAAAAAAAATACTTAAAGTGTAGAAAAATACTGTGAAAAAGGACTTATAACCATTACAATCAACAAATTAAGTAAAAATCAACTTAATAATTATAAGGACCAGCAAAAAGAGAACTTCCTAATTCTAGAATTAGGGTATTTAATTTCAGAATTAGGATTCTTAATTTTAGAATTTGGGTTTTTAATTTGGAATGAGGGTTCCTAGTTTCCGAATTAATGTTTCTAATTTGAGTTACTAATTTTAGAATTAGGGTTCCTAATTTTAGAAATAAGGTTTCTAATTTTAGTTCTTAATTTTAGAATTAGGGTTCCTATTTTTAGAATTAGGCTTCTTAATTTGGGTTCCTAATTTTAGAAATGATTACTAATTTGTTAAATTAGGTCTATAAATTTAGGAAATTCTGTAATTAGGGTTTATGGTTTTTGGAATTTATGATTTAGGGATTATGGTTTATAATTTGTTAAATTAGGTTTATGAAATTGGGAAAATTTAAAAATTAAGGTTTATGATTTGAGGATTAAGGTTTATTTGAGGCCGTCGGTAATGGGGAGTTTGGTTCGTCGAGGACAGGCCAAAAAGGTCGGTGACGACTGGGATTATAACGCCCCTCACCCCGAATTAGGGGCAAGGAGCGTTATATGCTCGTATTACTTATTAATCAATTAAGATTAGGCAGCAGAAAGTAATTCGCGTGTAATTTTTTTTATTTGAATACACTAGGTGGTCTTGAATCATCTAATCCATTTATCTTACTTATAAATCATACATAAATCCTTATATTAATTTGAACAATAACTAGGTGGGCCTATTCAATTGATTCATCTATTTGACTTATAATCCATATAAAATCTAATTTAATTTCTATCACATTCGATTATATCATACATATGATACATCACATCTATAATCCATTTCCATTAATTTCAATTCATTCGAATACTACCCTTAGCCAATTTAATTCGATTTCAATATACCCATTTAAGATCAATTCTATTTATAAGGCTAATCGATTCATAACAACATACATATATTCATATCCGATAGCATCCACAGTTTTCACGTTTCCCTTATAAAAAATATTTTCCCCGAGGTAACTATCAACGGCTAAACCTATCGGTTGCCTATACAAAATACAACAAAAAGAATCATGCCCCAAAAGATATACTAAGGGCGATCTATACCCAAAATATATACCCTTAATTACATAACAAAATGAGGGAAACTAACTTATAAAGTTCATACATTATTAAAATAATAATTTATAAACATGACCATTAAGGCGAATTGCACTAGCATGCTGACTGTTAAGCCACCCATCATAAGCGTGACAAAGACAAAGAAAGGCATACATAATCTTCATGCTAACAGATATCAGAAGGTAGATTAACACGCTACTACCTGAAATTTTGGGAAGAAAGAAAAGGTTCGAGTGGTAAGTACTTCTAGTACTTAGTGAGGAAACCTTAAGCTATTAATTTCCATTTATTAATCAAGTGACCACACATTAAATCATACTTTAGTGTACTCGATATATGTACTAAAATCAAATTAAAGGGTAGTTGAGACTCTAATCCCAACTCTAAGTTTGTTTCACTAACAATCGTCGAGCTAATTTTGAATTCGGAGGCCCTTTCCACGATCCGAGGCTGCTCCAGCTACAGTTTCTTCTTCGATTCTTTCTCCTCTAGGATCTAACACATTTAGGCAAATCATAGAAGAAATTTCAGAAATTTATCATCCAATTTAAATCTTAATTTTCTCTCAATTTTGAGATTTTAGTCCCTATACTAATTTGGCTTCGAACATGGCCAACTTATTTTACCAATTCATTCTAATTATTGATCTAATGTTCAAATTGCTTACTCATCTATATGAATTGAAATTTAACAGTCTATCTATCAATTTACCACCTTCCTTCTCATCCGATTTCTTCAGTTAAATTTTTAATGTACATCAAGGTTCCGTATTTTTATTTTCTAAACTGTTTTGACCTTCCAACTTAATTTATTTCCCATTTTCAGTGTATAACTCAGAATCAGTCCCTGTTTGTTTATAACTTCAATTAACATCCTCAATTTTACTCTATTAAAATTTCAGATCGAAATTTCAAGTAACTTAATTTTCCAAAAATTTCAAAGTTTGTTACCCAGTTAAGAACACTGCTGGGCAGATTTGCATGTTGTTCGAATTTCATTCCCAGATTTTGCTACACATCATCAAATTCATTTTTATATTTTTTCTATCAAAGTAGACATACCAAATTTCATTGTGTCAAAATGTCATCATTAAATTCTTACTAATTATTTTTCTATAAATTTTTAAAGTTGTATGTTCCTACTAACATACAATCTGGCCAGCTTTGATTTATTATGTTTAAAGGCCTATTAACATGTTAAATTCTTACTTTCTCATGGCTTTCAAATTCCAACAACATCTCCCTTAAACTAACTACTTTCATGAATTTTTAATGGTACCAAAACAACAATTTCCTCAATTAATTTCATATATTCGAATAGTAGGTGAAGAATACTACTTACTTTTGATTTTTGCTTAAATTTTTTAAGCCAAAATTTATGCCATGCATGCCATTCTTCTTCTCCACCGAATGCTCTTCTAATTTCTCTTAATTTTGTGTTTCAAGTGTGTGTGAAAAATAAAACTAAGGTTGCTTAGCTAAGTGGTTTGGTGTAGCCGGTTAGAGGAGGGAGGAGAACACATTAATGAGAATAGACTTACAATGTCAATGTCTCAACTAATGCCTCTCTAATATGCCCTTGTTTATACCATCATTTTATTTTAATCAAAGGGCAATTCAAGAATATTAAACTTTAGCATGCATCTCTTCTATTTTATCTTCAATTCGGTTTAGTCACTTGGCAATTAGCCGAATTTTTCTTATACTTTTCTTTGAATTTCGGTTTGGTCCTTATTATATTTATTTTCAATTTAATTATTTAAGGTTTCTATTCTAATTAATTCTCTAATTATTTAATTAAATTCCCAAACTTCTAAGCTAATTTTTGGGATGTTACAGGGATGGCCGACCAAGGTTGATGAAAAAAGAAAGAGCAGAAAACTCTTACCTTTTCGCGACTAGAATAATAGGCACAAGAGGACGGCGGAGTGGCAGAGCGACCTGGATGAACGCCGGCGAGACAAGTCGGCCGAATCTCGACTGCGCTCGGCAGGAAAGATGCGCAATTAAGGTTGCAGAAACAAACCGATCGACGATGGGTTTGGTTGGACGGCGTAGGCAAAAGACCACCGTGCAAGATCGCTGATAAATAATGGTAACAACACCGATGGAGACGACAGCAGAGGAGGCAACGCTGGTAGCAGGAATATAAAAGGTTGAATTTATTAGGGTTTATGATATTAAGAAATTTGGGTACATTTGAATCTAACCTATCAAATTTTAATACTATAAAGAAATATAACAAATTTATTAAATCTAATTTTTATTTTTTAAAATATAATTATAATTATAATTCGAGTCCTTAAAATTTTTAATATTTTTTAAAAAATCAGTAGCGTTTAATGGTGTTCAACATTAATAATGTTTAACGGTGTTTATCGCATATGATAGACTCATCCAAATACAAAACCATTATAATGGGTTCTTACTCAACCCTTTTGATCCATAATTAATAAAATTTCAATTTCCCCCTTTTAATTTATTTTTTACCAAAACTCCTGCCTTGGGTTCATCTTCTTTTCTACATCTATCGTCGGCAAAATTTGTCATATAGGCTAACTTTTTTTATTGTTTTGGATTTTAGGCCATTTATGGAATCATTTGATAAAGTAGGCCAAAATTTACAGTGCAAGGTGGACCTCGCCACCTGCAACCGGCGTTATCGGAAACTCACCACCTCCACATGACGAGGTGGTACCGAAATGCCAAACCTGCCAAGCTAAATTTCCCACATCTCGCCATCTCCAAACGGCGAAGTCTCACGTTGCTATATCCATATGGCGAGCCATTGTAGATTTTGACCTATTTTACCAAATAATCTCACAAATAATTTATATTTTAAAATAATAATAAAAATGGCCTATAAGGCCAATTTTGCCTCTACCTTGGGTCATCTACTCTGACCACCACCATAGCCAATTTCTCAGAAAATACCCCTAGCCCCATCACTTAACAATACCCGCAAAAGGAAAAGAAACAAATTCTCAGTCCTTTGAAAACCCATTTATTTGCCGATGGAAAATCATCTAAAAACGGTAAAAATGAAAACAACACATACCCAATATTTTTGCTAACATCCACAATGCCTTAGTCTTGATTGTGTTAATTGTGAATGAGGGAGGTAAGTAACATATCTGCTTAAACCAGGGAGGTAAGTACGTAATGGTTGATATTTCAACTGCCAATGGCAATATTTTATCGCAATTGGCTGCCAATATTTTTGCTAACGCCCACAATGCCTTTGTTATGGTTGTGTTAATTGTGAACGTAATAAGTGTGGCAGTAGTAGCTTGCGATAAATATTAGAGTGGAAATAGCAGTAGTTTAAGCAGATATATTTTGTTTGTTTGATCTCAGAAGGTTTCCTTAGCTAAGGACTGATGATTATAGCAACATGGGACTTGCATTTTTAATGAGACGATGTTATCATCATGCAGATTCTACAAAGTCCAAAGGAGCGAAAAGGAACATCTTCATGCGATTACTGTTTATATATATATATATATATATATAACTTCAGGAACATATATTGAGCTTTCAACAAAATATACGAGATCAACTTAGTTTGAAAAATATGGTGTTATATAATGTTATAATGATCTAGGGGCGGGGCCATGATCGAATATTGGCAGAGGCCAAAATATTGAATTTAAAAAATATAGGAGCTTATTACGTATTTAAAATTCACGGGGCAAGACCTAATTTGTCAAATATTTAAATTTATAAGGACCTAAATTGTTATTAGATCAAAAAATTTGAGGACACATGCTCATTCTTCTTTAGTTCAACCTAGAGGTACAAATGAACAAAGCGTTCGACGAATTGTTAGGGAATCGTTCATATATTAAGCTAAATAAACGAGTATAAACAAAATTTTATGTCCATTTAATAAACAAACGAACACGAACAAAGGTGTATTACATTCATTTATATTCAGGAACAAGCTCATTTACTTGGTTTCCCTTTTCTCTTTATTTTTTTACATTTTAAATATTAGTAACTGTATGGACTAAATTGAACACATTGTGAACTTTTGAGTTCAAACTTTGAAGCCTAATGAGCTTAAATACCAGTGTTGTAATTTCACCATTTTAGCAAACATATAAATGAACATTTTCGCAAACATTACACGGATATGTTCACGAATGTTAAACAAATATGTTCGTAAACGTTAAACAAACGAACACAGACATCATCAATTAATAAATAAACGAACACAAACATAATATTAAAAATTTAAACGAACTAGACATGAACACCTTCAAATATAAATATGAAAAAAATTCTTATTCGTCCAAGCGTGGTTCATTTACACCAATAGTTCAACCCCTAATTTGATTATATATTTAATAAATTCTTATATTTTTAATTTGAATTATTATTTTTTACAGGGCCCAAATTGTTATTAAACTAATTTATCGAATATTAATTAAGATTGTAACAGGGGTCGGGGCCCCTTGGGCCCAAAAGGAACTCTGCCCCTGGAATGAACAATCGCTACTTTAAGGAAAGAGAAGAAAAAGCGGTGGATTGGATATGCAACATGACAATGGTGTTTTCCAAGTTTCACAGACTATATGCATCTCAACATTTTTTCCCATTTACTTTATATATATATATATATATATATATATATATATATGGGTTAGAATCCACTTCACCGTGTAAAATTTAATTACTTTTGCACAATTTTTAGACCATTGGATGAGGGTAACAAATGTCTTAGATTATTTCCTTATTTTTTTTTCAAGTGATAATCTTCACATTTTTTACTGTTAATTTTATGTATCCATTTCACTCATCCAATGGCATGAATTAATGTAAAACTAAATGAGTTTTACACCATATAACTGGATCTCATCCCTATATATATTAAATTTTTTAGGCTTAAGGGTGTAAGAAGCCCTTGAACTTTTGAAAAATAATCAATTAAGCCCTTGAACTTTTTTTGCACCCAATTGAGCCCTTGAACAAAGAAATTGAATCAATTAAGCCATTGAACCAAGAAATTGAATCAATTAAGCCCTTTGACCAATTTTGACCATTAAATTTTGACTCTTTTTTTCTTCAGATATAACCGGCACGTGATACACTACAATTTCATCATGCCGCATTTACAAAAAAATTCAAAAAGTATTTTTTATAAATTTTATAAGTTTTTTAGAACCTTTAAAGAATTTTTTAAATAAATAAAAAATTTCGAAAACTGTCAAGTGGAAACATTGTGACATAGTGCACTACAACAATGGATCGAATAAAACTATTAAGATTTAATGGTCAAAGTTGGTCAAGTGACTTAATTGATTCAATTTATTGGTTTAAGGGCTTAATTGATTAAATTTTATGGTTCAAGGGCTTAATTAGGTGTAAAAAAAGTTTAAGGGCTTAATTGATTTTTTTTCAAAAGTTCAAGGGCTTCTTACACCCTTAAGCCAATTTTTTATTGTTTTTTTTTCCTTCTAAATTTGACGTTTTGATCTTAAAGTTCGTATAACATCACGATGAAAAGGTGTGATTGTTTCATGGTTCACCAAGGATGAACAAGGTTCTAGTGCAGTTTTTTTCATTGAATTTGGGATTTTGATCTTAAGATTCTTTATTGAATTGAAAACCTCTTAAAAAGAAAAGGCTGAAGGCAAATTCAACACCTATAAGTTTTTTTATTTGGTGTCTTTATTTTTAAGTCTGATAAGTATTATATATATTGGTTGATCAATTATTCTTTAATATTATGACGGTTATAAAGTCTATATTTATTTGAAAGCAATAAATCTTCTGTGTCAAAAAACTCTACTATAAACTTCACCCAAGTTTAAGTTACGAAAATTCATCTTGATCTAAGAATTTTTATGAAAGACATTCCTTGAAGTGAATGCAAGCATGCTGTTTATTCCATGAGATTATTGAATTTATTTCATTCCCTGAATTGAATGCAAACATGATAACTCACTATAGGGCTAGTGAATAAAACCTAATTATAGGAATGTTTAAAATTAAATTGAAATTTTATGGTCAGAGTATCACTGATGAGGATATGTTAGAAAAACATACTCCACTTTTTATGAAATTAATGGTGTTCTGTAGACACAATATCGTGAAAAAAGTTTTAAAAATCTATTGGCCCTGCTCTATTCCATGAAGTAAATGCGACATTTTATAGCGAAAAGAATAAATATCACATTGACAATTGTGGCCATAAAAATAGACATGTATAAGATAATCATTTTAAGAATGCCTATACCCACCAGGAGTGAGATTATAAGATGACAAAATTGATAAAGATTATATTAAAATCTTTATGTTATCAATGTGATAGTACAAACCATTGGTCTCATACTAGTCAAATGTCGAAGTATTATGGACCTTTATCCACAATCATGGATGGTAAAGGAAAGAAAATACAAATAAATTTTGTTTATGAAAATGGCGAAAACAATTATAAAGTTGTTGGTCCAACTTATTTGGATGTTGTTGATTTCCTCATAACCCCCAAAGGGAATAATTCGCCTTTTATTTTATTTTCTTAAAACCTCTTAAGGGAATAATTGATATTTTAATTTATTTTGTTTTATGTTAATGTGATTTACATATTATTTATTTTCGTATATATTGTATATATTTAAATATTTTAAATTATTTATTTATTATAATTTGAAGAATATGTTTACTTTTGGAATAAAATATGCAATGAATTATGGCGATTTATGCTTAGCAGACAGTGTAAGTACTCATACTATACTTAAGCATAAGAAATATTTTTTCCATTTAAATGCAAGGGGAAAATGTTAGTAATATATTTCAAAGTACTAAAATATCAATGCTCCGGAAGAGTAATGAGTTCTTGAGACATTATCTTAGATAGATAATCGATTTGATATGTGCTATATTCAATATTTTTCATTTCTTGAAATGAATGGAACAAAGCACATACTGAAAGGTGTATAATTATGCATATTTTTCCATTTAAAAATGTAAAAGAATAATGCGAGCACTTTATCCGAAAGTACTAATATCATAGAAGGCTCCAAAGAGAAAACATGTTATTGCCAAATGGAACTCATGTAACACCCGGGTTCGGGGGTCGGGTGAAATTAATAATTTAAAAATATTTCGGGTTTCAGTTCCAAATTTTAAATAATAAAATAATGGTTTGGGCCTCGGGTTTTAAGACCAATAAAGTTAAGTTGGACCATATTTTTAAACAAGCCCATATGGCCATGGGTGGCACCTATTGTGGTTTCCCTTTTTCATTAAGGGCATTTAGGTCTTTGGGCCTTTAATTTTAAACCAACCTAAATAATATTTTTATTTGAGTCATCTTCTTCCCTCTACTATCCATTTCCATCGACAAAGAAGCCCTCTCCCCTTTGGAGCACTATTCCATTTCATAACTCACCCAATCTTGAAGGTTTTTCAAAGGTAAGGTCGTTTTTGACTTGCCCTCATTATCCTCTACTAGCACATACCTTTATTTTCTAGAAAACTCATGATTTTAGTGATTTGGGTGTTTTGAAATTTTGATTAAAAATGTCATTTTTAACATCCTTAACTTAGGTTTTCGATTTATAAATGTTATATGAGTTGTTTTGAGTCCAAAGGGGTCCAATGGGTATGATTTTTACAAGGTTTGGGGTGATTCCCAAAATGGGGTTTTGGGGAGGTTTTTGGGAGGTTTTAAGTTGAGTTTTAGGTGGAATCTTGAGGGCTGATGGTTAGGGTATATGTAAGTATTGTTTTGAAGGCTTTAGGGAGTAATTTGAGGGTTGAAATCAATGGTTTTGAAGGGTGCTTAAGGGCTGCTCGGATTTTGGAATTTTGAGCTTGTTGCAATGGAAAAATTTGATGTTTATGCTTGGTATGTAATCCGGGCTGATTATTTTGGAATATGAACTGATTTGAGATTATTTGCTTGGTGTTGGAATGGCTAGAAACGAGAATTTTAGTTGGAGAAGCTTCGGGGACAAATCTGGGGATTTCGGAGTCTTGAGCTTGGTCTTCGATCTTCTCTTGGGTAGCAACGGTGAGTAGAATTATTGGTTTTTACATTGTGCTCGATATGGATTCTTTTGGGGTTTGGGTGGAACCTTGAGAGGTCACCTAAACCCGTGTGTAAGCCTCTCTACTCTCATGTTGTTGTGATATGTTGATTGTGTGCACGTTGTGATTATTTGAATGCATTTTAAGTTGTTAATGTTGTAGTCGTGTTGAGTTCGTGCCTCACGTGATGGTGGTCTAAACTACGGTGATGTGTAGTCCCACCGGTAGTGACTAGTAGGGTAGTACTTTGATGTGTAGTCCCATTGGACATCCACTAGTCGAAACGGTGATGTGTAGTCCCACCGTAAGTGTATGTTGGTTGTGCTTGTGCAAACCAAGTGTTGTGGTTGATATAGACCCTTGTGCATTCCATTGCTTTCTTGCATATAAATCGTGTTTTGGAAAAACTGCATGTTGTGAATTGTAGAGCCTCTCTCACTAAGCTAGTTGGCTTATGCTCTTTTTGTTTCCAACGTGCAGATCGTTAGAGTTCGGGAGGCGAGCGGGCGAGGGAGGTGCTTTTGGAGTTCTCAAGCAAGTTTAAGTATGGTTTGCTTTTGTAATAATGCCTAGACAATGAGGTATAGAGGTTTAGGAGTTGGGGTCAAACTCCTTAGGAAATTATGTTTGAATATGTTAAATTCATGTTGTGATGTGCTTGCCCTTTTGGATTGTGACCTATGAATTCTCATGTCGTTTAATTGCACATGCCTAAACATGTATGATGTTGGCCTATGTACGCCTTATGCTTGACTACCTTGTGTGTGATGCCTTATGCTTGCTAAGTATGCTTCTTGTGAAATTGCATGAAATCTAGATAGGTATGATCCTTGTTACATTCAATGCTTGTAATCTAAATCTCAATTGTGAGTTGTCGTATGTATGATTGTGTGTGCTTAGGAGTGTCCAAAAGTGCATTTAGAATCGTATGTGAAGTTACCAAGTATGAAATGAGGAGTTGCAGAGCAGGGGTATCGATACAGTTAGACCCGTATCGATACGACCTTCTTGTTCCAGGCCATGCGTTTCGATACGCAGGGAGACGTATCGATACCTTTTTGGACACTGGGTTACTGTCCAACTTGGTATCGATACCGGTCTCAGGCGTATCGATACCATTTTGGTCACTGGAGTTACTGTCCAACTTGGTATCGATACCAATCTTTGGAGTATCGATACGGTCATCTTAGCATTGACCGTGAGAAGTCAACTGTTGGGGAGGGTATCGATACACTCCTTGGGTGTATCGATACGGTCTCCACGGGTTGACTTGACCATTTGACCTAGTCAAGGTGTATCGATACACCCCTTAGGTGTATCGATACCACCTGCAGTATAAGTTTAAGAATTGGGCTGTAACATGTTAGTTTGAGTTCATTTGATTGTTTCGTGAATGTTGTTTCGCTGTATGATCACGTAGGATTTAATACTCATCTAGACAAGATATAAAATGAAAAAAAAAATTAGGGTTGTTAACCGAGGGGGGAACCTTAACGGGTTTCGCTTCGGTTTTCCCTGTGTGGCCCACTCGGACCGGTCATTCAGCCAGACCGGGATGAGGGGGTTACAACTCAATTACATCTTCATAATGCATTATACTCGCGAAAGTCGCAAAGTGACTTATTGAATTTTTAAAAACAAAATTCAATTGCCTAAGTAAATTTACCACCTTGGAGAGAAAGATCATTCAGTCCTACTTCAAAAACAAAATTTTTAAAGAGATCAACCAAAGACATGTTCAAATAGAAACCTAACTTCTCCTCCAGATCAAGGAAAAAGTTGAAATCGCCCCCAATGCACCACAAAATTCGCCATAACTTTAAGAAATCTAAAAGACCAGCTATGAAATTGCCTTTTTCAGCATCAATTGTTGGACCATAGATGTTCACCATTCCACATTTCATATTCTTGGAAGGAACATAGCCTATCAAAGCCACAAAATTTGGAAAGACAAAAATTTCAAAAACACAGAAAAACTTAGAATCCCACATACAAAGGATACCTCATGATGACCCAATCGACGAAGACACGACATAATTAATACTAGGGCTGAGCCAAATTTTGTTGATCAAATTCTCGCCGAAAAAACTCAATTTTCTTTCTTGAATGAAAACCACATTGGGTTTGAGTTTCTAGATAACCCTCTTAACATCTTGCATTTTTACCTTCCTCCTAATACCCTTGATGTCCCAAGTGATGATAGAAAGCTTCATCATATTAAAATTAGAAAAGGAAACCTAAGAAAACCCTCAACAATTACTGTAAAGCTCATTCTCGAGCTCACAAAATTTTTAATAACTGATTCCCTACCCCCTTTGAATGAGAACTCAAGTAAATTACTGACATCCCATACCACCCAACCTCCAACAATTCAATTGAAATATTGTCTTTAGAGCTTGACAGATGAACTAATTTACTGGGGAAAATAGGAACATTATCCAAAGAATCCATCACCTGTCGCCTTTGCACCCTCTTGATGTTGGCCTTGAGAAAACCATTAGAAGTAGGTGCTCTCGCACAAGAATGAAAATTTCCAACCGGACCAAATTGATTACCTACGTTGTTTGATTTGTCTATCCCATCAAAAGTATCTGAAACCATATCTACAGAGAAACCATTGTTGGCTTTTGACGAAACCATATTGGAAGACTCAAGAGCAATATTTCCCTTAATCCCCATTATGTTGACTAAATCTAGCCCATCTTTGGCTAAATGGATAGAATTATGCTGACTGAAATAATCAGGTCCGTTTGGGAAAGGGCCCAATCTATATGGATTATTGTATCCAAAACTGAGTTACTAGACTTATCCAAACCATGAATATCCACCTGGCCATTATCTTTAAGATTTCCAATGTTATTTCCTGAAATATGCATGGGACTTGGAACTTTTGGAGGGAGATGTGCTCACATTAATATCATTTATTAAGAAATCTGAAGAAGCATGGGAGGTAATTGATCCATCCGTAGAGCCATTCGTCGGTCGATCAGTACCCCAGTAGTACGATTCATATTGGTATTGTCGTGAAAACCTCTAACTGTATGATCCTCCATCGGATCATTGGGCCATACATCTGTGAAATTTTCATCTAAATCTTCACTAACTGATTCCATCTGGTCTGAAACTACCTTACCTACATTGATCGCAACTCTGAAAGAGGAACCCATGGACTTCACCATAATGAAATTTGGGATATCTAAAGGATTAAAAATCCTTATGATCATGCTAGCCCTATCCAAGTGAACCTTTTTAAGACTACCCTCGTCAGTGCAAACATAGAACCCCCAGCGATTACCAAAGCTCGAAAAGAACTCTTCATGCCAACATGTTAATAACACACCAGATAAATGAACATGGAAAAAATGATGAAGAACCCCATTAATTAAAAGTGGAGCTAATTGGTCGAATCAGAAACAAAGAGCATCTTTCTTAGAATCCCATGACTCTTTCATATCAGCAACATAATCAAACATTTCGATAAAAGAGTCATTAGCGACAATTTTGCCATTTCTATCATCATGGGAGAAACCTTGTTGAACCAAATCAACTTCAAACGAGCTCTTGATAAAGCCAACCAAACATCTTTTCATCCATTCGTTAATCACTGTAGAGATATTAACATTTGCGACAATTCTGCCATTGCTATCATCTTGAATGATAACATAAGGGAGATCAAGCACATCCACACTACTGCGGCTAGAACTAATATTGCTTAATAAAGTCTCCATATATGATTTCTTAACTATATTCTTCGTGCAGTCTTTCTCCAAGCAGAATGACCCCTCCTTCACTTTAGAACCTTGAGGAATACCAGAAGATAATCTAGAAGACCGTCCATGACTCCGTGAACTTTTTGAATTAGGGTTGGTGACTTTCAATTTATGATACTTAGCTCTTGCAACTAGGGGTGATAATGAGCCTGACCGGCTCGCGAGCTACTCAGGATCGGCTCGGCCCAGTCAAAGCTCGGCTCGAGTGAGCTCGACTCGGGCTCGATCTCAGCTTGAAAATCTCGTGAATAGGCTCGAAATCTACATATGCACTGAAAGTAATATGTTTAGCAAAAGAAAAGCAATAAAATAAATTAGGAAAAATCTACTAAAAAGTAAATTAACTAAAATAAATTGGGCATTTTATTTAGTTGATTGTTGTTTGATTTTGTATTTTTCTTTAATTATGTGTTTGTATTATAAGAATATTTATTGGTTATTTGGATTAATCTAATTTTTGGCACTTTTTTCCATTTTCGGTCATTGAATTTCGTTTCAGTGTTGGTTATGAAAGGGATTTTTAACGAATTTTTTATAAAAAAAACCATAGCAAAATTTTTCATTCTGAGCCGGCCCGAACCGAGCCTAACGAGCTTCGAGCCCGAGCCGAGCCCAATAATATTGTTTTCGAACCGAGTTCGAGCCTAAAATTTTGAGTTCGGCGGGCCTCGAGCCTGACCAGGCTCGAGCTCTGCTCGACTCGTTATCACCCCTACTTGCAACAATAACAATTCTACCATCAATGAGGGTATTATCCATATTAGCGATAACCCTATCCATAGCTTCATGTCCCGTGACAGAGATAAAAGGCACGTGACAGAGATAAAAGGCAAATGTTGAATCCTTGTACCTGATCTTCTTATTGATTATAGTGATAAAAACTCTAACAACCTTACCATAGTGGCTAAGGATTTCCTTCAAAGCCGCTCTAAAGACTCGTTTGCTAAGGTTATCAATAAACATAGTCCAACCTTCCGGCTGGGAGGTATAGACCGGACCACCACTAAGATTCGTCGCCAAACCATCGTTGAAGTTTTTCGTTCTTACTCCTTGCGCTCCAGATGACTCTCCAGTTGCCATTTTTTACGCTAGGGATTGTTGACTTCTCTAATAGAAATCTATTATTCGTACATATCCATATATTAAATGAGACTTTAATGTACTTTATTATGAGGGTTTAATACCCATTGAAATTAGGGTTTCCATCTTATGCCTATAAATATAGAGTTTGGAGAAAGCATTGCATAAAAAACCCTACATTGAGAATATAATACAAGTCTCTCTCTTTCTCTCATATTTGTTCTTGTTCTTCTTTACTTTATTCACAACAGGAAAAATGTTAAATTTATTATTTTTAATTAGGACTAGATTTAATTTAATCTATAAATATAGAGGACTAAACTTGATATCATTTGATTTTTCATAATTATAATGCTATCTCATTAACGGTTGAGTTACCATTTTGTTATAAAACATAAAGTTTAATTGTCATTTTGTAACATTTGAAAGTTTGCTTACTTTTTTTTTGTTTTTGTTTTAACAAAGTTTAATGACCATTTTAGTAATTTATCTTTAAATAAATAATTCTTTCTGAGAACTAGATAGTCATTTAAATTATTTTATATTACGCGTTTTTATAAAAGTTTTATTTTCTCAAAATTATGTGAAAAGTCAACAATAGATAAGATAAATTGGACAAGAGAAGTACTCGAAAGGTCATGGATTGAATCGAGGAAATTAATTATTTGAAGGATCTTAGATTGGATATGTAAATTTATTACTTGAAGGACCTTGGGAATTGGGATGAACTCGAGAAAATTAATTGCTTGAAGGATTTTGGGTGGGACCATTCAAAATTAAATTTTTGATAGATCTTAGGTTGAGCCAAGAAATTTATCACTTGAAGGACCTTGGGATGAACCGAGAAAATTAATTGCTTGAAAGATTTTGGGTTGGACTATTCAAAATTTATAGCTTGAAAGAGAAGTACTCGAAAGGTCATGGATTGAATACGAAAATTAATTACTTGAAGGACCTTGGGAATTGGGATGAACTCGAGAAAATTAATTGCTTGAAGGATTTTGGGTGGTACCATTCAAAATTAAATTTTTGATAGATCTTAGGTTGGGCCAAAAAATTTATTACTTGAAGGGCATTGGGATGAACCGAGAAAATTAATTGCTTGAAAGATTTTGGGTTGGACTATTCAAAATTTATTGCTTGAAAGAGAAGTACTCGAAAGGTCATGGATTGAATACAAAAATTAATTACTCGAAGGAACTTGGGAATTGGGATGTGTAAAGTAACTAAAGAATAAGGGTGAGATAATACTCAGTTTCTATTATCATCGAAAGGATAATTACACAGTGTACACATGGTACACCTTTATATGCAAAAGCTGTTACACAGCATTCCCGCCAAAGCTAACAGCCTTGGTGTAAAAACTCTAACAATCTTGAAATGGTTGTAAGAGAAAACTACTTACTCAGCTTTCTTTGGATCCTTCTAATAGGATGAACTTGAGAAAATTAATTGCTTGAAAGATTTTGGGTGGGACCATTCAAAATTAATTACTCAAAAGATCATATGTTGGACCGAGAGAATTAATTGCCTGAAGTATTTTGGATTGGAGCACTTGAAGGCTGTCGAAATTGTTATGAAGAATGAAAAATTTGGCTATAAAAATGGAAACCTGGTAGGCTCATATCTCAGTAGTTCAATTACTTGTGAGTGCGCACAGGATGGAGAGAGAAGGGGAGAGCTCGTCTCTAACACGGGCTTTGATTCAGATACCGCCAGCAGTCAGCACTGCAAATGAAATGAAGCGAAAGAGGATATTGATATTAGATGAGGTGAAGAAACAAGCATGGCTGGCAGGTCCTTTAATGGGGGTCAACCTCTTCCAGTATGGTTTACATATGATATCACTCATGCTGGTTGGACATCTGGGAGACCTTCCTCTCTCTGCTGCCTCCATCGCTACCTCCTTTGCATATGTCACTGGTTTCAGCTTGCTGGTAAACAAATTTGGATATATATAGGAATTACTTGCATATGTCACGGTCTTATGTTGTTTTGCATAGGTGGGCATGTCAACTGCTCTAGAAACTCTCTGCGGACAGTCATACGGGGCAAAGCAATATTCGGCGTTGGGAATCCACATGCAAACAGCCATGCTTATTCTGCTCATCCTCAGCATACCCCTTGCCGTTATATGGATCAACACTGGACCTATCCTACGTCTCCTAGGCCAAGATCATCACATATCCCTGGCTGCCGGACAGTATGCTTGTTTCATGGTTCCCGGTCTCTCCGCCTACGGTCTCCTTCAATGTCTGGTCAAGTTCTTGCAGACTCAAAACATTGTGTTCCCGATGATGATATGCACTGGAATCACAACTTTGTTTCACATCCTTATCTGTTGGCTCATGGTTTTCAAATCTGGTCTTGGCTTTAGGGGAGCTGCATTGGCCACCTCACTTTCCTACTGGACCAATGTATTGTTGTTGGGTTTTTATGTCAAGTTCTCTCCTTCGTGTGCCAAGACTTGGGCAGGGTTTTCAAGAGAGGCATTTCACAATGTTTTCTCTTTTCTTTGGCTTGCTATTCCTTCTGCGACTATGGTCTGGTAAGTGGTAATACCTCTCGGAACTCAGTTTTCACTTCAGATATAGCCGGGGAAAATTGCAATTGCTTTTTAATTTTGTTTGCAGCTTAGAGTCGTGGTCATTTGAGATGATGGTTCTGTTATCAGGTCTTCTTCCTAATCCACAGTTACAAGCTTCAGTGCTCTCTATTTGGTTAGTTTTTTAAACATCAAAATAGCTATCTCTACCAACTTTGTTGTGCCAAACTTAATCAACACTTCCATCTGCAGCCTTAACACTGCTTACACGATTTGGATGATACCCTTTGGACTGAGTGATGCAGTAAGGTGGGTGATGCTAAAAACAAGTAGGGAGTTATAACACTGTTACTTATACTTGTGTTCCAACATTTTTGTACAGCACTCGGGTCTCAAATGAACTAGGAGCAGGGGACCCGGAAGCAGCTCGTTTAGCTGTGAATGTTGCTCTAGTCATGGCCGTAGTCGAGGGGATTTTGGTGGGATCTGTATTGATATTGATTCGAAACGTTTGGGGCAATGCTTACAGCAATGAAGCACAAGTGGCTGAATACGTAGCAGCGATGTTGCCGTTAGTAGCCACTTCCAACTTTTTAGATTCCATTCAGTGTGTTCTCTCAGGTACCCCATCATTTCAGATAGCTGCACTCATATAGTTACGATTCCATGTGCAATCCTGTTTACCCCATCAAAGACAAGATGTTGATAGATTTGGGTTCCGAATTTCAGGCAATGCTAGAGGATGCGGATGGCAGAAAATTGGAGCATTTATCAACTTGGGATCTTATTATATAGTTACGATTCCATGTGCAATCCTGTTTGCTTTTCTACTCCATGTTGGTGTTAAGGTAAAACTCAGATGTTTGCTTTTTTATTGCCACCCAATGCTGCATTTCAAGCAACCTTTGATCTTACTGTTATAATTAGGGGCTATGGCTGGGAATCATATGTGCGCTTACTGTTCAAGTAACTTGTCTTGGCATCGTCACCATTCGAACAAACTGGGAGCAAGAGGTAAAGATGTTCCATCTCTGTAAATATAACATAGCCATCTCTTGTGATTTTCTTGCACATTGTTTTCTCAGGCCGAAAAAGCTACGAAGAGAGTACACGATTTTGCAGTTCCGGCCGAATCAGAGTAATGAAGATCCAATGTTATTCATTCTACACATTAATGAAGCATAATCTTTTAAATTTCAATTATCATTTGAATTTCAATTGTTGTTATCTTATCATTAGTTATCTTTTATTTAAATTCTTTATTTTTAAATTATTTAACTTTATCTCCTTTTGTTGATAATGTAATTCGGTTGGGGTTCTTCCTTTATAAACCCTTCAACCATGTTCAATAAACATCATTCAGTTCACTTTCTCCGTTACTTCTTTACACATGCCATATGACTTTGATACATGGTGTTTTATTATTGAAAACATGATGTATGATATAAACCCAACCTAAATCAAACCAATTTTCAGATGCAATGCCAATGTAAACCAAAGCAAAGCATTAGGAAGGAGAGGACAGCGGAGGGAACCAAAAAATAAATAAAAAAGCAGACAAATAAACTTTGATATCACTAATAGAAAAACCAGCAATGACAAAAATAGACAATGGGTACTATACTATACTATACTATACTATACTATACTATACTATACTATACTATACTATACTATACTATACTATACTATACTATACTATACTATACTATACTATACTATACTATACTATACTATACTATACTATACACCCATCTCCTCCTATCAAATGCATAGATGCCCCTAGAAGCACAATCACAGCAGCATCAATAACCGTATCATCTACCCATAATACTACTATGTCAGTATATTATCTAAAGCAACTATTCGTACGAGTTCCCTGTGTCGGTGAGCCGTGAGCCTATCTCAACTCAACTTGACCTCTCTTTTGTGCTGCCATTGTACTAGGTATACAAGTTTGCATCTGTCAAGGTAAAATAGGAAAATGTTACACTTACCAAGAACAATAAGGTAATGCGACAATTGGGAAAAAATACTTGGGTCAGATGACAAAACGATCCCAACCCTCTTCAGCCAAAAGACAAAATGTTCTGTAAATAAAATTGATGATCAACTCAAAAATCTTAGAGTGCTTCGCTCTCTCTTCATTGGCGCAGGTAATCACACCGAACCAACAAAAATCTCCAAGTAAACCAACCTTGCATTCTCACCTCTAAGAACAAAATTGTTTTAAGCACCCGGAAGATCAGTGACTTTCCCCACTGCAATGGTTTTTCCTGTAGATACAACAATTCATAAGACTCAAAGCTCCCATCAATAATTGGGGGGTGAACCTTCTCCCTTACCTTCAGTACGAAGAGTGAACCTCCCAAGTTGAGGAAAATCTGCAAACTTCTCAACACAAATTGTGTTTTCAACCTAAGTAGAATAAAGTGGTATTTATTAAACATACTCACATTGGAGACAGTAGAGAATCAAACTAGTATGTTAACCTGACATAAAGATGGTGCAATCTATAGAGAAATAGGCGCCAGCTGCCAGCTTCTAACTTATTCAAGTATTATTCTCATATATGGAGCCCCAGAAAAGGCATTGTATGTGGTTTATCATTTGGCTCAATGCCACCATACCCTACTTCCTACCCTTTACACTAATCGGCCCTGCCTTCCCCCAGAATTACTCAAGTGTGCATGCACAAAATTGAATGGACAAAAACAGATACCCATTTGGGTGTATTAAAGAATTCCATACCTGAACACGACAAACAACAACAGCACCATTCTTCACGAAAAGAACTTTCTTTTTCATTGGCTTCCTTGTCTTTGGATCAATTTGTTGTAATAGTTCAACTATCTCACATTCCTCAACAATAGAATGAATGTGCAAGACAGCCTTATAGCCAGCTGTAAAAATAGCCTAACCAGTAAAACATCCACAATTATTATGCTTGAAATGTATCAAATTTATTGAACGAGTAAAACAGAAATAAAATTCAAGCATACATTCTCAAGCAACTCAAGAATCTGCAGCTGAGCTGTAAATTCGGTGACAGCGGGTATCGATTTTGCTGCACGAAGCAAAATTAATATTACCCCCAAAACTAATGCAAAAATATAACAACTTAAAACAATTAAGACAAAAGAAAGGAATTGTAAAAGTTATCACTGTTCAAGGAAAACTTACCAACACTTGACAAGACGAAACCTGACAATATGTCCTCATCTTCGATCCCATATAATCTAATCCGTAAATTTTCACCTGGTCCTGCACACCTAACCTTATTTTCATCACAATATACAGCTACAACTTTCACTTGAGCCTGCAATCCATGAAGAATATCCTCAAACACCATACATTTTTTAAAAATAAATAAATTTACACATAAATACAATTAAGAAGTTTCAAAGATAAAGCACCTTGTTTGGCATTACTAATAAGGAATCACCCTCACACACACTTCCAGATTCTACCTTCCCCATAACAACAGTTCCCATGTCTTTGAACTTGTCAATTATAGGCATCCTATAGAGTCAATAACAAATCAACAGATACATCAAAAAAAAGATACCAAGAATTTGGTTATGCGCAACTTTAAGATGGCAGAAACTAGAACCAAACACAAAAGTTGTGGAGCAGTAGCCCTTCCATGGAAGATAGGCTAGATCAATACCTAAATGGACCTTTGGGATCTCTGAGAGGAACTTCAATAAGATCAAGGGCTTCAAATAGGCAGGGACCATTCCACCAAGAACATATACTCTTATCTACTCTTGTTTTCATGTTAGTACCAATAAGACCGGATATCGGTAGGAACTGAACATCTGCTCAGACAAGAGTAACTAATGAAATATAATTTGTTTTAAAGCGTTAATTATATGCTGAACAAATTAAGAAAGATTATAACGCCGGAACATAATCCTCACTGACATGAACATTAACACTATATTTGAATCTATTAAGAGTTGGACAAAAAGAGGATGATATGTTAATCAAGCATTTAAGCAGCAAAATCCTAATTAGAGATTAGGCAAGCTAACAGAAATTATATTTGTCTAGGTCCATAATCTCCGCTCCAAAAAGATCTGATAAATTCTAGTTTCTCAAATGGCACCAAAGTTTCCTAGACAAATTGACAGCAAGTGTTTTGCTTCTAATTCATAATTTGATAAAACAATATCTAGGCTGAATAGTTAAACACCCCCGTTAAAGAATATAACAGCCACAGGTAAAATTTCTTCGTGAGACAATTGCAGAGTTCTGTGGTGACATATCAGACTAAATACGGTATATGCCTCTGGACATTAGAAGACATGTTCAATCACATAATTACCATAGACATGTTACATAAAATGAAAGTTGATTTGTTAGCTTATCTAATTCCTCGGCACAATTACATTGTTCTCATCTCACTATGTCATTGTAATGAAATAAATGAACAGTTCTACAAGTTTGAAAACATCACCAAGAAAATATTGCAACTTGCAAGCTGTTAAAAAAACAACATTTCTAATACCTTTCTTCACATTGTAGCCTGAAGACTTCAGAAAAGGTGACATCTTTGACTCAATTTCATCGTACCTGAAGAATAAGACCTCTCCATCAATACCCGTAACATGAAAATCCAAAACACAAAAGACAGCAAACAAGCTAAAGATTAGTTATGAAAGCCATGAAAAACACCTTTCTTTAGACCAGTTGACAGTGTGGTCATCCATCTTATTAACTGCTACAAGTAACTTTGCAACACCCAAAGTCTTTGCCAACTGGACATGTTCACGGGTCTGCCCACCCCTCTCATATCCAGTTTCAAATTCCCCTTTACGAGCAGAAATCACCTAATCAAGAGACACAGGAAGTCTAAAAGTCAAAGTATGCAACCTGTGCAATATATAAAGCATTAAAGAATACTGGATCTAACTTACCAACACACCAATATCCGCTTGGGATGCCCCACTAATCATATTAGGAACATAACTTTTATGACCCTATGTAATCAAGGCAAAGCTGTAGTTAGTCTTAATAATTTTTTTAAAAATCAAATGTAAATTCAAAGTAAATGAATTTTCCTTACCAAATAATAAATAATATAATATCTTTTCCAGCTCCATTCTTCATCAAATATAAATTAATTGCAATTACACACTATGCACATCTAATGAATTGTAACATGCGAGGAAACACTTTGCGTTTGATATTGCTTTCTCTCTTTAAATTTTCTGTAGTGTAAAATAGGTGCTAAAGAAAAGCACTTCAACAAAGCCACAAAAGGTCCCAGAAAGTATCTCAATTTTACAAAATAAAACAGTATAATAAATAAGAGCTGTGAACTTATCCTACAGTCAATTAAATGGTGAATAGAAGACGATTAGTTTAAGTTTAAAAATAATAACACGGCAATCTCCTTACCGGCGCATCCAAAATAGTAAATCTAGTTGTCTTGGTTTCAAAGTGTGCTCTTCCAACCTCAACAGTTTTACCCTACAATCAGTAATTCAAGTTTAATTAATTATCAGACAAACAACTGAAGTTTAGCTAATCATGAATAAATGAAGATGGTGTGACAAAATATATATCCAGAAATATTAAATACACATTCTCAAAGTAGGAACAGCATTTTCTCATTATACAATACCTTAACTCTCTCCTCCTCATTAGTGTCCATAATATATGCCATATACCTACGACATGGAAAATAGTTAAGTCAGATAATGGAATAGCTGAAATTTCTGTCAGTAATTCTTGTTTGACGTTATAGGTGAGTGCATGCATGTCAAGAGAGAACAATTTCAACATCAATAGAACTAAATTTTTCATTCAAAAAGCTGCAAGGCTATTAGAAGTAATTTTAAGAAAGTGAACTGATGGAAGCTCTGAAAAGAGAGATCGCAAAATGAATTTAAAAATTGCAAATGGAAATGACATTCTGATATACAACTGAAACTTCAAAAGCAAGACAAATTGACATGGTAAGACAAAATAATTCAGCACATAAAGCATCCAAGAAAACGAGAAAAATGAAGTAGTTTTCAATTTGATCAGAAGTAAACAACAGTATCAACAAACAAAAACGGATCCAAGCACTATAATTTCCTTCATGAAATTACATCTAATCTTAAAGCAACCTTATTTTGCTCGGATGGAGGACATGAGTAAAATCATTTTAAATGCCACATGCTCTCCCCTTTACATCCTGCTAATGGAATATTAAATCTTAAACTACTTGAGAATAGTGCAACTAGAAAGACTCACTGAAGTCATGGTTAGATTTTAATACTACCATATCTGAGCTAGATTGCATATTGACTTAGAATTCATGCTTTATTAGTTAGATTTTCTACATGTAAATCAGAATCAACAAGAAAAAGAACAACCACAACTTCATATCTGCTAATGCAAAATCATGTCTCACCATTCTCTTTTTTTCATGCAGAACAACTATAGTCAATTAATCAGAAATTGATACAGTAATGAGAAACAAGAAGTTATTGATTTGAACTGTTACACTATACTAATACAATAATACTTTCAAAACAAGTTATATAAAAGACCAACTCTCAGTATGGGCAAGCTCTATAGAAAAACGTGAAAGGAACATCATAGATTTTCATTATCTAAGTTATTAACCAAACCTATGGCTCACCAGCTTTCTCTACTTTTATCCTTTGCTTCTTTCTCATACTTCTGGATTGTACGATCATCGACCTGACCACTGAGGAAGAGTATTTGGCCTCCAGTTGTTGACTTACCAGCATCTATAAATCAAATCAAATAGAAACAAAACACATTGATTAAGGTTATTGAAAGGTTAATGGTGCAATTTTGAACTGTTTCCCTAGCTTAGCATATACTGCTCGTAATGGAATTAACATGTAATGCAACTCAACTTTACCAAAATTATTAACTAGTGATACCTACCAACATGACCAATAAACACGACATTCAAGTGGCGCTTCTTCTCTTTTTCCCTTTCATCCAGTGCTTCAACACCCTTCACAGCAGCTGCTTCCTTGTCTTTCACCGCACAACCAAATTAAAAGTGAGAAGTTGGAGATTAGAATATTAAAGTGAGACACAATACACATAACCCAGGAAATTAGAGAAAAGGAAAGGAACCTTTTGCTGGCTGAGAGTTTTTGTGAACCTCATCCTTCATACCTGAAACCAACAACAAAGATATCACACATTTTCTGAATGAAACTCAACTGAGAAACAAAAGTTGTCATGAATATAAAAAATAATCAGTGCCTTAGCAAAAGAAACAAGAGAAAGAAGAAAAGTTGAGACAGAAAAGCAAAACAGTTTGCATCTAAGTTCCACATGATATAGCAATCTAAATTTGAAACAAAAGAAGGTGATAATTACCAAGCACACCTTTACCACCTTGCTTTTGTAAAATAATAAGATAGAAAACAGAGAGAGACAACAAAAGATTGAGGTCATCAATATAGAAAACAGTTTGCATCTAAGTTCCACATGATTTAAAGGTGAATGATGCAGATATCTTAAAAGTAAAAATAAATTGAAAAGCACTACATCTAAGTTCTAACATATACTGAGTCTGACACTAAATAATAAGTCCATGAAATATGGCTGACAGAAAGCCTATAACTAATTGAGATGTGCATGCAACAATATAAATTTCATATTGCATCTAAGGCACACAAGAAAACGCAGCACCCCGGATATCTCTCATCAAACCTAATGGTAGACTCAAATGCTATTGAACAATGCAACATGCTTGACAGCCCAAGATTAACTTGCATAAGGATCAAAATATCTCACTAGATATCACTTCCACAAACAAAAAAGGAAATTTATACATGAATTATATCTAAAAGGTTATAAAAAAACTTAATACCCATTGTAACTCTTTTCGTTATTTTATGTAATTTCAATAGAACTTCAAAATATCTCATTAGATATCAGTTTCACATGCAAAAAGAAAATTTATCCATGAATTATATCTAAAAGGTTTTAGAAACCTTAATAACCATTACAACTCATTCCGTATTTTTATGCAATTTCAATGCAACTTCAAAACATCAAAGGATAGTTAGTATAGAAACTCCCAAATGCCATTAGAGAGAGTAAAAAATGTAATTAAAAAAAGTTTTAATATTGAAATTATTAAATGAATTTCCACATGACAATCTGGCCTCCTCTAATGCTTTCTCTTCTTCTCCACTACCTTCAGTAACATAACACGACAAGGAGCAGGATGAATACAAAATTCAAGGATACAACCAACCTTCCACCTCCACCTTATCTGTAATTTCAACTTCTTCCGGTTTTGCATCTTCAGGATTGATCACACCATTATTATCTGCTGTTAAGAATCAATAATAAAAGAAAAGAAGAGAGAGAAGAGGAGGAGGGAAAAAAAGACTCATATCTAATTCATATACAATAACAATGTACTACCTGCAGAGTCAAGCTGCAATTCACGGATCTCGGCCTCAATATCTATCAACCAATTAAAAGCACAGAAATTTTGGACATGTTAATTCCAATAATTACCAACGTTCACAACTGCCCCATACAACGAGTGTAAAAAATAATGATTATATCATTACAAACAAATTTCTTTCAGTATAGGAGAAAATCGTTTACTGTAGTTTGACCACATAAGATGCAGCAGATCAAGGGATGCAGATGTTAAAAGGATGAAATGAATTGATGTTTAAGGATAAAAATATTGGGATTGAGGAATGAGGCCTGTTGGTTTCGTTTATTATTACAAAGAAAATTCTGACAAATTATATTCCTACTCAACCAGATATCAATTCATCAACTTCATTTCATACTTTAAAAGCCTAAACATCTATCATCTGAAAACGACACCTCTCATCTCTTAAAACGCCTTGAGGAACTACAAATTCAATTCATACAAATTTTTGTAAACAAACAAAATTAACTGAAATTTTTGGTGAATCATCAACGAGTAAATTGAACACAGAATCAGAAAATTTGAAATAAAAAAAACAGAGGAAAGAGAGACACGCAGAGGCATACCCATGGGAGCCGAGAGGAGATGAAAATGTGTAGAGATGCTAGGGTTTCGTGCAAATGGGAAAGAGAGGAGAAGCTTTTGAAGCGTAAGATAAAACACAGCTACAAATATGAGTGGAGTTCCATTTATACAGAACGTATGTGATACTATTCTTTTCGCTTTGTTGCCGAACACGACACCGTGTCCCCCAAGGAACGGATTTACCTGCTGACATCTGTCCTTACCCTCTAAGCCTCGTTATTAATCTTGTTTATTCGTCACTTATTTTTTTTTTATCAAATTAATCATGTGCTTATTAGTTATTATATATTTTTATTAAAAATGAAGAAAAAACCATGTCGGAGAGTTTTTAACATATATGTTCGTGAATCGTGAAACATTCTTAAAAAGTTATTTTTAAATCTTAAATTGATTTAAATTCAATTAACCAAATGCTAAAACCATGCATTTGGAGCGACACCATGATGCACGAAGCTGAAGCCCCATGCATAAAACAAAATCTCTCTTTAAAACCACGATTAGTAATTTTATACCCAAAAGCATTGTAATCCTACTACATTCTTTTTCATTAAAAGGAAAAAATGAGAATTTTTGCAGTCTAGCTTTAATCCTAACCCACTCTTGGAAAGAATTAACTAAACAACTTGAAAAAAACCATGTATCTGTTCTTCAGCCATCCATTCTAAGCAGATTGAAAAACATGCTTGCAGATACAACACATACTAGAAAGGCTGGTAACGTCACAGAATCACCCAACTCCTACTTCTGCATTTCAGTTTGCTGACCAAGCTCGCCAAAAACAAAAACAAAATCTCAGATAAAAATACAGCCATTCACCAACAGTCAATGTCCAATCAAGGCATCTCTTCATTCGCCTTCATCATTGGGGGCTCAATTTCCACACTCGAAGACATGCATCCTCACCGGAGCTCACCACCCTGTATTCGTCAGTGAAGACCATTCCATAAACTCTGCCTAAATGAGCACCCTTTATGGTCATACGGCTGGATGCAAGCTGGTCAACCTCATAAATTATTACACATGTGTCCAGTGATCCTATAGCAACCATACAGCTATTGGGAGACCAAGCAAGACAGTTTATCCGAGCAGTGTGGTACAACATGTTTCTAAGCTTTACCTGCTCAAGAGTATTTGTGAGAAATAAGTCGGACGTTTTACACGCGTTCTAGAGCTCCAAAATGCAAAAGAGAGCAATTCAAGAGTGTGTCTAGATAACAAAGTCAAGCATTACATAACATCGCAATGACAATGAATAAGATCATGGTGATAGAAGGCAAAACATACACTCAAGAGAAAAAGAGAGAAAAAGGACTAAAACCACATGATGAACCATCTATTTCCCATTGTTATATGTCTGTTGCACCACTATTAAGCTTGATAAAGAAACATAGGAAGGCCATTGTAAGGTTCAATCTGCTTAAGTTATCGAGAAGAAGGGAATGATACATAGGAAGGCCATTGATTCAACACCGTTTGTGTCACCCTTCAACCTGCTTTAAGTATCGAGAAGAAGGGAATAATACATGCTAGAAAGACCATGAGATAATGTTGAACGATACTCATCAGTGCAAAATAAAAGACAAACTTACATCATGTAGCCTGTAGGCACTGCAGTAACCATGCTCATGTTCCTCTCCACTTTTTGGAGTGTATAAGCATAAATATACAAAGATAAAGAAACAGAAAGAGACAGGCAACTAGTAGTATGTTGCACATTTGCCACATTTACTGCACAAATTATGACATTCAAATGCTGAAAGAACATACAAATATTGAAATGCGAATGAAAATACCTCTCGAGAGACACGGCCCCAGACTATAGCTTCTCGAAATCTTGATTTGCATCTCCAGATGCAAACATTGAGAAATCGGGTGCGTAACGAATGACAGTAATTGCACCTCGGTGTTTCTCAAGCCCTGCCTCTTCCTTAAGCGTATCACCCGTGATACAAAATATATGCAATTTCCCATCCTGCCCACCAATAATAGCTTCACTTCCATCAGGTGCAACCACTGATGCCGTCACAGCAAAACCAAGGTTAATGGCTGATACCACTTTTGTACCACGCAGCATAACAACTCCCGAGTCAGTTGTAACCGAAGCAAGTTCAGGAGAGAGAAGGGCAAGGCTCAAGTCCTTTGGTTGACTTCCAATATCAATTGAATCTCCATCCCCAAACTGATCCCCATGAAAAGAAATTCTCCATATCTGGAGTAGGAGTACCATTAAAAGGAAAATATAAGAAACAAAAGAACTTACACATCCAAGAGAAAAAGATAATGATGAGGTGTGGAATACAATACACAAACGTCTCAGTTTAACATTTTACTAAAACAGAAACCAGATCCCATATTCATAGACACAAGGAAAAGAGAAGAAAGAAAAATGACTGTTAGCGTGATAGCGTCGTACAATTTATAGAAGCTATACCTCCTGCTTATTTTAGATACTAAAATTCTTTAACATAAAAGACATTTCCTCTATTCCAAGTTCCAAAAAAAAAACTTAATCTGTCTGCACCTCATAAGTTCAATTATGATTTTTCTTCTAGCATGACTTAAGATATTATACCCAAAGAATTATCACTTAAAAGTTTCATGTCAATTTTAAACCATGATCTTCACATAAATGGATGGCCCACATTTTTTTTCTAACATACTCATGTCAAATATATATTGGACATTTAAAAGAAGATACCAATGTGAGGATGTGACCTTTGTCATATAGTATAGGGGAAAACTCACATTCATGTTGAACATGTACCGATATCTTAGTGGTGCTTTCTACTAATAAGTAGGATGATGTATGACAAACCTACTGCTTCAAAAACTAATGAGAAAATATAAGTCAGTAACACATAACAAGCATGTTTTCATCCACCTCCAATAAGAAAAAAGAACAATCTTAAATGAAGTTTCAGCAGACTAGAAATAGAAAAGATGAGTACCTTATTGTCAAATCCAGAAGTAACAATCTCTTCTTCAGCAGCAGCAAAACATTTAATTTGAGAATTCTCTTTCCTCTGTAATTTACCACAATATCCTAAACCTTGAACCCATTTAACTATTAGCCCATCATAACTACTACACAATATGCATTTTGGGTCACTTTTTAGGACAGCTAACGAAGTGATATTCTTCATGCGTCCAGATAATTGAAGTGGGGACTTCTCAAGATTACTAGAAGGGAACAAACTAATTGTGCCACCTAGAGAGACAGTGACAAGATGGTCATTCTGCCAAAGACATCCAACAAGCATGTCATCAACTCCACCTAGGCCAGAACATGTCAATGTTTTCTTCAACTCCACCTGAAAAAATATTAATAAATCTTAAAAAGCATATACACATAGCATGGTAAGTAGTTGAATTGCACTAAAGAAGGGAACATCATGAAAGAAAACTGTAACCTATTCAACTATATTGTAAAGATTGTTTCATACTTAAAAGTTAAAACCATAATGTCTTTTCTAAGTAAATACAACGTGCATCAAGGAAAAGTAATAACTACACATCAGATGCACAAAACATAGAGGGAAAAAAGGAATGTAAACCTATTTTATGGATTTCAACTTGATAATACAGTCTTGGTGCCTGTTTATTCTTTATGTAATTAT
This sequence comes from Hibiscus tridactylites, assembly GCA_958450335.1. Lineage (NCBI taxonomy): Eukaryota > Viridiplantae > Streptophyta > Magnoliopsida > Malvales > Malvaceae > Hibiscus > Hibiscus tridactylites. Next base: position 98,280,269 of record OY288274.1, read on the forward strand.
GTTCCACGGCAACAACAATCCCAAATCTCAGATTGCAGTGGTGAAACAATGGAATAGGTGTATATAACATATACAGTGGAATTCCAATTGCTAAGCAATAAAAGTTCTCAGATGCTCATCTGTTTACCATCAGGACTCCTGCTTACAGCATAAATGCTACCTTTGTGGGGATCTTCAGACAACAACTCTCCAATCTTCTCCCCACTTTTTCCTTCAAATATAATACCTTTTTTTATCAGAGCTTACAGTATGAATTTGCTTCCATCTGGGGAAAATCTTACACAATTTACAAAATTGGCATGATCTCTGCAAATAAAAAGTGAAGCATTTCAACCTATGAATTAATACCTGAATGAAAAAGATACTAATTGCATTGTCCCTGAGCAAAGTCAGGTTATTGGATATGTCTCCAAACATGGAGCAAAATATGAGATTATGAGTTGAGTGTGCATGTCCCTGAGCATGCATGAATGCAAACGAAGCTTCTTAGTAAGTCCAAAAAACGAGTCGATTTTTTATTCTATCCGTAATCAGAAGCAAAAGAGATCTTATCAGACCAAAGTGTTAAGGAAACAGATTTGCTATCACAAACCTGTGAGATTGCTTAAATTTAAAGGGCGGACCTTCATAGAAATTCACCAAAAAGTCCTCTCCCCATGTCACAATGTGAAATGGTCTTGTTGGCTTAAAGGCACAACTCAGAACTCGTCTTGAATGACCATCAAACTCACCCACATTAGTACCTGAACCCCATCTATGCAAGATAATGCTCATCAAATATTTAATAATAACAGCATGAGAACTTGTACTGGATAAAGAACATTAAGTTTCTTTCTTTTCCTTCATAATCTATCAAAAATCAAAGGTCAATCATGAATAATGCATTTGAGCATCCATGCAGCAAACATGTTTGAATTTCTCCAAACTGAATAGGTAAATGTGATCAATTTGGGTTGAAGAAGCAAATGACTAGCGGGAATTATGGCAAGCACCACGTCTGACATATACTTAAGCAATTTGGGATTTATGTGTTCGAGCATTAGATTTGATACAACTCTGATCTCACCAAAGCTAAGCTTTTTTTTTAGCATTCGAAAACAAATGCAATCTTATACTTGCAAGCATTTGTTACATATCGTTCATTGAAAATGCATAAAACAAACCCTCTTCTCCTTGCAATGAATCTATATAACATAAATTCAAATAAAAATGTCAGTTTCTTAGTCTGCTTCTAGAACTAAGACCTCCATTTACAGTATATCAAAATTGAACTAATAAAGGAAAACGAGAGACTTCCCTTTGCCATCACCGGAGGCGACGATCCGCAACCCATCAGGAGACCATCGATCCGACCCGACAAAACCTTGAACTCTTTCTTCAAGACGTGGTCGTTGTGGGGCCCCCAGATCCTAACAGTGCCGGGCACGTCAGCCGAGGTACGCATGCTCCCCGTAAACGGAGACGTTGAGTGGATTGTTAAGGTCGAGAATGATGACGTTGAGTGAAGTGAAGAATAATGGGGAGTATTAATTTTTTTATATAATTATATCCGCACCCGCACGTGGTTAAAATAACAGTATCAGATAAGCTGTACAATTGAAAAGGGTTGATTATAAATTTCAGGTAAAAGAATAAGGGAAAACATTAAAAAAAATATATATAAGATGAACTGGTGGTGGAAACATTTTGTTTCTACATGCACCATAATTTTAAGAGGTGAGGGAATTACTTGTTCTTGGTTAGAATTTAAGGTTATGGTTTAAAGTTTAAAGGTTAAGATTTGGGCTTTAGAGTAATATGTTAGAGATTTAGGTTTTTACATATAACCCTTAAATTCTAGCCCCTAAACTCTAAATTTAATTCATAAATCTCTAAATTTTAAGCACACAAACATAAATTATAAACCTTAAATTAAATCTTTAACCATTAAAATTAAGTCGCATGTGGAAATAAAATGTTTATATTTTAATATTAATTACCCAAGGAGTGATTAGAGTTGTGTTGGGCTGCAGAAAAGACCACTAGTAAACTGAAAACTTTCTTTGGTATTTTCGACATCAATCCATGAATTTGCCCCATTTTTCTAAAAAGAAGGGGAACATTGCAGAATTCCAATTAAGTCATCAAAATCGCAACCATCTTCTCCTGCTTCGAGCAATAACGAGACTGTCTATATAGGAACACTAGACATCTCAACTGGACTCGATTTCTTCATAAATCAATCCATAAGTGGTATTTTCTTTTACGGGAAATCACAACTGTGATTCAAAATGGAAATAGTATACAGTGTTTTCTTTAAAATCAAAATTCTTACTACCTTACATGGCATTTCTTTAAAATCAAATGTAAATAGATCAACATCACAGGTGAAGCCTTGTCTGCACTGCGAACGTTGTCGTAATCCTATTGTTAGCTTCTGTCCCAAGAGAGGGGAGGGGGGAAGGAAAGGGTTTGATGCAAATAACTGTGAATTAGCCTCTTCCGAACGGTCAGGGCAAAAACAGGTAACGCACCAAGCCAACTATATCCTTCAAAAGCCGATTGTAAGTTTCAATCAAGCATTAAGAGTTGCAACCTTCTTAGACAAGTCATCAACTGTCTCATCAGCGTTAACCTGCAGCATGGAAAATAAATATGGTATAAATAAGAGAGCTACATAACATTCGTTTCGTTCTTGGCTTGTCAGTTTGCAGTTGAAGCGTTAACATTAACCGTTTTCTTCTCATGCTAAGTTGATGTTAGTTTGTCAGACAGGTTTAATGAAGAGATGCCTACCTCGGCCTCATCTTTTTCTTTCACAACAATGCACTTGGAGGCACTAATGCTAGCACTCTTCAATAGGAGGCTACGAGCACTAGAAATTTCTGAGCCATCTTGCGACATCGAAGCTGCATTATTCTCACCATCATCGTGATGATCATTCTCATCCTTGGGAGCAGGAACTCGCTCTCTGAAAATAAGATATCAAAGTTTTTCAGGCAAATTGAAACATACACATGAACTAGACAAACTATAGGTGTGTTCCATCATCTAAAATATGACAGGATCTACCCTGGTTTTACGGTTTGGGGGGAAAATTACAGAACTAACATGATTCCTAAAATTTTATGAAGCATACCTAGGCAAAGAAGCATGATGCCTTAGAAGTGGAGTACTTCTTTCACCTTTACCACCTTTACCATAATGTTCCTCCAAATGTGCAAATTGTCGTTTGAATCGATCGACACCACTATTTGATTGAAAACAAAAGGGAAAAAAACGTTAATTGCAATGGTAGAAGCAAATATTTTTAACTATATTTTAGAATTTCGGACCTTTTATCCCCTTATATTTCACTTTAGCACTACATAGCTTGAAATAAAGATTTGATCTAAGAAACCACTCAAAAAGTATCACTTCACTAAACTGTATCTAAATTGTACAAGGACAAACTTGGACATCATATTAAGCTGAAAAAGTTAAGAGCTCGTGATACTAAGGGAGATACGGATGTCATTAATTTTTGTTTGGTTAGTGTTTGGCCAAACCAAACATGGGTTCTCATATGTGTTCGGCTTTACAAAATACATTCTCACGCTTACACAGATCCTAAGAAAAAGAAAATCGCAGTTTTAAATAGCTAACCATTTCAAAGACGATGGAGAAAAGAACGATCATTTACTTGTTCAAGAAACTCATGACAAAATTATTAAACCAGAACTCCATATCGTTATGCACATATTGTAAAGAGATGAACATATGAGTGAAGTTAATCTATCTTGAAATATTAAATGTTTTCTAACCTTGGGTACATAAAGCCGGTCTGATCCCCACCGCGGAGATACTCCTGCAGCATCTGGGGATGATACTCTAATATCTGTTAAGCCACAAATTGGTTAAGCTGTATGATGAATAAAAACCAGATGATACAGAAGCACCAAATGTGGAAGTACCTCTCGATAAATTAGCTCTCTAACATCATCTTTTGCCAATTTCCTTCTTTCGAACTCAAATTCTAGTTTCGAAATAGGTTGAGTGGATGGTTCACGATCCACATTTGCCAAACCATAAAAATATGGATCAGCTAATGCCTGCCAGCATAGAACATCAACGTTAGGGACATCAGAAGCTTGCAAGTCAGGATCTAACAGGCAGGTTTATCATTTACTATTGATTTAATACCAATGGTGAGAGGAATTATCATATCTTGATGACGTGACGTTGACAAAAACATCAAATCAAAAGAATCTGCATTCAAGACCATCTCTTCATGGATTTCTATTCTATAGTAATTATATCCTTAATGTTTTCTGAATATAAAAAAAAAATTGTTTCCTTTTTCTGTAAATTCCAGGGCCATCTCTTGTATGCAGACTCTTAGTGCTTTTGAAAAAATTTAAAACCCTAAGATTGTTCAATCTTACTTCTTCAGCTGTGGGACGATCTTTTGGATCAAAAGCAAGTAAGCGCTCAAGTAGGCGAAGAGCTGCAGGATCCACATTAGGGAACTTCTGTGTGAAAGGAACTGGTGACTTTTTACGCATGCTACTAAGGTACCTCCTTGCCTTTTCATTTCTAATCTGCCATGTCATGATAAATTAAGCACAATGAGTGGTCATTATTTAATCTCTTGATTAAAATTGCAGTAACATAGCTTGAAAGCAGTGTCAGGTTGAAGTGAATGCATATCAAGTTGAATATAAGAAAACAAGATAACTAACCCTTGATATGGATTCAGGAGGGGGTGTGCCAAGCATATCGGTCATGAGATCCAATTGGTGCACCACATTTTTTCCAGGATATATTGGTTTTCCTGTGAGTATCTCAGCAAATATGCATCCTATACTCCACATATCAATTGCAGGAGTGTACTACAAAAGGATTAAAGACTCAGAAATTACAACTATAGCCTAATAAAACGTATTTAATACAATTGTTATACATCAAAAAGCAAATGAAATTTCAGATGCTTCACTTCTCAGGTTCAAATGATATATTTTTCTTTAGCTCCTATCCTTTGCTAATCTGGAATAATAAAATTAACTTAATAGTATAACTCATGAGCAACAGTACTACAAGTTTTTACTCTAGATAAATATCAACAATAACTGTTCCATAGAAAGTAGAAGGGGAAGACGAGGCAATGAAAATATTTTGAGAAATCAAAGCAATATATATATATATAGGTCACTGAAACAAAAATTATATCTCCTACTTTTTTAGCAATCTCAGCAACTGGAAGTAAGAATATAAAGATGAAAAGCCTAATATATAGAAGACTAAAAGAACTTACTTTGGAGAAAAATGACCCACAGAGTTCAGGAGCACGATACCAGCGGGTTGCTACATAGTCCTAGATGGATTAAAAAAGATAAATTTGTTAGCACAACCTTTCTGGAGGCTTGCCCTATGTAATTAGTTAAGCCTTTGAGAAATACTAAGGAAAGATGATTGTGGAAGCTTCAAGATTTCATGAAAGAACAACATACAGTCCAAAAAATGGCTGATGGGGCATCATTAAATGACACTCGTGCAAGCCCGAAATCGCATATCTTCAACTTACAGTCAGCATTAGCAAGGATGTTCTTTGGTTTTAAATCTCGATGGAATACATTTGCTGCAGCAATTGGAAGCTAAAAAAAAAAGAGCAACGATACATCTAAGAGATGGGGTTAGGGAAGCATTGTGAAAAGCACCGACCTGCGTGTATATACTTGAGACTGCGAAGAAGCTGGTATAAGAAAAACTGGTGATGCTCAGGAGTTAAGTCATCATTGGCCTTAATTACTTGGTGAAGATCGGATTCCATCAACTCAAAAACAACATAAATATCTCTGAATTCCCGTCGAGATGGAGGGAGCATAATATGCTTTATTTCTACAATATCAGGATGCCGGAGCAACCGCAGCAACTTGATTTCTCTCAAAATCCGTGTTGCATCAGAGACATGCTCAAAGACATCATTAATCTTTTTTATTGCAACCTTTTCACCCGTGTGGTTGTCAATTGCAGAAGCAACAACCCCATAACTTCCTTTCCCGATGATCTCATTAATTTGATATCGGCTTCCCTCTCCGTATTCAGTGAAAAATTCTGTTTCAAGTCCACCCTGCATAGCACCATTGTTTTGAAACAAGAAACAAAAATGGAGTGCGACAACAAGAGATGCATGAATTGAAAAGATAGATTAATCACTAGCGCCACAATAAACACAAATGAAAATAACAAGTAAAAGTGCAACAGTATTTGATTACATTCTTGAATATCCATTGGAATTTGATTTTAAAAAATGAGAATGACATTCTTGAAAAAAAAAAGCAACAGGATTTGCAATCTTCTAACATTCAAGTATGAAGTAGGATCATTTTCTAAAATTTGTGTCCAAGTCTCTAAAGTACCACTCATCTTGATTACATACACAATTCAAATTAAATTCTATATGATTCATCACAGAAAGAAAGAATGCAAAGGCAGGAAATGAGAAATGAAGAAAATACTTTTTTCTGAGAAGCCATGGGAGTGAAAATTGATGAGATTGAGGGAAGAAAAGTCGAAATCCTGGAGGAGTTGTTGTTGCTTGCGTATCAGAGATGAAGTTAGCGTACAAGTTGAATGATGATGCCCATCCAAGACAATGTTATTATGATTGTTGTTGCTTTCAGAATTTCTATTATTAGATTTAGAGCCAAGAAGAACGTTGCCACATGGCACTCTTTCCTTCCATTTTCACCCAATCAACTCCCGCATTGCCCGATTCCGATTCCGATGTTCCTTCTTCTCCTCTTCTATTATTATCTATCTCACCTCTCATTCTCTTCTCCAAGGACTACTCCTATATTTATAATTACATTTATATTTACATTTATATATGAAGATTAAATTTGATTACGCAATAGAAGCAAGCAAGCACGTTGTTTTACCAATAAACCAATGATTGGTGGTAAAACTAAACAATCTCTCTTTTTCTTGATAAATTAATATTTTTCTGAACAATTTCTACCCATAATCTTGAGGGAAAAGGAAAAATATCAACTAAGAGCTTTAACCACTCACTCTAAAGATTATTGACTGATAAAATAATATTTTTAAATGTATATTAGCATTTGTAATATTTTAGAAGAATAAATTTTTATATAAAGATTATAATGTTAAACCAAATAAATCAATTTTCTGTATAAAATGAGTATAATAAACCACGTCCTATTGTAAAGATGGTAAACAAGTTACTATCCTAGTTAGGAAATTAATATACTCGTTTTTATGTATTCCAATAAAATAAAATAGTTCAGATTTTATTTCCAGTTGATAGTATATATATATATAGGGTTAGGATAACTTACACAATGTAAGTTTTACACGTTTTTTGGATCGTTGGATAGGGGAAATGAATTGCTAAAATTAACTCCTTACTTTTTTTCTCAAGTGATAATCTTCACATATTCTAATGTTAATCTCATCCATCAGTTTTACCCATCCAACAATTCAAAAAAACGTGTAAAACTTAAAGAGTTATATATATATATATATATATATATATATATATATATATATATATATATATATATATATATATATATATATTATATATATGCATGCATTTTTAAACATGTAAACATATTCAATTCAAAAAACATACGTAAACGTAATTATTTCCAATAAGATTGCATAAGTTTTTTTTGGAGAAGTAAAAATGCTTCGTCAACGGTATGTATTTTTCATCCATGTAAAAATCCAAATCGATTGCATGACAACACTAAATAACAAAAAAAATCCTATCAGCTTCTGCCCAACATTGAAGAATCGCACTGATGAACACGGTGAAAAATAAATAAAATAAAGAAGACGGCATATTTTACTCGAAAAGAATATTTATTTGGTGTCTCTGCTCGCAAGCAGAAGAGCTGCAAATTCTAGCGGGGATTCAACCATTATTATCTGAGCAGACAAAGTAAGACCAACCATGATGGAGATGGAGGCGATGGCAATCTAGGCCATGAAGTTGTGTGTGACCATCAATTAGCTGCATCTCGGCTGTAGTACTGGTCAAGAGTTTTCGCTGGTATACGGTGGAGAAGCTCACGAGGAAATATGCGAAGCAGTGTCCACGCCAAATCGAGTGACTGAAAGATGTTGCGGGTGTCGTATGCTCCTTGTGTCACAAATTTCCTCTCAAATTTATCCAAGAACTCCAAGTAGAGCTGTTATATATTCAAATGCCATCATGTTAGGTTCGTTCTAAGAAATTACTTGACCAAACAATGGTGCAAGAAAATTGATGCGGGAGTGGAATAGAGAGTAACCAGATCCTCTGAAGAAAGAGCTTCTTCTCCAACCACCGCTTTCATGGCCTGAACATCCTTCCCAATGGCATAATTTGCATACAACTGAAAGTTCAGTGTTGAGAAACAACATTAGATGTCTACATTAAATAAATGATTGAGATTATACCACTATAGCCATGCAATCAGACCTGGTTAGACACATCAGCGTGATCCCGGCGTGTCATCCCCTCACCAATAGCACTCTGCCAAATAAAGAAGAACATTACACTCAATATCAAGTCCCGATTTGTATATCCTGACTGGTGCTACACTATACTCCAGCATAATCAAGAGCTTGAACAAATGAGTGCTGTCCTCACCTTCATCAGACGAGACAGCGATGGAAGCACATTGATTGGTGGGTATATCTGTCCAATTCGGAAAGGCGAAGAATTTATTTATCGACAATAACCATTCTATATGAAGAAGAAAACCATATGCACCAAAATCCACTTTGAAAACAGGTATTAGGTCGGCTCTGAAACCAACCAATTAAGTAACTGAGGTAAAGCCCATGTAATCGCACAGAATCGAATATCATGTTCAATCAAGTCACTATGAAAAATTTACTAAAGCAATGTAAGGATGGAGAAGATACAGCTCCCACATAAAATACCATATTAGAAGTAAAATTACGTGCACAAATGTATGAGAAGCAAGGTGATAATTTGTGAACCTGAATAACCCCATGATACACAAGTTCGTACCTTGTAAAGACTAGTTTTGAAATTACCTGTCTATTATAGAGCTGTCTGTCAATGTATATTTGCCCTTCCGTGATATATCCAGTAAGATCCGGAGTGGGATGAGTAATATCTGTCAAAACAATAAATAAAAATGTCATCAAGGCAATTTTTTTCTTTCTTGTGCAGAATTTTGACGTAGTTCAAAGATGCATTACCATCATTTGGCATGGTAAGAATTGGAATTTGTGTGATGGAACCCTTTCGCCCTTCAATTCGTCCAGCGCGCTCATATATTGTGGCCAAATCTGTATACATGTACCCAGGATATCCACGTCTTCCAGGTACTTCTTCTCGGGCAGCAGACACCTGCAGTAGCAAAAGTATTTTGTCTCACACAAATGGCATAATTTCTATACAACCTCAGAAATTTAAGATAATTAGAAACAATAAACTTGTAGCATTCGCATAAAGCTTTTGGGGAGCTGAATGCATTTCTGAAAATTAACATAATAAAATTCCAGAATACAAAAGCAACAACAGGTGGAAGAGATGTTGAGGAATAACACAAACAGGTTCATGGATCTCTGGTTTCCACAGCTAGTAGTCAGGGACTTGGGCACTAAAAGATTGCATAAAAGGAGATATGGTTGCTTTTCATTACCTCACGAAGAGCATCAGCATAAGAACTCATGTCTGTAAGGATCACAAGAACATGCTTCCCGCATTCATATGCCAGATATTCAGCAGTAGTGAGAGCAATACGAGGAGTAATAATTCGTTCAATTGTGGGGTCATTAGCCTATAGAGAAAAAAGTTGGTGTTTTCAGGATATAAATAATTTGTTTGATATCGATTCAACTTCCTCGCCCACCAACCTTTCTCATTGAAAAAATAAATAAATGGATAAAGCTTTTTTAAAATTGAAACATACTAGGTTTAGGAAAAGGGTCACTCTCTCCATTGAGCCATTTTCCTCAAAGTCACGTTTGAAAAACTGTGCAGTCTCCATGTTTACACCCATAGCTGCAAAAACAATTGCAAAATTATCTTCTTCTCCATCCTGAAAAATCATCAGGTTAGTAAGACAATCAGCTTTCAATGAACCTGGTGGTAGGGGCACAAAAGAATCTACAAGCCATGCATATACCACTGTTAGCATGTTCACTTATTTAAACTATCAAGGATGTAATAATATTACACGCCAATAAATATTAATACAAAAACTTTACCTCAAGAAGATCTGCAGACTTCTCTAATCGTTTCACCAAACCAGCCTGACGACAAATCTGAGCAGCAATTTCATTATGGGGAAGACCAGCAGCAGAAAAGAGAGGGATTTTTTGCCCTCTAGCAATTGAATTCATAACATCAATTGTTGAAATCCCTGTCTGAATCATTTCTTCAGGATAGGTTCTCTCACTAGGATTAATAGAACTCCCTACAACATAATAAAATGAAGGATAAGTAATACAGCAGGTGACAAAACGGATGATTAGAAGCAACTTATTTCGCTCTAGAAAACTGCCTACCAGAAATATCCAAATATGCCTCCGGCAAGATAGGTGGCCCATTATCAATTGGCTTGCCGGAGCCATTGAAAATGCGCCCAAGCATATCCGAAGAGACGGGTGTTTTCAACACCTACAAGATAGTCAAAAGAAGGATACTCGCAAATTGGTTCAAAACAGCAGAACAATACACAAGGAAAAATAAAATATTTCTCTTAAAAAGCAGACAAAACAAACTCTTTCAGGTCTCTTCTACCTTGCTACCATGGATTCTATGGACTATTATAATTAAACATTACATTGCAACGATTCAAAAGAATCTGGAAGTAGAAAACAGAAATATTAACCTCTATCTAAACGATAGTGCGAAACTCTGCCGGTACTTGCCTCAATACATAGTTTTTAATCATGTACACGTATTCCACATTTACAAACCAAACAAAGACCATGTCAAACCTCTATGCTGGCATGATATAAACACACACTGTATGATGATAGTAAATGGGCTTTCTTTTGCCCCATCTCTATAGGCAGAGGAACAAGTAAGCATGAAATGGATGGTATAAGCTGCCAATGACTGACAACTTTTATGTATAAAATACCACTAAACATAAAACAGCCCACTGTAAAGGCTTGATTGCTAGGACTTAACCTTGTAATCAGAAAGGCTGGAAGTGGAAAAATAGACCTTCATAAGAATTCCCAAATAAGTAACAGTGTGTTATCTCTTAACCATCATACAGCATGAAAAAATTACTCTTTACAGTTCCTCTATCAACATGACCTGCTCTGTAATATACTAATATCCTTTTTAAAATTTGCAAGCCATGGTGGTGGGAAGAAATATAAATAACAGGCAAACATTACGTTGTTGAGACCACAAATGAGCTGATGAGACGCACTGAGGAAGAAAAGTTCTACAATAATAACAGCCGGTATCATGCCAAACTAGAAACATAGCTTACTGCACAAAGTAATTTGTCTCCATGGACTAGTATGAACAAGACTTATTTCCCCTCTAATTTATTACAGAACCAGATACCTCAAGGTGTAAGAAACAAGTCTGTCCAAGCTATTTTGCGTGCCAAACTGACTGGTGCAAGATAAGGATTAAGCTTAGATATAGGGCAAAGAGGAGGTTACATACCTCTCCTGTAAATTGCACAGTTGTATACTTGTTGTCGATTCCAGATGTTCCTTCAAATACCTAACCAAAGTGCCATGTAAGCAGAGCACGCTATGAAGAAATGTATCCTCTATTAATGAAATCGCTGCACCAATCTAATAGAAGCTGGCACCATAATAGGAATTCAGAGTTATAAAGGAGTGCTAGAGAAATTAAGAAGAAAATTACCTGAACAACAGCCTTTTCCCCATCAACTTCTAGGACTTGACCTCGTCTAGTTGTTCCATCCCCTAAACGAATATTAACTATTTCTTGAAACTTAGGGCCCTGTAAAAAGCATGAACCCCCAAATGAAGAAAAGTTAAAATCAAAACTAGAAAAGGTTGAGAACGTTACTGGCTATGTTAATCGGACTCGGATGCAAGTGTCAGATACAAGTATCCATCCAACACGAGTATGTTAATTTTCCTAAGTTTTCCATGTACTTGAAGGGTTCTTAGAGGGTCAAATCCATATGCTTGTCTAGATATGCTTTGAATACAGGTATCGAACACAGATACTTCAAGAAGTGAAGAGTCAACGCAACATAGGTTACTGGATAATAAGTAAGAAAAACATAACTCGCCTTCACTTTATCAAGGATTACCAATGGCCCAGCAACTCCAGACACAGTTCTATATTCTGCAATTAACTCAAGAAAAGAAAGATGATTATTAACTATAACACTTCTTTCATGCAATGTATCCCTTCTTATGGCAACACAAGTGGCAGTTAACCAAAGTGTTATCAACAATTTCTATCAAATTATTAAACAGAACGTTCAAATCATAGAGAAAACATTCATTTGAACATAACCAAATTGAGTTGCTTATAATGATCTTGCAGCTGATATAAAACAAGAAAGGTTACCCATGCCAATTTCTAGTGTTCCCTCGTCCATCTTATGATTGTTTTCTGCCATACCCATCTCGTAGGTCTGCACTCTGCACCACAACAAGAAAGAGGTTTAATTATTGGTAGAAAATAAAATAAATAGAAAGATAAACAAATTGTTCACCCTCAACCACTCCAGAAAATAATCTAGAAACTTAAAAACTAGATAAACATGTCAGGCTTCATTCTCTCCAGCACTTCATAATTTTGTTTATTTAAAACACACCGTTAATCTTCACCAGAATCTGCACAATCTACCGATAATTATTAATCACGTCATTCTAGCTGTGTTCAAGTTAGAGAGTTAAACTCTGCCTCGCTTTACTAAACTAATAAACTAAGCGACAGAGCATTGAACTTGAATGGTCAGAAATGGTTCAAACTATAACTAGAATTTAAAGTTGAAATTCCTTTTTATTTATTTTCCTTCAATTTCTCACTGACCAAACAGAATCCAAGTACCAAAGCTAACATTTCTAACAAAGAAACTTAAATAATAAAGTACTTCTTATATGAAGAATCAATAAAAAAACAAATAAACGCAAGAAAATTAAACAAGGCGAAAAAATAAGGAAAATGTAAAATCAGTAGGACGAACGGATCGAGTGGAACTGGATATAGTAAAATTAGATTAAAAAATAAAACTGAAAATAACTGCAATTAATTGAACGGGAAATGAGATCTGAATCAGCAAAATTACAAATTAAAAGAAAATGAACTTGCCTTTTTGTGTTTTTCTCGATTCACGAGAAGCTGCGCAGGAGAGAAAAAAACTGAAATATAACTAGAAAATTAATTCTAATACATTATACTTGTTGATAAAAACCGTGAATTTTTTTTTTGTTAAATAAATTATTAAACTAAATACTACTCTCCTCGTTTTACTTTTGTACCAATTTTGTAATTTTGATTTTTTAATATAGGGATAAATAGTAAATTACATATAAATACTATTTAAATATGTAATTTGATACAAAATTTTGATATTATGTAATTATTTACATAAAAATTTGATTTTATAAAAATTTGATCTAAATTTAGTTATACGCATTTTAAAAATAAATATATATTTATTTTATATTAAGTAATATAATTATTGTGTATATAGTATGTAAACATAAAATGATATGCATTAATAACAACTTTTAGAAATTATGAAAATTGAATCAAATGACAAATTATATGCAATTTCAATGAAATTCTAAACATGCTATGTGATTGGTAGAATGTGAAACATAGAGGCCTACTGGTTTGTTTTTGTTTTTTGTTTTGTTTGCCATGAAGAAGCCTACTAGTTAATCTATGAAATTTGAGGGATGGATTTGAAGTGTCTAAAAATATATATTTTATTTTATTAATGAGTCATTTTTACCCTTTTTTTTTAATCCGGGGCTATTTTTTTTAAATCCGGTTCAATGTTATTGATAATTAATAACTTGATAACTACAAAAAGGTAAAATAACTTTTGCAGTATTGACATTTACCATTTTTATCAAGTTATCCATTAAAAAAATTATATTATTATTGTCAATAAAATAACATCAACAACGAATAAAAATAAAAGAATAAAGAGATGAGAGAAAGAGAGATGTTCGTATTATTCTCAATATAGACTTGTCTACAATGTTTTAATCAAATCATCTATTTATAGGCATAAGAAGTACATAATACATTGAACTCTAATTAATGGATATAATATTCTTAATGATAAAGTAAATCAAATCTCCTAAATAAAGTTCTTATCATTATAGATATCAACATAGATAAATATTCATAGCATTCTCCCTTGGATTTCTATGAAGATAATGGCCTCGTTAAAACCTTACTAAGATAAAAACTCAGTGAGAAAAAAATTAGTGAAGGAAAAAGAGTACACACATCTTTGATACACATAACATGTTGCCTCATTAAAAAATTTACCATGAAAATCCATTGGGACAAAACCTTGGTTAAGGGAAAAAGAGTGCAACGCGTATTTACTTCCCCTCATGAAAACATCACATAAGATCTTTGAATCTTCGTAATTCAATCTTGAATATTATTTTTCTAAAGATCGTGAGGGATGAAACTTTGGAGTAATATGTTCCATGATGTATCCACCTTTCGATTGAGATATATATCTTGCATTATCTCTACACAAGATAGCTTTGTATCATGTCTTGTGAAAGTAAATCACATATCTTCTGGATATGTTGGATTAATGGTCTTAGTCAAACACATTTTTTGCTTGCCTCGTGCATAACAATTATTTTTACAAGATTTGAGAAGGCATCAACGAATGTTTGAAGATATAAAGGTAATGATCTTTGTATATCTATGGATATGTCTTGACCAACTAATATATGGTGCTTCAAGACCAAGAAAAGATATAATTATCTTTATTCACATCCAACAATCTTACAATTATTGTGATACTTAATAGATATGTTTTATCCATATTGAATCTTCTTTAAGATTCTTTCAACTTATGTCCATTCATAGACAAAAACACATATTTTTAAGTGCTCGATCTTTAGGTCGAGACAAAACCACATCTCAAGATTTTTTTCTCAAATACTTTTATTAAATACTTTGAAAGCTCTGTATGAGTTTCCAATTTGAAGCTCTTCAGGAGTTCTAATAATATAATGAATTTTGATTCAAACTTCTTTATAAAATACACAAGAAAATATGATCATTCTTATAGTATTTCCTCAATTAGCACCCACTAAGGCGATTATATTAAATGCTACAAAATATAAATATTTAAGGGAAAATATCTAAATAAATTTCCTCAGAAGTTTTCAGATGCTTCTAGCATTTTAAATCTGTCAAGAGTAACTTTTTTATAAGCATCCACAAAATGATTAGACGCATCTAAAATATTTCATAACTGCCATGTAACACCCTAATAAATAGTATAAAAAAATAGAAAATAAATAAGAAAAAAAAGAAAAGGAAGTGCTATTAAGGGGGTTAAAACCCTTATCCTTGAAGAAATAAGCCCAGGCCTTAACCAGTGGAGCCAAGGCCAATTCTTGATAGGAAATACTCATGTTTTGTTTTAAACTTATCTGATTTGGTTGCAACCAAACATTAATTAAAATTCAGTCAACATGCTCACCTAAAAGAACGGGAAATACTTATTTCGAATATGAGAAAATATTTAGACCTTTCTTTTTATCTCTCTCATGCTGCCCCTTCACCTACTTGATCAGCCACGTCCCCGATCTCCTCCACCGCCCGGCCAAGGCCTTCGTCGCTGCCGCTGCAGTGTCCGTCAGCTCTCCCCAATCACAACCATGGTGACCACTCGTAGTAAATCACTATCGTCAGCCGTGGCGAGCAGTTTGAAACTCAGTGAGGAAACCCACCGTCGCTCTTGTTTTTACATCAATCTCGGCCACCGCTCGATGGTGGTGTACATTGTCATCACCTTCTTGTCTGCCACTGTCCCCCAAACAAAACCCCAGCCGCCACTCGCTCAAGTTCATCGCCGTCCGTCGTGGAAGCCGCGACAAGGTTCAACGAGAACCATGTCCCTCGCCTTCGGTTTTTGTAAATTTCGACCACTCATTGACTCATCGTCCGTTTGTGGCATGGTCGTCATATCTGATATCCTTGCATAAGTACGAGAAAACCCCCTCTTGTGGCTTGTTGATCCGATGTCGAGAAGACCCTCGTCGGAGCTTTGTGTTTTCCGGTGTGACTTGAACATTTTAGGTAATTTCCGGCTCGAATCTAGTTGGTTTTAGGAATTTTTTTGTTGGGTCGTACCATTGATTTCATAATTTTTGTTTTTCCGGTAGAATCGAGCTCCTTGGCGTCTCTAGCGACGTTTTCCGTTGATCGGCCAGCGATCTAAAAATCTAAAGGTAACACTCGGTCTAAACCGACCCTAAACCGATCTGAACCCACAGATCGAACCGGTTCAATTGATAAATCGGTCTAACCCATCAAGCCATCAAAACCGGACCAAACCTAAAAACCCGATAACCCGACTCGTATCCGAGCCAAACCCGTCTACCGAGTCAACTCAGCCCGAGTTAGCTCAGTGAGTTAGCCGAGTCAACTCAGTTGACCTCTGTCCGTTGACTGCTGACGTCAGCGTTGACATGCTGACGTCAGTGTTGACTCTAACCATGTTGACCTGTAGTCATCGGCATTGACTTTGAGCGTTGACCAAAAAGTCAACTTGTTTTTCGAAAACTCCTATTTTATGTTTTATCGACGTTTTGAGTCCGATTTTGAAGCTCGTTTTGCAAAATTCTGATGTGAAAGCCTTTAAATCTGACCTTGAAACCCAATCTTGTTTATGTGTTTCATGATTCAGTTTTAAGACAATGTGGTTGAGGACTAAATTTGGGTTTTGATTATTTGAAGGTATTCATGTATCTTCGTACTCGAGATGTTGAGGACGTAGAATTCAGGCTTGAGAGTGTTCGAATGTCGTTTCAAGGGGTTAATCGGTATAGCAAGGATTGGAGGTAATACCTTACTACCTTCTGTATAGTTTATGGAATATTTGGGTAATTGGTTAATGCATGAGCAAAACTATCGACTATCTGATCACCGTTGTTTATTTTCAAATTGTACTATTATCGGTAAAATGATAATAAACTAGTTAATACCGATCGATTCGAATATGCAATTGATGACTGGTGACGAAATACAAGTTCAATGAATAATTAATAGGGCAATCAATCCCCAAACCCAATTATTTACGTTAAAGAATTCAACAACAAAAGTATTTGGTTTTAAATTACGAAAATACCCTCGAGAGATAAAATGACTAAAATACCCCCGGAAATGAAAGTGATCTCGAGAATTACATTAGATCTGGTAGAATAACCGATTCATCTGAAATCTTCAAAACAAAATTTACTTGAAATGTTTCGGTAACAAGTCTTGGACTTCCAAGACTGTAAAGTACTTGGGTTTGCTAGATTCTGAATAAATCTCCTAAGATAAATCTACAGAAATTTACCTATGTCTGAATTAATCATTATGGTGTAAAAGACTGAATTGACTGAAATAACAAAAAGGGATTGAAATGACAATAAAGCTAGAGTGGTTGGAATGTCTGTAATAACCAAAAGAATGAAATATCCTCGGGCACTACTTACCAATTGACCGAAATGTTGAACATACCCTCGAGATCTGGCGCGAATAAATAGTTGGAAGAACCGAAATGGCTCAGAATAATTGAAACACCTTCGGATATCTAGGTGACTAAAAATACCTCTAAGATATGGAATGAGAAATATCAATAAAGCCAAGCAAAGGCTATAACTCTAAAAGTAGTAATACACGACCCTTGTTGGTCGGTCGTTCCGGGAACTATTGTGATGTTGGAAGAATACCATATAAAGGCATGTTCAAGTTATTTGGAGAAAGTACATAGGTCAATGGTAAGAGCAACATGTTCTCGTGTGTATTCAATGCCATGGATCGAGTTCAGGTGCAACACACATGTCTGGATACTTGGAAAATACCAGTTGAATACATGTTCGATCTCCCGTTGTACGTTAGTGATTGCTCGATGAAGTCGAGCTTTTTGTTATACAATGTAGTCAGTTTTGAGAAGTGAGTACTTAAGGTGTATCGATCCGGTCAAATAATAAACACGACAATGATGGTTTGCGATTAGTTCGAAGGGACTCGAAACTTGATAAGCAATTAGAAATCTATGAACTCCATACTAGGGGTGCTTATCGAGTGAGTCGATCGCGAGTTGGACAATGCTCGACTCGTGCTTGTTAAAAAATTTTGCTACTCGACTTGACTCGTTGCTCATTAAACTCGTTAAAAGTGTGCTCAACTCATGCTCATTAAAAAAATTTGTTGCTCATTATGCTCGGCTCGTTGCTCGTTAAGCTCACTAAAAAATTTACCTCATTTTTTTAACTAAAAGTAAAATTTAATAATACTATATGATGTTTAATATAAACATAAATTAACAAATTTAACCAAGAATTATCAAAAGAGTATATAAAGCACTTTCAAAGTCTAAATTCCAAACTAACAATCCACAAATACACCAAACTAGCATATTAAAACTAAAGTAACAATCCACAAGTTCACCAAACTAACATATTAAAACTAAAGTAACAATCCACAAGTTCACCAAACTAACATATTAAAACTAAAGTAACAATCCACAAATACATTAAACTAACATATTAAAAGCATTCTTGAAAAAAAAAGTTCAATGATACATAACCAATCTTGAAATTACTAAAAAAATATTTTTAAAAATTAACGAGCTGCTCGCGAACTTATCGAGTCGAGTTAGACTTTGCTCGACTCAACTCGTTAAGGTCTCGAGTCGAGTTCGAGTTCGAGTAGAGCCAACTCGAGCCGAGCGTTTACCGAGTTTTGACCAAGTCGAGTTCGAGCAGCTCACGAGCTGCTCAACTCGTTAAGCACTCTTACTCCGTACATCATTGCTTATACCTTGTTGGTCTAATTACCATACTACCTCTAAAGGTCAGAATGACCAAAATACCCTCGTAGAATTTAATGATCAAATCATTCTCGATATATCTGAATTCTCAATGATTCTGATGCATCAAATTCTGATGTTGATTCGATCCGTCTTATCGAACTCCTTTATTCGTAGGGACCTCGTTCTGAAATTAGTCTAAAATTGTCAAATGTCATCTTTTTTATATCTATCAAGTACCTCTGAGAAATGAACTGGGTCATAAAGCGCGTACCATGTATCTATAAATACTTTCTGTTCTAAACCAATATCATATGCTTAAAATTTAAAAGTACGACATTGTAATACGAAAGGAAAGCAATTCCCTGGTTTCTGACCTCTGATATGAAAAATATATTTGATATATGACGTTGAATACGAAATAATAAGAAAATAAGTTTGACATTTGTCTTATAGTATAAAAATAAATCTGATATCTATTTTATGTAATATCGTCTTCTGAATATAAACTGAAATCATCTGGGTATATTATCTGGGATATGAATGAAGATCTATAGGCTCGGCGCTGGTAAGTTCTTTTGGACCTAAGCTCCTATGCCCAATAGGCCTAGGGTAAGTCTTTCTGGACCTAAGGCATTCCCTTAGGTAAGCTCCTTTACCTAACGGGCCTATGGTAAGTCTTTCTGGACCTAAGGCATTCCCTTAGGTAGGCTTCTATGCCTCATGCCTAGGGTAAGACCTTCTGTATGCATTTCAAGAGAAATTGTATTTTGGAGTTCAGTGGGAGGGTAGTTAAGTAAATTAATAAAACATTCTGACCTCTTCTGAAACATACCCTACTAAATTAACATATCAAAGTTGAAATCTCAGTAAATCTACAATTCGCGCTTAATGAACCACTCTGAACTCCTTGATTCAACTTTTGGAACCCGAATCTCTTCCGACTTTGGCTTAAGACTCATCTTCTAAGATTCGGGTGATCAAATAAAGAACAACTATGTGACTTCCTAATGTAATGCTTCTCTGATTTATCGAATCGTAATTTGAGCTTAACATTGCCCAATTCTTCATGACAATGTTAAGTTGCCATATACTTACTTGTACCTTTAGCATCTCCTGGTAGTTTGTATTACTGAGCTTTCCGAAGCCCACGTTGTTTTTACCATCACAAGTTAAATGATTGATCATGTTGCAGCTATCAACGTCGGTATGGGAGTTTCTTCGGCTTACTTGTGGAGTATGGTATATGTATAATTAGGGGGCATGTACGTCACGTTTTGATTTATATTTGAGTCTGAAACTGTATTAATAACTTGTATCATAGTTTTATTTTATTGTCTGAATATTTTTTTTGAAATTGTATTTTAAATTCTGAATTTGATTTATAGTTTTAAATGGTTTGACAATTTGTTTTAATTGAAATTTTAATGTGGGTCGCTCCGGTGACCATAATATGACTTCCTAGGATCCATGGTAACGCATAGGCGGGTCTAGGGGGTTACATGCCAAAGTAATTGCATCCACCATGAAGTAATTAGAATTCTTCATAAATCATAATTCAAGTCGTATTTAAGACTACTTATTTATGTGCAATTTGCATTACACCTTTAGGTGTTTGTACTGCTAGTCCTAAATACTTCTCTTTTAGAAGTTTTAAGCGTCTTTTTATATTGGCCAATCATTTCAATATCTATAGATTCTTATACAAGATCCTCGTTTTCTTTCTTTATTTCTATAGAAGCATTCTATGTAAAATTGTTGTCGACAACTTTTAAATTTTTTGGTTCCATTCTCGTAACGACACAACTCCTCAAGATCTCTTCAAGATTTCAATCTTTATTTCAGGTACCTAAAACTCCTCAAGAGTTTTATTATTAGTTATGTATTGGGTCTCTTCAGGATCACTCGCCTCCAATATATGACCATCTCATACTATTTTCCATTTACGAGAATTTTGATCATTGGAACCAATTTTCATGCTTCATGTATGATTTACATCCATTCGCTCTAACATATAATTCAAATTTAGAGCATTTCAGTTGGTATATGAGACCGAGTTACTTTTATTGGGTTAGCAAATATGTCTTGCAGTTGACATGTAATAACATTAATTATCTTATGAACTTCTTGTTCATATACGAAGATCTAGATAATGATAATTCATTTTCCTTTATCAAGTTGATTATTATCTTCCCTTGATGTTGAGAAAAATAATGTCATAAATGATTCTCTAATTAATGTTTAAAAATTTAAACATAAAAGGAGACCCATGCTTAATATATATTATCAACCATTTTTACATACCCATTTTGTACGTCGTGGTGGAGCAATTCAACTGTATATTGCACATTCAAAAATTCAAAATAAAAAATATATGGCTTCTAACCAAAAAGCCAATCATAATGAGAAGTTTATTATACTCATCGGCTTGATGCGTATAAGTATTACTACATGAAAATACCATATAAATGTTTTGTTCTCGTAGATTAGGAATTAAAAAAGAGGCATCCAATTAAAATTTTGCTAAATTGTTTTATTCATAATCAATAAGTTATGTAATAGTTATTTCAATTAATATAGTTTAAAATATAAACACACTACCTTTAGCAAGACGAAAAGTCTTAATTGCATAATTTGAATCTTTTCTAATCAATCTTATAAACTTCTGGTTGTAAGTTGATAATACATATGTAGATGCATCTACTAAAATCATATAAAAACTTTCTATATTTTTAGATAAATGAGCCCATTTTTATACAGATATTCAAGACGTGTAGTCTCAACTTTAGTACAAAAACTTTAAGTTCTTTGGGTAAGTGGGATCTTAATCATTTTTTTAGAACAAGCAACACAAGAACTTCATATTATTTTAGTAAGTGAAATTTAATCAATTTGTTTGGAAACAAGCACCACAATAATTTCAAGTTCTTTTAATAAATGTGCATATAAATCTCAATAGTTTTCGCATTATTATTGATCAAGATGGTCTAACCGATCATGTCAACTATATACATGTGTGTATATATATATTTTTGAATTTGGTAAACTTCTGGTTTACCAAAACATGTGATTCAATGTCACTTGTACATATGTGGTACAAATTTTGAAATACAATTCTTTCTGAAACTTGATAATATATTGTCAACCAAAAATTATTCATTTGAATAGAAATATATTTAGCTCTTCTAGAGCTTTCAATGAAAATTATTCTTTTGGTAGCAATATATGGTTCTTTTAAAGCTTTCAACTAACTTTTTGGCTACCAAAGCTTATATCCACATTTAGCTTATTTCACATGTCAATTGATAACATATGTTATCTATAATTTTTAAAGGATTATAGCCACTTTTGGTGGTGGTGATATCATTACTTTTAATAGTAAGTATTGTGATATTCACAATTATGCACTTTTTATAATGTACTTTCTCTCAAGAACTTATTACTCTTCCGAAGCATTGATATTCTAGTATTTTGAGATATAATACTTATACTTTCCCCTTGTATTTAAATGAAAAAATATATCTTATGCTTCTGCTAAGCATAAATCGTCACCATAAATTGTATTTGATAAGTAATCATGTTAAAAAAATAAAAATATATCATAAAATATGAATATAAATATAACGTAAATAATTAATGTGTAAAGTAAATAAAAATAAAGCAAAAATAAATAAAAAGATAAATAATTCTCTTCATGGTTATAAGAATAATTAGAAGATGATTTATTCCATTCAAAGGTTATAAGGAAGTTAATAACGTCCAAATGAGTTGGATCAACATCATCTTCGTCATTTTCGCAAACAAAATTTACTTCTATTTCATTTCCTTTATCATTCAATGATTGTTGATTTTTCAGTGTTGGTTAAGTACGAGGCCAATGATTTATAACATCACATTGGTAATAAAAAAGATTTCACTTCCTTAGAATGATCTTTATCACTCTTGACATTCTTATAACCTCACTACCGGTAGATAGAAGTATTCTTAAAATGACCATATTTTTCATGTCTATATTCATGGCTTCAATTGCGACCACAACTTCTAATGTGATCTTTATTCCTTTCATTATATAATCTCACATTCATTTTAGGGAATGGAGTTGAGCTAGTGGGCCTTTAAAACCTTTTCACGATATTGTGTCTGAGGACAACATTATTTATGTAAAAGTGGAGCATGTTTTTATTAACATATCATCATCATTGATACTCTAATCATATAACTTCAGTTGTGAGTAATCTGGATCATATCAGAGTTATATCACTAACCGAATAGTGATTTATCATGTTTGTATTCACTTCAAGAAATAAAACGTATTCAATAATCGCATGAAATAAGCATCATACCTGCATTCACTTCAAGGAATGCCTCCCACAAGTTTTTTTGGATCGAGACGAATTTTCGTAACTTGAACTTTGGATAATATAAAAAAATTGTAATTAATTTAAAAGATGGTGTAAGTTGTTCTTAAGTTGTTAGTTATCGAATATAAAAAATTATAAGTATTTAACTTATGTTTGACCCCTATTTTTGGGGCCTTGTGCGGTCACTCTACTTGCACATGTCCAGAACCCCAGTGACTTTCAACTACATGCTTTAGAGATTATTGACTTATAATATTTTTAAACATAAAAGACCAGCATAGAAATATGCCACTAACGTGAGTAAAGCTAAAACAACAGTAGTATTTATATCATTTGTGGGTGCTGCTAACCCTCTATGAGGTAATTTTACAATTTTTTACGGTAAAAGAGCACCCGGCCAATTTAAAATAAAAATAAATAGAAACATAGTTCCAAATAAAGGAAACCCATAGCCCTTATTTTTATGTAATCTGAGTTTTGCTCACCTCTCGACTGAAAATAAAAATACATTCAAAAAAAATTTGATCGGTCCATATGAATTATCAGACACACCCGTTTTTTAAATAATTTTTATTTAAAAAAATTGCTCCTAATAAATTTTGAACCCACAACTTAGAAGGGAAAAAGTGTTAACTAATAATTTTAATTACGAAATTTAAAGATCGGACACGTATTTGGTATAAATATTTTAGTTATCCATTGTAACGTGCGTGTATGAGTACGGCATATTAAGAAATTAGTCCATCTGTATACAAGTAATTTTGTAACGTACGTGTATGCATATTAACCGATTTCCATCTTTAAATTCACCATTCCCACTTCTGAATGGTCCAAATCCAAATCCAAATCCAAATAAAAATAACAGAACACTAGAAAGTAGGTAGATAAAACACGAATGAATTATTCGACTTGACTCGAGACGAAAAAAGTTGACTCATAATTTCATAAACTCGACTCGAAAAAATTTCAAATAAAGTTTGAGTTATAAAATAGAAATTCGAATAACTCGAATAATTTGAAAATTTTAGTAATTAGTTGATTAGTTTTCATATTCAATTCGAGTTTGTCAATTATGCATGATATATTATGTATATCACATGTGAAAATATGAAAAAAAATATATGTATATTATATATGCATATAGAAAACAGTTAAAATTAGAATCAATATGTGTACCGCTCATCCCTAAATATATGCATATAGGAATATGTATATGTGCACTGCGACGTATATGCATATAGAAAATATATATGTACAATTAAATTTGTAAAGAAACTCGAAAACTCGACCTGGTTCGAATTGACTCAAATTTCGTAAACTCGACTCGATTTGAAAATAAATTTCAAATAAAGTTTGGGTCGTAAACAGGACTTGTAAACTCGAATAACTCAATTTTTTTTACTCAACTCGATTCGATCGAACGCCTAGCCCTGCTAGAAAGTCTAGAATCCAATAAGTAGCTCAAGTGAAAAAGAAAATGATGTTCATTTTATAAAACTCGAGTTTAAATTATTTTGTTTACAAGATATATTACCTTGTTAAAAATTTAAAATATATATATATATAAACAAATACTATAATATAATTACCTTGAATCTATTCAATAATAATAATAAAACACTAAACTTGTCTAAGACAAGACATAGGATTTTGTAAGATTCCTTCTTATCTCCTTAAATATAAAGAAGAGTAAAATACTTGAACCATCATTCAACTTTGTTCTATAAGCTATTTGATCACTCAACTTTTAAAATACTCAATTTTATCATTGAATTTTAAACATTGACCTATTTTGATCATTTCGTCGTTAAATTTCTGACACTGTTATGGCGTGAAAATAAAATAATAATAATAATAATAATAATATATATTTTAATAATATATTAATACACATAATTAAATAAAAACCGTCTACTCTCTTACCATCCTTCATCTCTTCCCTTTCTCACTGTCGATTTTTCCCACAAATCCCTATCTAATTCATCTATTCCCTTTATTTCTTCGTCGTATGTTTTTGTTGCCTTTGTCTCCCCCTCAACTAACTCATCCCTACATGCAAATTCACAAATCATTTCTTCAAATTTTTTATTATAGAAATAAAATTAAACTAAATTTTTTGAAACTGAACCCCACAATTGTTTCTTCTGCAAACGTAAGGATGATACTGAAATTATAAAAAAAAAAAAACCAGATCAAAAAATTCTCACAACCAAATTAATGGGGGTAAAGATTTTTACAAAAATCAAACGCCCGAAAAATTTTGTAAAGATCCATAATCCAAGAAGAATAAGAACAACAAACTATAACTATATTCCTCGTTTTTTTTTCTTCATTTGCATCCACAAAGAACAACCCTGCCCACTAGCAGTGTTTATTTCGGATATCAGATCGGATTTGAAAATTCGGATATTCGAAAAATTCGGATCACTTAAATAGTGATCCGTATCCGTTCCGAAAAAATCGGATATTCAAATTTTCGAATCGGATACTCAGATATCCGAATATCCGAAATTTATGAATTTATTTGATTATTTTTTAATTTAATGGTTTTATCCATGAAAAATTTAAGTTTTTGAATATAAAAATCAATAAATTATTGAATATAACAATATTGCATCCATGAAATTTTCAATTTTTCATATATAACAAGTAAAAATATCGAATATAATAAGATTTATACCTATAAAAAATTGAATTTTCGGATACCGGATAATCGGATATCCAATCCGAATGTAAAACCACTATCTGTATCTGATCCGAAATTTTTGGATATCCGATCCGAATTATCCGAAAAATAAAAAACGGATTGAATATCCAAAATTTTAGATCGAATCAACGGATAATCAGATCAGATCAATCGGATCAGATTTTTTTAAACACCCCTGCTTCCCACCCATCATTCTGAAGCACTTGGATTGCAAACTAAAAGATCAACTAAAATATTTTGATCCTCGTTTGAGAGCTGAATATGAAGATTATTTATACAGATAAAAATAATGGGCATATAAAACAAACAATGGGTAAATTATTTATACTTCGGTTTCGGCTATTAGAGCATCGAACAATGAATTTCAACGGTTATTTGAGGTACTTTAGTGAGAAGATCAACATACCTCAGTTTCAAGTCGATCTGACGGTGGATGGTGGCGAATCGCGTTGCCAAGACTCAAAAGTTTGAACTCGATTTGTGTCATTTGAGAGTGATTTAAAAAAAATAAAATCAGTAAATAAAAATGGGAGAAAAAGAAAAATCAATCGATGATTTTGGTTTGTCGAAAAATCCATCAGAACTCTGATATTAGGATGAAAAAAAATCGTTGAAAGTTAGGAAAGGGTTGGGGAGGGTTGAAGGAGGATGAGGTCAGAGTACATGGTTTTCATTTAACTAAATGTATTAAAATATTTATTTTTATTATTTTTTATTTTCACATCATGACACCGTTAGAGATCTAACGGTAGAGTGACAAAAATAGGTCAATATTTAAAATTTAATAATAAAATTAAATATTTTTAAGTTGAGTGATCAAAATAGAACATGATGAATGATTTAAGTATTTTATTTTAGGGAAAACTACACCAGTGACCACCGAAGATATTGGAGATACCTATTTGAACCACCGAACTAAAAATAAACGTCAATTACACCACCAAACTAATTAAATCAACCTATTTTGACCACCGTCGTTAAAAAATTAACGGAGAGGTGACGGAAGTGCCACGTGGCAGTTAACAGGACTTTTTTAAAATTATATGTTTAGTCCCTGTTATTTACTTATTAAATCAATTTGATCCTAATTTTATTTTAATTAAATAAAAATTATTCAACCAATCAAATTATGACACGTGTCATCACTCAATTAGATTAATTTAATTTATTTTGTTTAATATTTAATATATTTTTCCTTCAATCAGGTGGTGACACGTGTCACCACCTGGTTAAAGGAAATTTAAAGAAGAAAATGAAGATAGCAATATGGTGGTTCAAACTTAGGACCAAAGGGATAAACCGCCCCAAGCTTTAACCATTGAACCAAACTGCTCTTAGTGTTATTATTTGCACCTTTTATATACACATCTTATTGTTGATAAGATACCTGCAAGAAATAGACCTGCAAGAAGCTCCTCAGTAACCTATACCATAAACACTCAGAAAGAGGCCTGCAAGAAGCTCTTCAGTAACCTATACCATAAACACAATCAATCAACAAAACATCACTATAGTAAAACTGAGGCAAAAACCATAGGTTTTAAAGCATAAAGCATGTTACCTGCAGATCGATATCGGATACATAAACAGTCTTCCTAATCGCATCCTCTCGCTGCGCAATACTAGTTCGATTATTCAACCTTCTCTTCCCTTGGCTGAAGTTGTTCCTCTTCTGTGTACAAAGGAACAAAGAATCAACAAAAAGATACCAATATGAAACAGAAACAAAAATAAAATGCCACAACAAAATGAACCTAACAATTAACATACCCTTCTATTAGTATATCCATCGCCAGAATTAGGATTCCCTCCAAAATTGTCAGTACTAAAACCAAACCCATTTTTCAGAAAGTGATTATCATGATGGTTTTGATCATGGTTACCATCAAGATTATGATGATGATGATGGTGATTGGCAAGGGAAGGAGGTACAAATTCCTCAGCCATAGGGTTAAGCTTAGACAAAATTTCAACCAAATCACTCATATTTTTCTTGAAAATCTCACCATCTCTCCCATTTTCCACATTTCTAAACCCATTTAGCATTTCAGTTTTGCTATTGTCACCGCCATTGATGGCTGCTTCCTGGGTAGTCTTAGACACAGTCGCAGCCACCGTGGTCTCCGAATTCTGACCCGATGACCCGATTTTCGCACCGCTATTCTCAAGACCCGGCATGATCGAATTCAAATCCTCTTAAACAAAACGATGGTCTGTTTCAGATTCCATGTAATGTACAACAACAACAACAAAATAAAATCTTTATCATTCTGCCTCGTTAGATGATTCGAAAAACAAACACCCAGAGATTGAAAAAGAAAGACAAAAACAAAAGATAAAGTTGTTGTTTTTGTAGTTGAAGTTGTTGAAAGAACAACGCATCTGCCTTATCTAAATGGTTTCCATTGATGTAAAAGCCAAAAACACAGCTTAAAGATCGTCACTTTATGCACTGAGAATTACAAAAAAGAGAGTGTGCAAATCGAGGGAGAAAACGACTAACAAAAAGGGCAAGTTTTTGTTTGGTTTATAGTGATGATTCTGTAAATTGAGAGAGAGCTTTGGTTTATAAGATATGCATATAAAAGGTGTAAATTATAGCACTAAGAGCAGTTTGGTTCAATGATTAAAGCATGGGGTTTTATCCCCTTGGTCTCAAATTTGAACCACCATAATGCCATCTTTATTTTCTTCTTTAAATTTCCTTTAATCAGATGGTGACACGTGTCACCACCTGATTGGAGGAAAAAATATATTAAATATTAAACAAAATAAATTAAATTAATCCAATTGGGTGATGACACGTGTCATAATTTGATTGGTTGATTAATTTTTATTTAATTAAAATAAAATTAGGATCAAATTGATTTAATAAGTAAATATCAGGGACTAAACATGTAATTTTAAAAAAGTCCTGTTAACTGCCACATGGCACTTCCGTCACCCCTCCGTTAATTTTGTAACGGCGGTGGTCAAAATATGTTGATTTAATTAATTTGGTAGTGTGATTGACGTTTTTTTAGTTCAGTGGTTCAAATAGGTATCTCCAATATCTTCGGTGGTCACTGGTGTAGTTTTCTCTTTTATTTTATATATATATAAAAAGAATGTAATAAAATAAAAAACACAAAAGAAGAGGAGAAAAATAAAAAAAATATTAAAGACGCGGTGCAGACTGGATCCGGTTTCATTACTAGATTATTTTAATCAACGCCCGCCACCAGATCTTATCTTATGCACAACTTTCAATACATGGCACCGTCGTGACGTTTCCACTTGCCTCGAATCAATAAAATAATAACACCGAAATGCATTTTTTTATTCTACGGTTATCATGTAATTAGAGTTCTTGACTTTTGGTTTATACATAAATATCAATCCACCCCTAATAAACGAAGTTGCCTTTCGGATAGTAAAAATCCCTTTCCGTACCTTTTGTTGATCAATCCAACAAAATGTTGACTGATACAGACAAGGAGTTCTTATATCTAACTGGTGTTGTCACTGTATGGTTTATTCTCCTTGTTTTTCGTTTTTTTTAGTTTTTTTTTTAATTTTTATAGATTAGATTCTTTGCTCGTTTTGATGTTTTCTGCAGGTGGGATATCAGTTATTTTTCTTTCTAATCGCTGTGCTTTTGAAGTTCGATAAAGTGATTGATTTCGCAGGTACATAATACATATGTTTAGCTAATTTTGGTGTTCTTCTCTGCTACTATTATTTTAGAGCTAAGATTGGGAAATTTTAAATCTTTTGGTAAAACCAATGCAGAGGATTCTGCAAAATGCAAGCTTAGTTTTTATGATTCATCCGTTGGTAACAAATACACGAGAATTATTTTTTGTGCAATTTACTTTTAAAGTTATTTAAAGATACCGCTTTTGGATTTTCACCAGGAAGCTCGAATTTCGTGGTAATTGCTCTGTTGACTCTGTTGCAGAAAAGGTCATGGCATTTGCGACAGGTAATTGACTGGAAAAGTTTGCATGGAATACATGTACTTAATCTCTGTTTATGATCGGATATGAATTGAGCTCAAACATTTTAGTTTAGTTGGTCCATTTACTGGCTCTTTGAAGCGCTCTTGATGTGTTAATTAAGTTCAGTTGATTTTTTCGGTACATGGGATGCTTTGATATGGATTTAACCCGAATGTTATTAGTTTAGTTGGTCTGGTAGAAGTTAGAAGCACTTTGAAATGCTCTCGATCTGTTAATTTAGCTCGATTCTAGGTTCAGTTGATTTTTGTTAATACTTAGCATTCTCTAGTTCTTCTATAAGTGTTAGTAATGATCATAACTCACAACTCCTCCATTATAAGTCTTGAAGTGATAAGATTTTGTTCTTGGAGCTTTATTTCTATTATCAAATGTTAAGTTAGTGTTAGTCTTTCTTTTTTCACCCTACCAGTTTCTATGATAAGATTGGGCTGTCTTTTATAAATTGATTTGGTTGGCTCCTGTGTGAATCTGCAAACACACATGTAAAGGAAAATGTCATGAAATCTCCGTATCATAAGAAACTGAAACTAATCAAATAATAATTCTTATGACGCTATAGAGATTTTGTCACATTTTCCTTTTTGTCTGGATGTCCGTCATGTCGTGAAGCTTCTGTGTGAATACCAGCCCAGAATAATTTTCTGTGGATATATCTTCTCTGTATTGATTTTGTAGCTCTACTTTTCAGGTTGTCCTGACTTCTTTGATGGTAATATGGAGCTCACGATTGGCAATATATCTCCTTATTAGGTATGATAGCATGAAAGTTTATAAAAACAGTCTTCTTCTCTACACTAATACAAATTACTATCTATTTAGCTTGATTTATCGTTATTGTAAAGTTAACTGAATAACTGGTTTATATATTTAGTGTATCCATACTTGTCTTTTTGCCCATTAGGTAAGAACTAACTTCTGCCTTTCTTGTTAATGGACAATGCTGGATGTTCTTGTCTAGCTTCTAGCTTAAGGTGTCTATTTATGTACTATATTTGTGCTGTAATATTTATTTGTGGACGAATACATCACTGATTACCTCTCACCTTTACAATATCAGTAGGAAGATGATAAAAAGAAATATCGGTATGGAAACCTTTTTTTGCCTGCCAGTATTGAGCCAACCTGGCAATGGTAAATGAATTGATGAATGAAAACATCATCTAAGCATGATTGAAACTGAAAAAGGAGCTGACAGAGATCTATGGGCTTATTACTGGACATATTGTCATGTGTTATCAGGCCAATGACTGCATCAAAAGTTTCTGGTCAAGGTTTTAGCTCCCCATATTTGATCCTTAATGATGGTAGTTTGTTGATCATTGGTTGTATGAAAATTTCTTTATGATTCATGTAAATTTTACACTAAGTAGGTAATTATATTACTGTTATAGTTTTTTCCATTTTGATGGGCTAGAGGCTATTTAGAGACCAGCATTCACTTGGGTCTGTGGTAGGATTAACATGATGCCTCAAGCTTTGGAAGGGTCCCTTTGGTTTTCAGAAACATAAAGCTAATATTAGGCTCTTAGTTGGTTGGCATGCTACCTTTTAATTACCAAATCCAAATGTTCCATATCATCTTTATATATCACTGATTGTGACTCTTGTGGATTTGTCTGTATACTGTCCAATGATTTTTTTTTTGTGTGTGTGTGTGTTTGACGCAATGGTCATCAGAATTCTGCGATGGGGGGAGGATAAGCGTCATGATAAGATGCGCAACAATGTGGGGAGCATAGCATTTTACTTTATAGTTCAGGTTATCTTCTCCTTCTGATTTCAGCTAGTTCTTTGTTGTTATTGGGAATAAATTTTAAAAACCTTAATGTATCCCAATCCTTGCATGCATCTCAGGGATTTTGGGCGTGGGCTGTGACTTTACCTATAACAGTGGTTAATGCGAGCGACAAAGATCCGAACATTCAGGCAGAAGACATTATAGGGTGGATTATGTGGTTTGTGGGTGCCGGTCTTGAACTTTTAGCTGATAAAGACAAATTTTCTTTCAAGAATTCTCCAGAAAGCAAAGGAAAGTGGTGCGATGTTGGACTATGGAAATACTCTCGCCATCCAAACTATTTTGGTGATGTGAGCATCATAATTTTCCAATGCACCAGTAGACAACCAAGAAAATTTGAAAACGTGCCTTTTCTTATGCATTTGGTTGCATGCTTGCCTCGAGTGCTTGTTTTATATTAGTGTCCCTAATGCTAACTGATTGTGGGATTAAGCTATGGTGCTCAGACTCATAAGTGTCTGGTATGGACATGTGTTCATTTTTTTTCTCTAAATTTTTGCATGTATTTGGCTTGGAAGGTAAGGCCAATACTCATGTACTTCAACAAAAAAGAACAGTAAATCATATGCTGCCTTTCATGAGCTCCTGTTTCTTGTTCAGCATATGATACTAAGATATAAAGGGCAGTAAGTTCAGCTCAGTTTTTCTAGTGCACATAATTTATGTTATGGACATCTAGCTTGGAACGATATAGGTTTAGTCTTTTACACTTCTTTCCAAAACCCTGTTGTTCACCTTCATTAAAAAAATGCTGATTTTATTTATACTAATTTTCAACGTCATTCCTAACTGATGTTACATCTACCCGGTTTACATTTATCAAAGTTAGGAGTGCCCCAATCTCAGTTTATGTGCTTCTGGTCCATTTATAGTACACCTGTAAATGTATGTTCTACTAGTTAGATACATATAATATTTGCCTTTCAGAGTTTCAGTTAGATGGTTGAGTAGAACCTTGCTTGATAGGTAACATGAGATTGAAGTAATTGAGAAATGTGGGGTTTGGGGTTAGATTGATGTAATAATAGGGTATGTATCTCTTAGTTTCATCTGATTGACATGACATAGCTTTCATTTTGGTCAAGGGGAAAATAGGGTTGAAGCTTTGACACTTTGTCTTCCCTTAATAATTTTCTAAACAACTCTTAACAAATATTTTTGGTCAGATTTTACTTTCCTGGGGATATTTTGTGGCCTCTATTCCCATACTTGAAGGTTCTGAATGGCTTGTGGTACTCATTGGGCCAATCTTTGTGACATTGTTGCTTCTCTTTGTTAGTGGCCTGCCGCTTCTTGAGGTTTGTTTTCCTTTACTTCAGTTTTATTTATTTATTTATTTAAATATTGCAATATACTGATGTTATCTATGGAGACAGATGTCCGCAGACAAGAAGTTCGGTAATGTGGATGCATATAGGATTTACAAGAAACGAACTAGGTTCGTCATCACTTCTTACACTGTTTAATCTCTTGAAATATGTAAGTGGAGGCCAATGTTACTGAGTGTTAATATTTTCTGATTTCAGCCCTCTTATTCCACTCCCACCAGCAGTATATGGGAACCTGCCGCATTGGTTCAAAGCCGTTTTTCTCTTTGAATTTCCTATCTACAGCCGTCGCTTATATAGAAACCAGTGAGTCTAAATCTATTCCTTTTGTTAATTGTCACTTTTGGGATGTTATACAGTCTTAAACCATTTTACCACTTGTTGTCCATCTCCATCTTGTCTATCAGACAGAAATTTGTCTAAATATGAACCTCTTAGGGGACAGAAATGGAAGAGCATGTTGTACTTAATCGATGCAGTGCACTTATAAATCTTATGACATGAAAGAATTTTTATGTGCTTTGCACTGAATGTGAAAAAAAGCTTTAAGCTCCAGGAACAGATTCGGAATTCAAAGATTATGAGTACCATCTTGGCTTGTTTCACATCTCGAAACTTCATTTCAGTATCCTGGATTGTTCAATCAAAAGATACTGTTGATGTTGTAGTGCTACCCTGTTTAAATGCTACTGATTGAAGAGTTTTTCATATACTTTTCCATTTTTGCAAGGCGCGGGAACAACCAAGAACGAAGCAGTGATGAACAGAAGCTTGGTTAGTGCTTCCGGATCTTTTGATTTGCCAGGTCGTGGATCTTAGGGTGATGCAGCTGTGATATTGCCTTTTAACTTTGTATCATTGTATGAGGTGCTTTATCTTCATGCATGTATTTCAGACTTTTGAGTGGTTCTTGTGTTGAATAAATTGTTACCAACATTTTCCGTGGGATTTCTTCAATAAATTGAGAGGGAAAATTTAGAAGCTTAATTGAAAATTATTTGATTATACATTATGGACATTACATAATGATGTGACAACACGAGGACTGCTTTAGAAGTGGAAAGTTTGAATCTTGATTTTAACAAAATAAGTCGAGTCTCAACAGTCTATGTTGGAAGCTCCCTTTACTGAAGAGGAAGTTTGGAGGGCGATCTACCTTATAGTTATAGATTTCATCCCTATATCGTTTAGTCTCGTGATTGAAATTATTAGTTTCGTCAAAAATAATTGAAGTAGGTGCAGGGTTATCTATGTTTGGTTAGATCTTGCATGGTATAAGCCTTATTTACGCTTAGGCTTAACCCAACTTGAAAATCAATTTTCAAATTTTATTATAATTTTGTATTATACTATTTTATTGAAAATTTATTTATAGGTTTTAAAAATATAAATGGCATACATTTTTAATGTATTATAATGTTTATTTAGTTTTTAAGAATATATAATGGAGTATAATATATTCAATTTCCATATGCTAAAGCTTATAATGTATAAAAAAATATTTATAAATTTGAAAGTAGATCTGGTTTAATAGGAAACTCAAATATTGGAGTTCAAAGCATATTATTTATTGGATAATTATTTGATACATTGTCGGTGAAAACTAAAAATTTTCACAAGCGCCTTAATTTTAGTGTTTAAAGATTTAATTTAGGGCGCATGATTTAGAGCTTTAGGTTTTGTAGTTTAGAATGTAGGGATTGTGAATAGAATTTAGGGTTTAGGGTTAAAATTTAGAGTTTATAGGTTAAAACTTAAATATTCAACATAGTATATTAAAACCTAAACCCTAACCCTTAAATTATAATCATTTCCTCTAAATTTTAAACCCCTAAACTCTACACCCTAAACTAAGTACCTAAAACCTAAAATTAAGACGCTTGTGGAAACTAAAAGTTTCCACCGTCAATATATTGGATATAAATCTTTATTTAAAATGGAGTTTTTTTTTTTTTGTTAAATTTCTTATTAAGATTTTTTAATTATTAAGTTGGTGTTTGAATTTAGAGGATTAATTCGACACTTAACAAAATTAAACAAGATTAGCGCAACAGAAAATGGTGATAAACCCACGAAGGATTGTCTTCGAAAAGGCCGACCCAACACTAACATTGCTTTGGTTCCGGCCTTTTTCTTTTGCAAAAGTTTGTGCTTTGCTTTTGCATTATATACTCTAAGTCTAATATTGTCATTAAAGTTGATTAAATTTGATGTGCAACCATATTAATTTAGATAGTAAAAAATCAAACCATTTTTAAACAAGATTAATACCTTTAAATAAAAATTACATATGTACATTACATCAAATAATTTTTTTGAATAGTACATCAAATAATTTAAACATATTAAATGAAGTATTATCATTATATTCTGATTTGTTAACATATTTGATTTTTATTTTAAAAAACTAAATTATTTTATCTTCATTTTATGTTGTGTTGCGTTTGACTTGTCAACATAAAATTATATATCGTAATTGTATTAAACGTTTATTATTTAATTAATATGTTTAATTTTCCCACGCCTTTCTAATTACTTTCCATTTTACACACGTGGCGTAAGTTTCAAAAAGTAAAAGATCAGAATAAAAAATAATGATTTTATTTAGGGTAAAATTTTGATACACATGTGCGTAAAACTAATTTTATACAAGCCTGCATATTTACTCTATAAAACTTAAATCTTAAATGTCTAAACTTAAAAAACAAATACTAAACTTTAAACCATATACCCTAAATTGTAAATATTAACCTTAATTTCTAAATCTTACAATCTAACCCCTAAACTTTAAACCTTATACTAAAACCCTAACCTATATCAAAATATTTTCTTTTATTTATCAAACTTTTGTGGAAAAAAGAATCTCAACACATTCAAACCACTTTTACAAGTTTTCATCGACAAATAAAGGTGTAAAATGAAAATAAAAATGATTTACTTTGTGCGAGAATCATGAAAAAAAGATGCCAATAAAGTCAATCCCAAGATCCAAATCTAATTAAAAAGTTTTGACAAATCAATTTCTTTTGGATTTCGTTTTATCTAAGAAATTTTATACGACTTTTAAATAGCCTTTGTGCTAAATTTTAGAGAAAGCAGCCGTCATGTTTGCCATTTGATGGGCTGCCATGCATTATTTATACACCTATCATAGATATCAAGTCCAAGTATATCTATTTCTATGTTCGTGGTCCAGTTGACAAGATCCTTGTTTACTGACAGGGGAGTCTGTCTCCGAATGAAACTCTCACTCGGATGCTTCGATCGAGCCTCAAGATCGACTCCAAGAATGACAAGAGTTGCTGTGTCGCTTTCAATTTTCCTTTCTTTGATTAGGGATATCCCTTTGTTAATACTCTCGTTTGCTTTTGGCTTACGTGCCAAGTCTTTGGTTTTGTCTGTTTTAGTTTACCGCCGGTTGTTGTTTTGTTCAGGGAAGATCTCTGTTGTGTGTTTGCCTTTGCTGGTGTCCCGGGCTACATGCTTCTGCATGTCTTTTGGGCTTTGTACGTGGGACATGACTTGCAGCGTTGTATTATTTTTTTTCTTCTTAATGCATTTTTCTTTTTTTTTTTCAGATAAAAAAATATCTATTTCTCAACCATCTAAATTCTTAAGAAAATTTCATACTATGGAGACATAATGAAAAATGATTTAATCGTACTAAATAAAGTATTATCATACAAAAAATTGGAAGAACTTAGATTTGAGATGAACGTAAAAAATGTTTTTATATATATATAAAAACAATTTTTACTTAAGAGAGAATGAAAGAGAATTTTACTTTTATTGAGTCTAGAACTCATAACCTAAAGAAAAGAAAAAGAATCAATTAGAGAGCTTTAGCCATTTACTTTAGAGATGGTTGACAAAAATGTTTATTTTTGATATATTGCAATATTAACATTTTTTTTAATAACCCTTGAAAACAAACACATCATATAATATTTTATGCTAGCAGTGGAAAAAAATTTCACAAACAAGTTTAATTTATAATTTAAAGTTTAGAATTTATAGTTCATAATTAGATTTTAAATTTTAGAGTTTAGGGATAAGAATCAAAGTTTAGGGATAAAAATTTAAATTTTGATTTTTAAAGTGAAATAGACATGTTTGGAGAAAAAAAATCACTGAAAATACATAAAATAATAACCTCAATATAAATGTTGGTTAAATATAAATCTCTCTTTTTTTTCTCTGTTGTTGTTGCAGTGGACAAATATTTTGGTTAAGCTTGCCGGTTTCAATGGTTGTCTATTATTTCATGATTCTCCTTTTGTTTATATTGGATGAATGTGTTACTAAAACCATACACCATCACGTATGTCGATGGCTATTGCAAATGAGAGATTATAATTCTTGGAGAGCAAATGCAATGATGGCAGCTCAAAATTGTTTAATTAGCTAGAAAAATAAAACACTATAATTAATTTGACTACAAATAAGATTTTTTTTATATATAAAAAAAGAAGAAGAAAAGAAGACATTTAATGATGAGTCCTCCATGTCTTTGAGCCAAAAAGGGCATTTGAGCATTCATTCTTCATCATCATATCCCCAACAAAATGTAGTACACAAGCGTTATGGGCAATGCTATTAGCATCCCAAATATAACACTGCAATAAGCATAAGGGATTATTATAATATTTTCAGATAATAATAATAAAGGAGAAGGAAAAGAAAAAGAAAAAGACTGACGCTGTGCTGAGAATATCCGGGTGCAGGCTGTATTCCTTTGCAAACACGAAGGGGACGATTCCTTGAGGGAGAGCTGCCTGTTTTTGGTTTAGTAGACACAGTTTGAATGTTTCAGATTTTAACAATTATTTATGTATTGTTAGTTTGATAATATAGAATGCAGAATGCAGTGTTTATATTGGGATGAGTGACCTGGACAATGGCAACGCGTAAGAGAACGCCACGAAGGCCAACGGCAATGGAAGCGGCTGCCATAACAGCTGGACCTGTAAGGAATCTCACGGCCATTGCAAAAGCTGCAACGGAATTCCCACATGCTATGATCCTTGGTTGCAGCGCCATGAACAGCCCTGTTCTTCGCATCATCACTTGCTGTCAGAATCCAACATAAAAAATCCAAATCTTTTTCTTTTCTTTTTCTTTTTCAAAACATGACTTTCATCATCACTTCCACCGCTACCCCATCACCCCATCACCCCACCATCATAATTCATAATTCATATCAAATCCAAGACAAAAACTGAGCAAAAAAGTAAATACAGTACAGAATAGTCGGATTCCCCTAATTAATAACACCAACACCTTATCATTCTCTTACTTTGCTAGTTGCTACAACACTGTAATGACTAATGATGATCGAGTGTGGGGTTGTTTGATAGAAAATAAATGTTTGTGTAATTTACTAACCAAGACTAAACATGGCCATGCCAAGGCCTGCATCCGACAGAATTGAAATGGACTTGGCTATAATCGCAGGCATTTCTACATTCCACCTGCAAGGAAAAACACACACACACACAGTCTGAGTAGGACTGTAGGAGTAGAAAGAGACAAAGGAGCAGTTGTGTATGCCGTATGGTGTGCACCTACCTGAATGAGATTAGAGACCATGTGAGTCCTATTAAGCTTGAGTAGGTGTTGGGGTTCCTTATAAGCTTTCTCCAAACCATGATCAGTATCAGCCTTGTCATCACACTTGTTGGAGGCATTGCTTTGGGCTTGCCTTTTTCACCATCCTCATTGCTCAATCCTCCCTTTGCAAAGCTTAAGTCTTCTCTCTCCATGTACTCCTCTCCATTCTCCTTCTGCCCTGCACCTGCACCTGCACCACAACTAATATTAATCATCATTGACATTTGACACATGTAGGTAAAATTGAAGCAAAACATGTACCTTTCCCTTGGGAGACACCCAATCTAACTTCTTTATGATCTGTATCATGATGGCCACCAAAGACATCGGATACGGGAGAAGCACTCGAACTCCAAACAAATACTGGAAGATCCCTACCACCATCTTCACACTTTTGCTGACCATTAGGCTTCTTTGCATTAGCACCGAGGCCTTTAGACCCAGTCGGCGAAAACATACCAGGATTAGGAACCGGATAATGGAACCTTGCCTTATCCTCCTCATAGTTGGAATGCCTGGGAGTTGGTCCAGACAAACTGTAAGCGTCTGCAGCACCGAAATTTGAGTTGCGTCCCCCAGCCATCATGGAGTAGAAATCAGTGTGAGTAAAGCTTGAGCCTCTTGGTGTGGGGTTTCTTGATGATTGCAAAGAGTAAATCTCAGCGTTGGTTAGATTTGAAGGGCGCGGAGTTGTGGATGAAAACCCGTGGGACCTTCTGGAGAAAACATCTGATCTTGAGGCATTGGATTTTCTGACAGTAACATGAAGCTTGCCATCTTCTTTGATCTCAGCTTCAGTTTCAAGAGGCTGTCTACCATCAAGTGACATGACATCGGAATCGACATGGATAGAGACAATGGAGGCGGCAGTGTGGGGAAATTGGTCAGAGATGAGCATTCTGGCTGCTCTAAACTCGAACAAAAAAAGCATCAAAGTGTACCAGATGATGCATTGAAGGACGACTATTTGCACCATTAAAGTCCCCGAAAAATCCCCGTACATGCCTTTAAGCAAAGGAATGCCCATAACCAAAGTGTTGGGAAGCGTAGAGAGTGAGAAGAGGGTGATGGTCCATTCCAAGCAACCTCTTTTGCTAACCTTGCTCCAAACAGCAAGTAGTGCGAGAATAATAAGCTTTTGGAGTGTATCTGCAGCTAAGAAGCGAAAGTTCATGGCATAGGGGTTGTTAGAGGCTATGAAATGAAAAGAGAGGAGAGGGACGGCAAAGAGAGCAACAAAGCGGTTGATGCCTGAGCACTGATCAGGAGTGAAGATCTTCCACCACTTCACCGACCCATATGCTAGAGTCATGGCCACGTACAGTGGAACCATAGCAGTCATGACATGGTAGAAATCTAGTAAACTGATCATCTTTGGCTTTGGCT
Source organism: Hibiscus tridactylites (assembly GCA_958450335.1). Classification (NCBI taxonomy): domain Eukaryota; kingdom Viridiplantae; phylum Streptophyta; class Magnoliopsida; order Malvales; family Malvaceae; genus Hibiscus; species Hibiscus tridactylites. Next base: position 98,320,437 of record OY288274.1, read on the forward strand.
GAACCAACAAAGCAAAGCGTGTGTTTATGGGGTTATGGAGGCAAGTGGCATGTGTTTATGGGGTTATGGAGGCAACAGGCAAGTGGTGGTGGTAATACTAATAAGCAGGGGAGGCAAACCACAGGGTTTTGCTTTATTTTAATCAAGCCTTTGGAGCTTTGCCTTGTTGTTTGGTAAGTTGGTATTGTATTTGATGCTCTCTATATAGGATATCATGGGAAGGTAAGTGGGTACTGTGTCTTCAAATCAATTCTACACTTGTCTTGGTTAAGCTTTTTGCAAACATTAAAAGAACCCTTAACCTTTTGCATATTGCCTTTTTTTCACAGCGGGAATCTACATGCCTCTTTGCCTGCTTTTCACAGTTGCACTCTCCCCTCTTTTAATCTTTTAATTTGTGAATGTCAAGACATTGTTTTTCTTATATAAGAAAATAATAAAGAACTGACAGTTACCAACCCCCAAAGATTTGTTTTCATCTCAATATTATCAAGTGCTTGGTTGGAAGAGCCTGATGCAGCAGTTTTATAAATTTGGTTATTCAGTATGATATCTCAAACAATGAATAAAAAGTGGACATAATTTGGAATTTGGATGAAGTAAATCCTTGGATCTTTTACAACAACAACAAGGCGTGTTGGATTGCATTAATTGCTGTTGGTAAAACCTTATTAATCAAGGAAATGAGTAGAATTGAATTCGAATAGGCATGAGTAAAAGTAATCAATCACTCTGCACGTAAAGTGTCGAGATAGGATTAGGAACACACTCCATCTCTTTTCCCACAGATTTCATATCAGGCCTCGTCTGTATTCCAAACTCAGTGCATCCTTGTTCACATAATAAGACCCACCACATATGCACGATACCTATATTCTGAAGTTTTGTCGTGAGGCACCCTTACACCACGGTTAAAATAATACGGCCCTACACAAATTCTTATTTAGTAATAATTTGGGTAATTACACAAATTTTTACCCACTTGATAAGAATTTTTGTAGTTACACAAATTCTTATCCAACTAGTAAGAATGTTGGTTCTACCTAAATTATTACTAGTCTTACATACATTCTTACCAAAATAATAAAATGTGTAGGATTGTATTTTAGCCGCACCCTAGCATTTAGACTTGACAAACATGACCCGAAATTCAAACCGGTTTACCCGACTTGAGACTCGAACATTGCGGTCTAAACTTGACCCGAACCCAAACTAAAATCGACTCGAAACTTACTAAACGAGAATCAATGCAAACCGAAAGTAATTGGAACCAAAAATAACTCGAACCGAAAATCAACCCGAACTAAAAGTAATTCGAACCAAAAATAACCCGAATTTAATTTGCCCAAATCTGATCCAAACCGAACATCAACATGATTTTAACCACGTAATTGAGTCGAGATGAAGGGATAAGTTACTTTTATTTATTTTAGTAGTATGATAAATAGTAAATATGTATATATTTTTTGTTATATTATTAATTAGCAACCAACTTTATTAAAAGTTTAAGGGAACAATTGTTGTTCCTAGAGCTCACGGGTTCGAGCACCAGCAGTTGCAGCAGGGTGATTGAGCGTTCATTGTCAAATGGTTGAGAGTATATTTAGAACAGATACTACTTGTAATCACCTTAGCTTTCAAAAAAAAAAAATCGTATCATTTGATAATTTTTCATTTAAAAAATATTTGATATGAAGGATTGTAAAATAAAATTACACTATTTCACACACATATATATATTAAATAATTTACTTTTAATTGTTTATTTGGTTTACTATTTTATTTAATTTATGATATTAATTAAATATCAAAATTAAAAGTTTAAATATCTAATTAAATCTCAAACAATTAAAACATACCTAAATTAATTTTATTCATAAATAAATAAATATGATAAAATTATATTTTATTAAATAATTTCTAAATAGCCTAATTTTAATTTCGTAAAATCAAATTTGTCCGTTTTAGAAATTATGCAAACCTCTATTTTAAAAAATAGAAAACAATAAATTGAAATTTGATAATGAACACAATACGAAATTCAAGTTATAGACTTTAACAAACCTTATAGGTTGAGTTTGTGTCAGATTATACTAAATTCTATATGTACTCAATTGAATATATATCCAACTCAACTCGAATTGACCTAGAAATCTGAGGATTGGCTAAAATAAAAAACGACCTCTGTTATATTGACCCGAACCAAAAATCAATATGATCCAATATTAATCCTTCCTTAAATATCAACCCAACCGACATTGACTTGACCCAAAAAATTAACCGATCCAATATTGACCCGACCTAATACCCGACCGGACCTAAAATTACATAGACAATATCTAAATCTAAATCGATCCAACCCAAATCAAACATGAATTGAATGTGACCCAAACCGAACAACCCGGTGGCATGTGACCCAAACCAAACAACCCGAATGCCACCTCTGCGAGCGGCAATTTTGAATGAATAATCCTTTTTAAATTATTATCTGCAAAAATGGCTCCCAAAAACTATTATTTGGCAAAATGACCCCCTTTCTTGCCAGGTCGACAGACCTCGCGTTTTATAGGACGCGAGGTACGATATCGCGTTCTGCAGAACGCGATTTTAGTCGACGTGGCGTTGCTGTCAGTGTTAACGGTTTCACAGTACCTCGCGTTCTGCAGAACGCGAGGTCCCCGAGAAAATGAAAAGGCGGCTGGAATATATCGCACGGACCTCACGTTCTGTAGGACGCGAGGTCTGTGCATTTCCAGCCTGAACCACAAAGAAAAACAAGCGTAAGTAGGCATGTTCGAACACAATTTCGAGCGTGTAAATGGTATATTTTTAGCGATCATCAAGTTTGGGTTTGTAGTACTGAAAATTGTCTATCGTATGATACCAACATGGTTAATTTCTGTCCATTCTACAATGGTTTAAAATGGCTTCGAAAACCCTATGCTAGCATACTTTTTTTTATTGAAGTTGTATTTCAACTAATGTTGATTTTCGGTTTTTTAATCCCATTAAATTTATTAAAAACAAAAATTAAATAAACATTATAAAGTTTAATTATAATATGCAAACAAAATTATAATTCGTAAACAAAATTAGAATACGACATTATAAAATTTAAAAGTGTTTTACATAAATATTAAAAACATAAGTAGAAAACAACAAAAAAAAACTAAAAATGCCTATGTCCACCCGTTCCGCAGTCGGGTGGATGACACTCACGATCCGGATACCTCCTCCGTCCATCGTGTGGTGGTCCCTAGTCCCTATCATCCTGACCATCGTGCGCGATCTGCGGATCTGTGCTGGGCCCAGGCGGGGAGTAAAACAAACTACCTATCGGCGTACTCTCCACCATCGGAAACCCATACTGAGGTGGATAATCGATAAGCATAAGGTCAGTCGTGGGCGTATGGGGGCGATAGGCATCAGTGGAGCCGTACTGGGGTGGAGGCATCGTCTGCTCGAAAGTCGATGGACCGCTATGCAATGGTGGGGCAGAAGATGATGCCCTTGGAGTGTCATATCGTGGTCTCGGACCGCGCTGCGTCGACTGCCTCTGGGTCTGGGACTGGCTCTGGGTCTGGCTCGCTCGCCGGCTCCCGCGTGGGCGGTTTTGTGGTTGCTGGGAAGCCCTGCTTCGCGCTCGGCCAGAGTAAGGATATGTGGCTTCCCATTGTTGTTATACCACTGGTCATAATTGAAAGTGACGAAGGACCCCCTTCCATACTTGGTTGGAGAAACTCTGGGCGTCTGAGAAATCGTTGAGCCCAAAGTGCTATCCAGATAGCGTGGTGCTCGGCCCAGTCAATCTCCGTCTTCCCCTGACGCGTAAGATTGTAGAAGGAGTCCATATTTTACGGAGGGGGTGGAACATTTTGAACGTACCCGAACTGTCGGAGTACTATCCGTAGAATGCCACACGCAAATTTCGTAGTTCAGTAGCGGCACGACGGAAATCCAGAGGTCTCGCTCTTGCACAATATCTGCTGGAGTAATGATGCGAATCTCCTCTGAATCGTAGGGCCTCCACACGAACTAAAAAGAATGAAAAAGTTAGTAAAATTTCTATATGAAATATTATTGGAAAAAATAGTATGGAAAAAACCAAAATAATTGTTGAATTACCTTGTCCTCCGTCAAGGCATCGAATCTATGTCTGTATGCTTTCTGGGAGTCCGGCAGGCCGGCGTGGGATAGTATGGTGGTCCACCTTTAAATAATGAAAAAGATCGTTAAATAAAATAATTTAATAAAAAAAATATAGTAGATTATGTAGTACCTCCGTAGAAGCGGAAATGACAGAGGACTGAGAATCCTAAGCTGTGGTGCCAAAGTAGGGATCCGAAGCCAAACCCAAGCCTGCAGGAATAAACAACATCCTCCCATCGATGCTTTGGAGGTGTCAACGTTTCTCCAGAGGTCTCTGATAAGAAACGCCAAGACAGCTGACCCCCAAGATTTTTGTCCAGACTCATCTAAATTTGTCAGATGACGAAGCCACATAACGTGCACTTTGTTGCGAGTTTTGTCGGGCATTAATATCCGGCCAATAATGCGCAAGATGTGGGCTCGCGCACACCGCTGTGAAAATATAAATTAATAAAGGCATCCTAATTAAAAAAATTGTAAGTTCATCCTAAATAAAAAATTGTAAGTATCCTAAATATTTAATGTAGGCAACCTAAATATTTAATAAAGTATCCTAAATAGTTACTGAATTCATCCTAAATATTTATCCTACATATTTATAATTTATCCTAAATATTTATTAAAAAGATCCTAAATATTGTCTGAATTCATCATAAAAAATTCATAAAGCAGCCTAATGTGCAAATAAATAATTTTAATTTAATCATAAGTAATAAAAGCATACTAAATATAATAAAAAAATACTTGAAATGTAACATCATCCGCATCGAGGGGAGGGGTTCCTAAGTTGCCCTCCAAGTACGATAGAGAAATTTTCCCTCCGCCCCACACTCCATCAGGGGGCAGCACGCCCATTTATTCAGTAAATAGGATTGGCCAATGTGCCATCGCTATACCAGTAATAACGCTGCCATTTATAGGCAACCCCAGAATGTAGGCAACATTCGGCAACGTAATTGTTGCCTCGCCAAATGGAAGATGAAACGTGTGCGTCTCGGGTCTCCACCGTTCTATCAGCGCGCTGATCAACGACGGTCTAACCTTCACCCCCTATATAGCGAGCTATGTGCCCAAAACCAGCCCGCTCAATCAAACGCATAACAACAGGAATGGGTGCGACGTTGATACGGTTAAGGTAACATTGTAAGTTACGTTCGTATCCTTGAAAATAAAATAAAATAAAATAGTTAGTAAAATAAAAAAAATTTAATTAAATAAATTTTTCTAGAAATTAATAGGGAAAAAAAATAATACCTCTGGACTGTTTCGCCAATATTCACTGCAGTGACTCGCTTGGTTGCGTAGCAAGGGCTCCATGTGATCGAACGATATATAAAAGTTGCTGACAAATTTTTGTAAAATTTCTATAGAAATCGCGTTCTGTGGAGGTTTTTAGGAAAAAAACCTCCAATTTATAGAAGACCTCGCGGCGTTTGGGATGCGAGGTTAATGAACCTCGCGTTCTGTAGACCGCGATATTCATGTACCTCGCGTCCTATAGAACGCGAGGTTCACTGAAAAGGCGCGTCAATGATCAGACGCGTGAACTGAATGGTCAGAAAGGACATCACGTCCTATAGAACGCGATGTTCTAAAGACATCGCGTTCTACAGGACGTGAGGTCGTGGGGTTTTTTAAATTAGAGTTTTTAAAGCGGGAAACTCATTTAATATTTAATATTACAATTTTTATTTACAATAATAATAATAAAAATAAAAATAAAAATTATAATTATAATTAAAATAATAATAATATTAATAATAATAACAACAACAATAATAAATGATACTAACAATAAAAATTATTAGTATGATAGTAATAATAATAACAATAATAATAAGAACAATAATAATAATAACAATAATGAATCATACTAAATACGCGTTATGTTTTCAGTAGTAACTAAAAATAACGACATAGCGCAATATTTTGGAAGTTAAATTAAAACAAAACTTCCAAAATATGCGCTATGTTGCCATTAGTAGCTGCAAGCAAAAAGCTGCGTACGTGAATACAGAACAAAATTTATGTGGGTGCTCCTTGCCTCTCCAAGAGTTTGCTATTTATAGAGGGAGGTGAATATGATGACGTGGCAACCTCGAGTTCTATAGGACGCGAGGTCACCCTTACCTCGCGTTGTACAGAACGCGAGGTCAATGAGATGTTTGTTTATATATATATGCATGAAGATGAATTTTTGTAACCAGTTAAGTTTAGTTTAGTTTAGGTCAGTTGAATATGAGTTTGTGTAATGCTGCTGCAGTAGTGGCAATTTTTATGTCCGAAATATTGTTCCTTTATGATAGTTGGAGTTCACTTAAAGATTTGTGTTCCGCGGGGGTACATACCTTAATATTTACCGACATATCGCAATATTTTGGAGGTTGTGTGCTGCAGTAGTGGCTTCGATGGCAGCTTTTGTAGCCGCCGTCGAGAGGATCCCCTGCTATAGTTTTGAAAAGAAAGGACTTTTAGGAAGCGGGGCGGATTCAGATCGACATTTTCAGATGCGGCGGGTGCCGATTACATTTGTTAATGTGGATCAAAGCTGCTACCATTTACTCATTTCAGATGCGGCGTGGCAGCCAACATTTACATCTGGATTTTGCTCTCTGCTTCTTTCAGTCGGGACCTCCGATCAAATTTGCCCGCCGGAGCTGCTGAATATATTGTTTCGAATTTTATAGATAATTTATGTAGTTGTCTCAATTTACTTATTAAAGAATACATGTTGAAAGTTTTGTTAAATGAAATTCGACTTAAATTTACTTATGTGGTGTTTTTCCTTTCCTATAAATACCTACGAATTCCACCATCATTTACTCATTCCAAATTCTCTCTAAACACCCAATCCTTGCTCACCTTATGGCAAAATTTAAGGCAACATTTTATTTTCTCGATACTTATTTTGAGTCAACAATCACCGGCAAAATGTCACTGAAAGATTTAATACAGTTGACAACAATCGAGGTTAGTACACACACCGGCAAACAAATTGCGGCCATGGAATGTCGAATCCCAACACCGTCAGCTAATGAAACGCACTACGTTATGAAGCTTACGAACGAAACAGACGTTCGTAACATGTATGACCGGCTCAATTCCGTCAGAGCTAGAGACGTCGATTTCAATGTTAAGTTTGTCAACGCCAGCGAAGGTAGTACGTCTGCACCCGTAGAACCTGCTCCGAACACTGAACACGCACCGTCTTCATCGGATGTTGATGCGGCTGTGGAGGAGCTGCAACTTTTTATGTACATGCGTAGACAAAGAAAACAACAGATGATCGAAGAACTAAACCTAAGTTCAGACGTATTCACTGACTACGATGATTTGGATTAACCATTAACTTATGAAATTATCTTCCAATTATGTTATATGACATCTTATTTCATCCTTTATTAATGTTAAACGGACTTCAAGTTATGTAAAACTACTAGTACTCAATTACATTATAGGCACCAATAGTAGTAGTATTCAATTACCAGACTACAATTGTCTCAAATTCTCGAACATGTTCTCAATTACACAAACAAACAAATTGTAAATAGTACGGTTATTATAACTTCTGACGGAATATCTGAAACAAAGCATTTAAAGTGACATCGCGTTCTATAGAACGCGATATCTTTAGAACATCGCGTTCTATAGAACGTGAGGTACGAATATCGCGTTCTATAGAACGCGAGGTACTGGTTTACCCTGCCTCCCATCAAATCTATCTCTTACTTGTCGAAAGTTAGGGGACTGCCTCCCAGGCACACGCCATTCCTGACTTGTTCATCATTTACCTACTTATCGGTTTTAGGTAATGGACAAGCAAAGTTACCTCTCTGAACCAATTATTTGCCTTACACAACCAGATTCTCCTGGATTGCAAGGGCCAATAATTTTGCCTATATATGAAGAAGAACCATAAAACGAAAATATAAGTTTCAATTGGCAATCAATTCATAGAATTTTCTAAGTATCAAAATTTCAAAAGTCTTTCATAAGATATTCAAATGGCCGGACGAGGCGTTACTACGCAAGTTTACTACGATGGGCAGATATTCGAGGGTACCGAACTCGGCGTTCTTTTTCACTGCGAAGATCCGGTAACGATAAAGCTTCCGAGGAGATTATCGTTCAAGAAGTTGGTCAAGGAACTGGAGGCAAAAGTTCCTCATTTCGATAATCATCGTTTGTCAGACGTGAAGTATCGGGTGCCAATATCTATAGACCCTTTAGAGTACTCTGTATGCCAAATTGCGGAAAATGCTGATGTGCAAATGATGATGGAAGCCCACTTCGAGTATTCAATTGGGGGCCCCCTCGAGCTGTATGTATCGTTCTCCGAGTCTAATCCAGTTGTCGAAATACCAAGCTGGGGCCGGGCGAATTTCGACTTCGATCCGAATGCCAACGTTGATAGCCCGACCGCAGGTCTACGACGTGATTTTGGCCTACTCCGTCGAGACAACGAAGTTGGTGCATCGTCATCTGCTCCTCCAAGGCAGTCCTGCGTAGCTAGTATCGGGTTCGACCTGAACCAACCCCCAAACGATGAATTCGATGCACCAACAAATGCATCGTACAGTCCATACAATCCATACAATCCATACAATCCTTATAGTTTTGGGGGGAAGGAACGTCGGCTCCTTACGTTACGCACGACCATGAATCATCATATGGCCGGCACTCAATGTATGTCTCTGGCACCGACTACGGTCAACCATCTATGGGTAGATATTCTTCTTTTGGGGGTGAGGGAGCGTCGTCTTCTTACGCTATGCACGACCATGATTCATCATATGGACGACACTCAACGTATGTTCCTAGCACGGAGTACGTTCAACCATCAATGGGAATACATTCTTCTTATGGTGATCTTGATTTTGGTCTTGGAAATGAGGTTCCTGAGCGATCTCGTGAGAGGTCTCCCGCTCATCGACCCCAATCCTCGCCTCAACGGGTAGTGATTCCAGAAGCTCTACTATTCCAGCTCCCGGAGGATGCTTCTGACGAAGAACCGATTAGAGAACCCGGGCCAGACGGAGACGAGCTGGGGCCATTCTATCCCGAACCAGAAGACTTGACAGAGTTACCAGAAGACCCAGAAGACACTGCCGTTAGGGGTGTTCATTGTCGGATATCGGATCGGATCCGATCCGGTTTTTTCGGATATCCGGGTTTTCGGATCGGCAATATAGTGATCCGTATCCGATCCGAAAAAAACCGGATATCCGGGTTTTCGGATACCGGATAATCGGATCGGATATTCGGATATCCGATTATCCGAAAATATAATTTGATTCAACTATTTTTTCGAATTTGAAGGTCGTATTTATGAAAATTTTCGAAATTTCGAATATAACAAACAACAAATTGCTAAATATAACAAGATTCACATCTATGAAAATTCGATTTTTTAAAATTTCAAATATAACAAGCATCAATTTGTTAAATATAAAAAGATTAATATTTTTAAAAAATTAGATATTCGGATTTTCGGGTTTTCGGATAATCCGAAACTTGAAATATCATGATCCGTATCCGATCTGGAAAATCTATAATCGGATCGGATATCCGATCCGAAAATAAAAATCAGATCGGATATCCGAATTTTTGGATCGGATCAACGGATAATCGGATCGGATCGGTCGGATCGGATATTTTTGAACACCCCTAACTGCCGTTCCACCACCAGATTTGGACGAAGAACCGACTGCGACCAACTTTCCTGTAGACGCAAGACCAATTTCTATGTTCCAGCCACCATCCCACTTCACAACGGTTGATATGGATGCAATGGACGTCCCTGATTTTCTCCATGACGACACAATAGATGGCCGAGTCCACCGTTCTGATGGTGAACTAAGAATTGGTATGGCGTTCGCGAAGAAGGAAATTGCGGTTGCGGCAGTTAAGCAGTACAACGTTCGTCATAATGTTGAGACGACGGTTAAGAAAATCCAAGCCAAATACTACAAGGCTCACTGCGTCCAAAAGGATCAAGGCTGTAAATGGAAAATCCGTATATCAGAGTTGAAGAGGGCAGGCAACCGTTGGAAAATAACAAAACTTGAGGGGCCCCATACATGCACCGTTGCTAGCCTCAACTAGGATCACAAGAACCTGGATGCAAAGTACCTCGCGGACATCTTTTCCACACTGGTGAAAACAAATCCCACTGTGTCGCTCCCCACATGTCAGGATGCAGCTCTAGCTGTCACCGGCTTCCGTCCAGGTTATTCGAAAGCATGGTATGCAAGGAAAAAGGCCAAAGAGGAATTGTATGGCCGATGGGAGGAATCTTACATTGAGTTGCGCCCGTGGCTTAATCTCCTGCAGAAACACATCCCTAGAATGGTTGTCAAACTTGATACGGTTCTGGCATATGAAAATGATCGTGTCGTCCGAGGTGTTTGTCAATTCCACCGGTTATTTTAGACTTTCCCCCAGTGCATCAATGCATTCAAGCACTGCAAACCGATGGTCCAAATCGACGGCACATGGTTGTACGGAAAATATACACAGATCCTACTTCTAGCTATAGCACAGGACGGCAATCGCAAATGCGTTCTTGTTGCATTCGCAATCGTCCCGAAGGAGGATTTGGAGTCTTGGACGTTCTTCCTTACGAACCTACGAAAATATGTCTTTGATCCTGTAATACGAAGAAGAAGGGATGAAGGGGTGTGTGTTATTTCTGACAGAGGCACAGCGCTGTTGTGGGCGATACAAAATTTGGGTAATTATTGGAAGCCTCCATACATTCACCACCGTTTTTGCTTGCGGCACATAGCCGCAAACTACCTGCTGAAATACAAGAATCGTGATGAACGTCAAATGATGCTCGATATGGGTACGTCATTTATGTCATTTTCATTTACTATATTACTTGTTACTCGCTTCAATTTACGACCTTTTTTCATTTGTTTTTCGCCCATAACTATTCAACTGTCATCCCGTAGGCAACTCGCACTACAAACAAGAGGTGGCTGAACTGCTCGAGGAACTGAGAGCGAGAAACAAAAATGGCGCAGAATACCTTGAAAAAATCCCAAAGGAAAAATGGCTTCGATCGTATGACGAGGGTAAACGCTTTGGTCACATGACAACGAACTTGGCTGAGGCAGTGAACTCATCACTGAAGGGAGTTTGGCAGTTGCCTATCACTTCCATTGTCAAAGCCACCTATTATCGTTTAGCTACCCTTTTTGCAACCTTGGGCAGGCAAGCAACTGAGTACATGGCAGGTGGACACAAAGTCCATCCAGATTTCCGCTCAAGACTGCATATTCAATTTGCCCAATCAAGACAGGTGCAAGCAACTCTCTTCTCGCGAGAAGGACACTTGTTTCCTGTTGCGGAATTTTTCAGGCGGATAGAAGGCATTCAGCACAACGCTTACGTTGTAGATCTGAGGGAAAAAACCTGCGAGTGCGGAATATTCCAAACTTTCAAATACCCGTGCGCACACGCCATTGCTGCTTGCACTAACCAACGAATAGAATACATGCATATGGTTGATCCGATATACTTACTCAAAACGGTGCTTAAAGTTTACGAAAAAGAGTTTCCTCCAATCGGAAATGAGGTTGATCCAAATGCTGTGGACACTGAACCGATCATACGCCCAGATCCAACACTACTACGAGCCAAAGGACGTCCACCTTCTACAAGAATATATTGTGCCGAGGATTTGGTCGAACATCGAGAGAAAACCGAACAAAAGAAGCATTGTTCTATATGTCGAAATCCTGGGCACACAGCTCCTAAGTGTCCTAATCGCTCAGCCCCTCGTATTAATTATTTTTAATTTGTATATGTGAGTTCGCACATGACAATCTAATCAATAAAGTCAGTCCACTTCGATTTATACAATCCGTCATCTTATATTTTTAATCATTCAAAAAAATATGTTATGATAGTGTTTTCGAACAACTTTAAATCAACGTACAATGGACGAAAATTGACCGTGTCAGTGTCATACGATAGAGAATTTCCAGTACTACAACCCCAAACTCCATGTTACCTAAAAATTTAATATTTATACGTATGAAATTCTGCTCGAACATGCCTATCGACATTAGTTGAAATACAACTTCAATCAAAAAAAGTATGCTAGCATAGGGTTTTCGAAGCCATTTTAAACCATTGTAGAATGGACGGAAATTAACCATGTTGGTATCATACGGTAGACAATTTTCAGTACTACGACCCCAAACTCGATGATCGCTAAAAATATACCATTTACACGCTCGAAATTGTGTTCGAACATGCCTACTTACGCTTGTTTTTCCTTGTGGTTCAGGCTAGAAATGTACAGACCTCGCGTCCTACAGAACGCGAGGTCCGTGCGATATATTCCAGCCGCCTTTTTAATTTCTCGTGTACCTCGCGTTCTGCAGAACACGATGTACTGTGAAACCGTTAACACGTACAGCAACGCCACGTCGACTAAAATCGCGTTCTGCAGACCGCGATATCGTACCTCGCGTCCTACAAAACGCGAGGTCTGTCGACCTAGCAAGAAAGGGGGTCATTTTGCCAAATAATAGTTTTTGGGAGCCATTTTTCCCAATATTAATTAAAAAGGGATTTTTCACCCAAAATTGCCTCTGCGAGCATGTCCCCTGTATATTTACCTTATTGAGTTCTGACACATGTACACTGAAAACCCTAAAAGATCTATATTCTTCTCGAAATAAGTTGCAATGTTAAAATAAAAAGGAACATTTTCAAAAAAGAATTTAAGACAACAGTGAAATAGACATCCACACACGAGCAAGGCCAAGATGGATAAGATAATTCTGTATTCCAATATCGTCCCTAATTTTTAAAAAAAAAAAGTTTTTCTTATTTTAAAATGTACTGAACTTGAAAGTAGAAAGTTTTGAGCATTATAAATCAAACTGAGATGATATTCATAGGGCATAAAATTCAATATGTAAGAGGAAAGAAATGTGCAAGAGCCAATGGCCTAGTATTATACAATCATACACAGAACAATTATAGGAAACAAAACTGGACTAATACTAATACCCCCTACAGAATTAAATAATATAGAAATGAAGTAACGATTTAATGATGGCATCTCTTCAGACTTTATGAAAACTCAGCCTGCCACCATCTGAGACTGAGATGGCTGCATCCTTCCCTTTGATCAAGCAAGACTTGGGGAATTATATGATGAACAAATTCTGCAACACTGAGTCCCACTTGTGATTTGGTTATCATCTTCCCAACCACCTACTGAAACACCTTCCTTAATCTCTCAGCACAAATGGCTGCTCTTTTATTGGTTGGCTCAAGCACCAGGGCATGGCTAAAATCTGCAACGCAAAAGTGCCATAATTGCTACAGAAATCCATGTAACATGATCAAGGTTTGAATTTTTTTTCTATAGAAACCAGGTTACAATTTGGATATACTGCTCGGTTTTACAAACTTCCCTTCACTACAACCTTATAGGCATGTTCTTTTCTACCCAACAACTTTCAACATCCAAGAGCACTACTAACTCTTCATTACCAAGCGGCGGGGGAGGGGAAGCTGGTACATATATAGAATACCTAAAAGATGAAATAAGAACTTACCCTCAATTGCCTCCTTATAGTAACCAAGCATCTCTCTAGCAGTACCTCTTCGTAAATATGCCTTCACATTCTGATCAATAGAATAGCAAATTATATTATGTCAATGAAAACAAAAACAATTAATCTTTTTACAATCAAAGATGGAGCATAAAAAATCAGACTAATATATTTTTGTACAATCAACAGAATAACAAATAATATTATGTCAATGATAACAGAATCATGGTAGATTCTGAGTTTGAAGTAAAATTCAATCAAAGGCGATGCATGGAAAAATGACATGTACAGCGTAAAACACAAAACAACAATTATACAATCAAAACCATTATATTTCAAAGAAATTACCTTTTTATCAAGGTTGATGGCTTTGGTACAATCTGCTTCTGCTTGGAGGAAGCTGAATGAAAAAAAAAAATAAGTACCAAAAAAACCTAAACAGAAGGAGTCAATTCTAAGAATAAAATATTACCTTCCTAGTTCTAGATATGCTGCAGCCCTGTTGCTATAGTATGTTGCATTATTGTCACTAAGCTTGATAGCTTCAGTATAAAACCCAATAGCCTTCTGCCATTGTTTATCTTTGTATGCTTGGTTACCCTAAAACAGAAGGAATTTGTTTAAGACAGGAGAAAATGTGCAGGAAAAAAGAAGACTGGTAACATTGCTAACGATACCCATACACTAGGGTCCAAGTAACAATATGAGGACAAACATTTAACAAATCAAACACTGGATAGACATATGCCAAGCCTTAATTAACATGTAAAGGGAAGCACTGTGATCAAATTTCATCAAGCTAAACAAACTTTTCTGAGTAATCATACTCTTTACAGCCCTAGCAAGCAAGTTGTCCACTTCTCTACAACGGAAAACAACACAGGACATCAAAAGATAGACATATGTCAACTGTCAAGCTTTAATTAACATCTAATTCTCCATATCTTCAACTTTCCATCTATATCACCTTTACCCTCTCCCAGAATCTTTTCATCCATATAACTGAAGACACATCAACTTATATCAGTCACTTTCAAAAAGTAAAGAACACCTTAAAACATCTCGTTTTGATAGGTAGAGAATATAATAACATTAATTTGGAAAAAAGAAGCAATAAACTTTCTTTTAATCATTATCAAAAGAAAAGAAAATTTGATGAGAATTCAACAACCAATGTATTCTACATTGAACTTAATGATATATCCCAGATCAAATACAAGATAATGAGAACTTGCCACTGACCTTTTCTTTAACAGCCTCAGCAGAATGTTCCTGCTTGACATCATTATGTGACAATTTAGAATTAGCAACAGTATCAGCATGCTCTTGCAGAGACGAATATATAGTCTGCACTGTATCCAGTAAAAATCTATCACCCCCATGTCTGGCTATGAAGGACACTGAAACCGGGCATTTATCGTAATATCCAAGTGGTAGTGTGACCTGAATCATCAATGAAGTGCACATCATTTTACTTTTTTATTTTTAAATTTTTTTCTAGAACTAATACTGTTATGTCCATCAATACAAGAGAGAATTTCACCTGACAGCAACCTGAGATGCTAGCGATACTCAACAGACTGAAAATAGAGTTCTGGTAGTCCTCTGAGAAGATTTCCTTGCTACCAAGTTTCGGAGGGGGATAAACAGTGGTAGGAATCACCAGAATTCCATCATCCTGAGAACAATAAATATAAAATAACCACACACAAATGAAGCAGACCAATAAAAGCGAAGTGTGAAAAAACACTAAAACTAAGAACATATGCACGCAGTTACATGCATGCCATCGACCTGAAGCAGAAAAGTAGAAAATATTATGTGTAATAATGTAACATAAGATTCGGACCAAAAAATGCAACATAAAAACCTACATAGGTAGCAGAGAATCATAAATTAAAAGGGGTAAGAAAACAATCACAAACATCATCAACAACTATTGATTTTAATCATAATGCAAAGGTTTAGAAACCATGAAGGATAAATTTCGCCATAACATTGCCTTTATTTGTATTTATAAACATATGAAGCCAAGTTTGAAATAACAGTGAGATGATCGTTGAGAAAAGCCGATTTTCTAACTCATAACAGAAGAAATTGTACACTCTAGAATCACAGATCAAAACACTTCTCAAAATCTTGAGTACGAGTAAGAGTATTAAAAAAACAACCACAATGTCACTGGAAAGTCAGCCAAGCCTTTAAACATACAAAAATAACCTGGTCTTCTCTCCTTCCTTCTCTTTCCTCCTCCCTGCAGCTGAGGAGTAAAACATTGCTCAATCTGGCACACATTGCTTTGCAATGATGTGACTCAGAGGAAACAAGAGTGACTATGTTCTTATCATTGATTAACTTATTGATTTGAAGAGTGCAATGCAGTTCAAATTATAAAGGAAAAACAAGAATATATAGGTATGGTCTATAGTTAAAACTTAGTTGAATAAGGAACAATAATATGCTTGGCACAACTGTCTTTTAACTGCATTCTGGAAGGAGACACCAAGTTGAATTGAAATTAAATGCGAGATCAGTTGATTTTAAGAATTGAAATTACACGCATGATAAATTGCATTTTTAAACTAAATCACGAAATAAATGTTACACTCATAAAGTATCTCCAAAACAGGAACCCGGCAGAATTCCTTACCTTCAAAAGATTATTGACAGCCAAACGCATCTCAGCCCTTATCGATTTGCAGATTTCAATCTCCTTATCTGTCATATCCATTGATTCATTTATTTGTGCAGAGATGGCAGAATCAAGAGCAGGCTTTTCTGAATTAACCCAGTCTCCATGTGCACATTTAAACTCATATCTGAATTAAGAAAGAGTACCAAAGAAAATCTCAATCAAAGCAAACACCCCAATGGTAGTAAACAAAAAGCTATAACAGCCTCAAGGAAGACTATCAGATAAGTCGGTTACAGCAACAGTAGTTGTCCTACACTGACAGTATTCAACAGTCGGCACAGAAAACATTTAAACAAAACCTTCCTCATTAGGTTTCCAGCTTTTATGCCAAAATTCCATAAATGCTACTCGTCCTAATAATACCCGAGTATTAGAAGTACAACTAAACCTAGAAAAATATATAAAAATAATAACACTATCTAAATGTTTATTCCTTTGATAAGGATACTCTTCCCCCACCAAAAAAAAAGACATTAGTTCATGATTCAAACCAAAATGAGCAACACTCAAAACAAATGGGGAAGATGTTCAAAAAATCATGCTACAAACTGCAGAAGGATGAAAACCATAAAAGTATTGCACACTTATGGGGGGAAATTCGGGGAGAGAAAAGAAAATCCTTCAGCATAGGGAATAACACAAAATGCTAACATGTGAACATACATCGTTAAGATGAAAACTAACCTTTGAAGAAACTGTGCCACGTTTGCAAGCAATATTAAGGATGTAGTTTTTGAATCACCATTTATTTTCTGGATATAGAACTCCTTCAAGCTTGGGACCTTAGAACTGAAGTACTTCTCAAGATTTTCATGCTTCAAAACTTGTCCTTAAGTAAAAGAAAGTTATCAGTTTTCACAACTCTAAACAACAAACCCTAATAAATTCATTTACATAAACCTTAAACATACTTCCAAAATGCTTCTCAATGGAATTAATCACCACTTGTGAAACTCTGTCCGTTGGAATCTTTAGCAGTTGAAAACAATCATCAGCTAATAGAATTTGCTTAGGATTGCGTTGAACAGAATATGGAAGTTGCAAGAGCACAAGGCCAACTCGACGTAGGATGTTAGGATCCTTAGCAAACAAGCCTGCAATAGTAGTTCAATAAGTGCAGAACAGAATGGTGACAAGATTCTGACCAACTAAATCACAAGACTAGAAGAAAGATGAAAATTAAATTAAAGAGAATAGAAGTGCAAAAGAAAATACAGTGCCTAATCAGCAAATGACAGATTGGTATTACATAATCATAAGTTATATGATCACCACCTAACATGTTCCTGATGAGAGCTTAAATCCAGATTCATGATGCACAAGGAACACTACGTTTGGATTGAGGGGAGGTGAGGGAAAGGAATTGAAGGGACCAAAGAAACTATTCCCTTGCTTGGTTATTTTTTAAACTAATGGAAAGGGAATGGGATCGAGCACATCCCGTTTTCCAATCAACCCAAGATGAAGAAAAGTAGGGGAAAGGAAAGGACTGGAATATTCAACCGTAGCCATCAGTGCAACCTTTAAATCTTCAACAACTCATTCATCCACTATATTTTTAGTCAATAAGTTCGGTCCCTACCTTTTATTTTCAATTATGCTTGGATCTTAAAAACTTTTTTAACAATTATTTTCATTCTCCACAAATTCTGGAAAAGAAAATGGAGAAACAAAGATATACAAGTTTATAATTAGTTCTATCCTAATAAAAATATTTAGATTCTCGAATTTCCTCATTAATGGATTAATTTAGAAAAAATAATATTGTTCAACAAAATAAATTCCAAATATATATCCCTATGGATCATTTTTTAAAAGGAAATTCTTTTTACGTGAATTGTTTTCCTTTCTTTAACTTTAGGATTTTCTTAAATAATTAATGTCAAAACTACTCACATGATAACTAAAAAAGTGGGGTACTATTGAAGCAGCTTAGTATAATATATCTTCCTTTCCACTACTTTACCAAATAAAGGACTTCCATCATCCTCTCATTTCCAGGAACTACATTGAAACATGAGAAAACAACTAGAGCATGTCACAAAGCTTCTTTCATACGAGGAAATAATCTAAGAAAATTGAATCAAATCATAACCATTTTTTATGGAACTCAAATCAAGAGGACTGCACGTCCCCATATGCCAAATAGACAAGTAAAATTTTGTACACGGCATTTGATAATCCTTCATACGTACCAACAGTGTCGAGACTTGATGAAACAGGTATAATTCCAGTATTTGAAATAACACCATACGAGGGACGAAATCCGATAACACCACAAAAAGCTGCTGGAACCCTCACACCACCAAGGGTATCAATGCCTACTCACGGAATGTCATGAAAATTAGATCCAATTTTATGAAGTATCTTCTAGAATATAATATTATACAGGATCAAGAAGATCTCATCATGTTTGATCAAAGTGCGCATCGGGAAAATCAGACTTCCATGCAATAGCAATATTAGATATGTCAGAGATCACTAGTTGAGAATAACTACAGCATAGCCGCATATCCTACATGTTACAACTAAATTAGAACTACAGAATTTCAAAGAACAAGATTAACTTCATCAAACTATTATGTGGAGAATATTCATTGTTAGAATGAGACGGAATAAGCTCGATATTTTCCAAGACAACGAATCTATAATAGTAATGCTTCCCTAAAAGGTCATGTATTCTATATATGACAAGACAAACAGTTCAAATTGCACTCGGAGAAAGCCTGAAACTAAGAAAGCTAAGCAGTCAGAAGCACACAGCTCACCTAAAGAGAAGTCCACAAAATTAGCAGCAACAGCAACAGCTGCTCCACTAGATGATCCACCTGGAATGCGTGCGGGTGCAGCAGGATTTGTTGGCATGCTATAGTGTTTATTCTCTCCATGGATACTGAAAATCAAACATGCAAAAAGAAGCTAGCATCTTACAAATCTTAAGAACCAAAAGGTGTTAAATTGTGTCTGCCGACTATTGTTCCTAAATCTAGAGAGGTTTCCAACTTCAGTAAATATGGCGCCACATGTTCTTGGAATCATGAGGCGTAGAGCTGATAAATTAAAGAGGAAGGGTTTGGTTCCCCTTGTTACAACCTTATCCGGTTAGGGAAAGGGAATGGAACAATAAGTTGTAACGTCGTTTTGTTATTACATCACCCAATCGTCAAATAAATTGTCAGTATTCTATCTTACATTAAAAATTTAGCAAGTAACCATTCCCTCTAAATTCCCCCTCCTTTCCATCCACCTCTCCATTCATACATATTGTTGTAAACCCAAAGCCTGCTGTTTAGGTAAACAGTTCGCAATGGCAAGTACCTGTATGCCAGTTCATCCACAACAGTCTTCCCGACACAAGTGGCACCTCCTTCTACTAGGGCCAAAACCACGGGAGATGTGCGAGAAGATGCTTCATGTGTCCTCAACCAGTCTGGATGGCCAAATCCAGTAACATGTCCTTCAATATCAAATCTGAGAAGTGTGATGTATATATCAGCTATTAAAAGCCATATAGATATTGGCAAATATCATGTTGAATATATGAACGAGCAAACGAATCAAATGAATGTCCAACATGAATAATCTGAATAGACAACTTAAAATTCTAAACACGAGAATACCAGTGAAATGAATTTTCCTATTCAACTCTTTAATCCATTTTGCTCAAAAGGAGGAAAAATAAAAGAAACGGAGAATAACAAGCCAATCAGAGGATATCTGAGCAGAAAGTCTAAGGCAAAATCCTGCCTCAATATCTTACAACATGCATTCAGAAAATAATGGACCTGTCAAAGACTCAAGATCAAATAAATGGTTTCGTTTTCAAAAGTCAAATCAAAACTAAGATATGTAACCTTGAATAAATTCCAAATATTCATTAGGGTAAGTTAATAACATAGAAAAAAAACATTCAATCTTAACTATTCTTTATAGACATAAACTCCCAGATTGCACCATTCAAAAAATTCATATTTTGTTAAGAAGAATTAAAATTTCATTTTTAACTATTCAAAGTCGTTAAACTTTTTAATATTCCAAATCATTCTGTATACGTTCCTAATACCAAAACAGGTATTAAAAGCAACAAGCAAACCCTTACTAAGGTAATAAGGTATATGAATAGAGAGAAAGCTAGCTTCACAAAACTGAATTAGTAACAGTCAGAAAAGAAAGAGTATACTCTCAACTAAGTTCGACGACCCTAAACCACTCTATTGGCAGGCGAAACTTAGTTAAAGCAAAACGACCCCATAAATAATTGGGATTTCTTTCTTTTCCTAAAGAATATAGATGTCATGCATATTGCATATTGACCATCAACCTTAATCACTCCTCTCATGTACAACAAAAAATGCAGCAGTCAACAGCGACAACAGAACAAAACAACAAAAAAAGTTCATTAATTTCCGCTTCCGATCACTCCTCCATTAACAATGACAACAAAACAATAAGAAAATAAATTCATTAATTTCCGATATCCCAAAAACCACAACAGGCTCAAAGATTAATGTGAAAGAAAAAAAAAAGCAGCATACACGTCAGAGACGGCGAAATTGAGACCGGTGAGAGGGTGGGGAGCTTTAGGAGGAGCAGGCTGAGGCGGCGGAAGCAGTTCTAGCTTCTGGATGAAAGCCCCAAAGTCGGCTTTGATGGTTTTCTTAAGCTTTTTGGTCATCAGCAAAATCCCAGCTAAACCTAAACCTAGCAGCACCCAAAGATTGGCGGCGTGAGAAGCCATGCCGGCCGCCGTCAGGCCCTATAAATTTGAATGGGAAAGTAAGCGAAAACGATGATAAAATAAGAATAGAGAGAGGCGTGAGGGTTAGCGTAGCGTGGAGTCTGAGGATATTTGGCAGAGCGTGGACGAGGCCGCTGGATTTGAGATTTGGACTTTCCCTACGGATTTAGTACCGAGTTGCTTGCGTGTATTTTCTATTTACTAACTCCCTTTAATAAAAAGGGTAAAATACCCATTGGTACATTAACTATACTCAATTCATTAATTTAGCATCTTTACCTTTTTCCGTTCTTACTTTCATACATGAACTTTTATTCTATCAACGATTTTACATTTTTCCGTCACGGATGATAACATGGCCTACGCAGACCACTAATCTTTTGACACGTGTCATATTTTTTAAATAAAAAAATGTTTTTTTATATTCAACGTGTAATATTATCCCTTGAAAAAAATCTTAAACACCATTTTCATATTTTTACCGTCCAACTCACCTTTCAATCTAAAAAAATTCAGTCGATTGAAAAAAAAATTAGAGCTCTTTTCACGATAGAAATTTGGGATATCAATCGAGTTGAGTTTGTTTTCTCAAAAAATAGGTTTAGGGTTTCGTGTCGCGTTTGGGTTTTTTCTGAGTTAATTCGTGTTTTGGGTTCTCAAAAATTAGTTGTTTCGATTTATCTCGTATGTGTTTCTGAACAAGGGTTTATCTTTTTCATTTCTTTCAAAAAAAAGATAAGTATTTTTTTTGTTTTTAGAGATTCGACCTGTTAGAAATTTGGACAAGTGACTAGTTGAGTACTCTAAAAGATTCCTTTCAACATGGTAAGTGTTAAGTGTTCAAACATTCTATTTTTATGACCCTCTTACTTATAAAATTGTTAGACTTAGGCTCATATTAGTTGCATAATTAGTCACTCATGCATGTTTGCATTGTTTCCTTGATGGTACGGTTGGGTTTGATGTTTTGCTTAGTTTTGGTGAAAAAATATACTGTTGAAAGTTAATTTTATGTGTGCAGGACTAGTTGCCAGGACATTTGTCACGGCAACCATCGACAAGAAGGAAATGCTGAACAAATTGTTGTGGAAGAAAGATATGCTGACGCAATTGTCGTAACAACCAGCGACGAGAAGAGAAGAGGCAAAGTGGTAGCCGAATTTAAGAGCAGAAAAAATTGATTTAATCGTGATAGGTGGCATGAAGAAAGAAGATTGAGGGCTCGTGAAAAGGTCAAGAGAGATAAATCCTAAGAAAATAAGAGAAATTTTAGTTGGATAAAGATTTAAAGAGATTTAATATTTTTTTATTCAATTTAAATCTAACTTAACTTCCTCCTCCAGAAAGACTTTGATCTAGCCATCCCCTATTTAAATAAGGCCAAGTCGCCCAAGCCAAGCATGTTCGATGGAGAAAGAGAGACCAAGGAGGGCTATCGACATCTTCTTCATCCTTTTCCTTCTTGTTTCGATTAGGTTTATGTTAGGAAAACTTTATTTTGTGTTTCTTTTGAACCTAGCCATGAACTGAATCTAGTTGGCTAAAGCTATTGTGTTTTGTGGTTGTGAGAAATGATTAAATTTTGTTTAGGCAATAGAGTTTGCACTTTTTATTCAAGGCTTGCTCATTCTTAGTTTTTAACTTTTCTTACGAGTGAATTGAAAGTGGATCTCGTAACTTCATCTATTTATCTAATATCAGGAGAGTTAGATTCAAGAAACGAATGAGCATGATTTTGTCCAAATCGATAAAGACTAATTCGGATTAGGAATAAATTACGAATTTCAACGGCTAAGAGGTGCGCAAGATTGGTTGTTGTTCACCCTTGGTTCACGCTGAGAGGTATTATCAAGGCTTGCACAGTAACTAGAGTTTCGAATTAGAGATAAGGAAGAACCATTGAAGAACGTTTCATCGAACCTTGAAGGTTGTCGTTTAGTTTCCCAAGCAGTTGCCTTGGCAATCATTACCCCAACAAAATTATATTTGTGACATTTCTCGCCCGAGTTAGGAGCGAGGAGCGTTCGGAAACATTTTACTCAAAACATAACAGAATAGTGGGCCAATTTTAAATTTTTTCTTCTAATATAAGAAGAACTAACCGATTAACAATCATGGTAAATCTCAAACAAACAATACCAATGCTGAAATATAATTTCGAATTCTAAAAAAAATCAATTTGACTCTATATCAATTTCGTGCGAACAAACTTTAGCCGAATCATTATACTAACATTTCTATTTAAAGTCTTCCACCATATAAGTTATTTTAAACGATTACTAAATTACAATTTCTCTAAACTCAATTCGAATGGATCAATTATAACACATGTGGCTTAATTTCAAATCAATACAATTGTTACTACAATCAACCTATCAAAATCATTCGGTCTACTGACTTCGCAATAAATAGATCAAGTAGCTAGGCAAACTCAAAAGATCATGCAATTTCATTCATAATCATATATGTAATCATATTCCAATAGGCTTCCATGTTCATAGTTCATATTTATATACATAGCATATTTACAACAAAATAATTACCATGCCTCTAACTAAAACACCATAAGATTAACATTTACAAACCCATGGCATTCTAAAAGGATATTGTCCTAGACATCAATACATACACATTAGTAAAGTCTAAAAACCATCATAATGCAAAAAACTAGGACCAAAATGCAAGAACCTAAGCCACCAATAATTAGCAAGACATAATCAAAGCATGCCATACTTTCAAGGTCTTCTTCACTTGTATATATTTAGCTATAAAGGGTTGAGTAGCTTTAAGCAACAAATTTTGAGTTTTGACAAAAGTAACAAATAAGAGTGGTAAGTACATAGAAGTACTTAGTGAGGTAACACATAATTGCTAATTTTTAAATTTAGTTATTAAAAGTTGTTCATACACTGTATACATAATCCAACATTTCTATCATTCAATTCATATCATGCGAGGGTCACTTATACTCAATTTGACTTTAGTAACAAGTGTCAATTATGGTCAAATCGTTCACTATAAACAAATATCAATCATGCTCAATTTGATTCATAACAACAATTATCTCAATGCTCAATTCGATTCATAGCAACAATTATCATATGCTCGAATAGGTCTTGGTACCTAGTTAATTCAAAGGTATTCGAGTCGCATAAATCAGGTTGATACATAAAGTATCTTTAACAAGAAGGTGCATTCTACACCCAAGCAAGTCGGTACATAAAGTACCTATCAAGTCGATACCCTGGTGAATTCATCACCAACAAAACAGTACACTTAGTACCTAACAAGTCGAGCTCTAGACTCTAGGCATGTCGTACTACCTAAGAACAACTAGAGCAAAGGTTTTTATGATTCTTAATTTTAAAATTTCACTCACTTCAATTAAATATCAATGGTAAGCAATACAAGCAATTAAATCTTAAATGCATAAGCTTGTCTCAATCGAACAAGAGTATAATTTTAATTTTTTAGTTTCATTTAACAAACATGTTAATACATGATTATTCACAATCCAAAAGTCAATTATATCATTTCAATATACCAGGCATTAATTTAAACTCAATTGAACACATAACAACAATTTTAGCATCCAAGACAACAGATTACCTACATTGATATATGTACTCCAAAATTAAGCTCTAAATTCTAGCAGCCATATATCAATTTCATAACTCCTCATTATTGGATTAATAAACACCAATTCATACAAAACAACATAGAAATTACAAAATACAATACTCAATTTATATCCACATGTTTCAATCAAAGTATTAAATTATTGATATAAGTTATTCTTCTTTAATTACCATTATATATGAATTAGTCCAATTTTATGGCAAAGACAAAATCAAATAATGGATTGGTTAGAACCTAAGTTCCAACTCTAAGGGAGATTACACTCACGATTCGTCCTAGCTATTCTTGAATTTGAATGCATTTGAGTGTGTCCCTTTGTTGGCCTAATGAAGTGCCTTCTTCGATTCTTTCTCTCCTTTGCTTTAATCAAACACATATCATACATAAAAACATCGATTAATATCCAACTAAATAGAATGATCTCGATTTATTAAACACCAAATACTAAATTTTTAGACTATGTTTTGATTTGGACAGATTGTATACCCTCTAATGTCTGGCTCATATCTTTCAATCCATAAGTCCGAATCACGATTATTATATACTGTTAGAAAGCTTACATAACTTACTTTACAACTATGAATGGCTTGCATTTTAATTATTTCTCAATTAAAGTAGTTTATTCGATAAAGTTAGGTCAAAACAATGTTTCAAAATTATCCCTGAAATTAAAAGCATGCTTGAGTTGTTCGATCGATCTAAGTTCCATATCGATTCAATTAAATTCTTTTTATAATGTAAAATTTCACATTTCAACACTAAAATCAACCTTAATTAAATTCACCTAAGTCCTCAATTAAACAAAATTTTCAGACTATTCCTTATAGGCATGTTTTACATCCGAAGCAACCTAATTGACTATTTTATCTCTAATTCATTAATTTCAATTCCTATAATACTTATTTCAATACTCTTTCAATTATTCTTTAGGATTTTCAGGTTTCAATTTATTCAATTAGACCTTAGATTTTTAATTTGACTACACTAGTTCCTAAACTTCTGATTTTTTCACTTATGTACTTAATTTCAATCCATGGTCAAAATTCAGTATTTCATCATCTTTTTCAATAAATTAACACTTCCATCCTTTAGAACACGTAATCTCTAATAACTTATTCCTATTGAAATTTTTTTAATTTCGAACACAAATTCCTTAATTTCGCAATTTCATGTAAACACAAGATTAGAGAAATCTTAAGTATTTTCTTATGGTTCGGCTAACTATTAACTACCAAATTCAGCATTTACTTTATATTTTAACATGATTACAATCTTTACATCACTCTAACCAAATTTTCCAGCATTATACTCAACTTAAAATACTATGAAAAGATCGACATTTCAAGATATAAGGTTAGAATTGGATATAACTTAGAGTGAGGAGTTTATCAAGCTTTCTCCTCTAAATTTCCAAGCTTAAACCTCACTTCATGCAAAAGGAAAATTAATTTTTTCCATGGCTGATCTCTTTCAGTTTTTCCTCCCTTCTCTAGTTTCCTTAGCCGGCTATGAGAGGAAATGAAAGAGATAATTTGTGTCATCCAACTAGACTTAGGATTTGTCTAGTTTACCCTTCTTAATTAAACCTTAAACTTGGGATAATGGAGGGGCATATAATGGAAGTTGGTTAATTAGCATGTAAGCTCAAAATTTATCCCCTCATTCGATTTTATCATTTAAATTTAACCCTTCATTTTACATTTTCTTCAATTAAAGCCTGAATCAATTCGGTTGATCTAATTTTTTATTTTCCAATTTTAATCAACGATTTAGATAATTAATCCATGTTACTATTAGTTTAAAGTTTAGGGTGTTACAATATTAGTTGCCCCGGCAACCGCTATACCAGTTACCTTGGCAACTCGATTGACATCAATTGTCGCAGCAATTAAGTTGACATTGCACTCATTACCGAGACGATCCATTCGACTATCACCCCTCAACTCAAAATAATCTGACCTATTCTCTCTTACATGATTACATCTCTCTTTTATTTTATTGCTCTTAGTTTAGTTGTTAATTAGAACTCTCACAATTATCTACGTGTACACTTGCACCAATTGCGAAGCACTTATTACGCACAACAAGTTTTTAGCGCTATTGCCGTGAATTGGCAATAGTGATTTTATTTTTATTTTCTTGCACTTTTATTTTTTACTTTTTATTGTTTAGTTTCTAAATGATTAACAAAATTTGGTTTTGCATTATTGTATGACCAGGGCAAATCCAACAATTCTAGTATACCCTCTTGATCCAAAAATTGAACGTACTTGTCAAAGACTTAGACAAAGACCGAGAGTAGTAATGTCTGACCCACATGTTGCCCGAAACTGCAATGTCATCAATGTTATGTGTGTAAAAGTATTCACTTTAGGACCCTTTATGACTCAATTATTGTTAGACTTAAGTTCATTTTAGATGCATACATACACAATTTCATTGTTCTTATTATTGCCATGCTTAATCGTCTTTATTTGAATATATTTGGTGGAAAATGTACTGCTTTAATATGTATTTTGTGCATATGCAAATTTCTTTCAAAACTTCAAAAACTTCCTATACCCCTAAGCCTTTTTATTCAACTTGTCCACCTAAAAGTTTTCACTATTATAATTTATATCCAAATCGAATATTTTATTTTATTAAACCCTATATTTTCTCATAAATCATAATCAAATTGTTGAGAGAGAAAAAATCATAATCAAAATGTTGATAAACCAATAAAAATAAAATTAACTAACACTTTCCCTTTTTCTTATAATATTCAAAATAAATTTTGAATGATGAAAGTTTCATATTCTTTGTTAGGTTTACAGTTGTAAAAAGAGTATTCACTATAGATAAAAATTCAAAATATGATATCTAGTTAGATTAAAAATAAATATTAAAATAAATTTCGGGATCAAATTTAAATATCTAATTAAATTATAAAAATTTTAGATACCAACTGAGCACATTAAAAAATTCAAATAACAAATTTGTACAGTCATCCTTCTTAGAGCCTTTTTGGCATGGCTTAAAAAATGCTTTTGCTTAAAAAAAATATTTTTCACCCATAAGCAATGTCAAACACTTTTAAATTGGTGCGGAAAAACACTTAAAAAAGTAATTTTTCACCCAACCTCAAAAGCTAAGATTTCTAGCTTTTGGGATTGAAAGTCACTTTTAGGTGTGAAGTTATTTTTTTACCCTTAATTATTAACACTAATAATAATATTAATATATTAAAATAATATTAAATGTGATAATAATTATTATATTAAATTAATATTTAGTTATATTTCAATAATATAAAAATGTATAGCTTAGACTTTATAGGTTAAATTTTTATATGGGTAAACTACTGCAGAAGTCATCTATGTTTATACTAAGTACAAAGTTAGTCACCAAATTTGAAAAATGACCAGTAAGGTCCCAAACGTTATCGGAGTGTAAAGATTTGGTCACTTTGCCGTTTAGAGTCATTAACTCTTAACGGGTAGCTGATGTGGCTCTTGTAAAAATTAAGGCTAATACCATGTGTATTTTCACATGGATAAAGCATAAAAAAACGTCTTTAAAAGGCTCCTCTACCCTTAATAGAAGCTCTATTTCTTTAACCCCAAAATTTTGTCTGTAAAAGAATAAAGTGAAGAAGAGGAAGAAGACAAGCTCCGGTGCTAAGTACTCATTGGTGCCCACACACGAATGTGAAAACGTCGTTGTGGGCTGAGCTACGAATTCAGGAAAAACTTCTTCTTCTTCACCTGAATCGGCCACAAGACTGAAACAGTCGCCTCCGCTGAAACAATTCCACTTTGACTTTCCTCTTTGGCGGCGAAGGAATTTTAGAGTGGGGACCATGTCAGCTTTGAAACACAAATCGAAATCCGACAACATTATATGCCCATCTTCACGTAACAAAATGTTTTTTGGTTTAAGATCCCTGTAAACGATCCCTAAAGCGTGTGGATATTCCAAAGCGACCAAAACTTCGGCGGCAAAGAACCGGACCGCCGCTAAAGGGAAATGGTTCCCGGATTGTTTACGTAGGAGAGAATGGAGGTCTCCTTTAGGGTAGAAGTCAATGAGGAGACATGTGTAATGAGAAGCTTCGATATGGGCGTAAAGCGTCGGAAGAAATGGGTGGTCCATAATGGATAAGATGTCAGCTTCCATTTGAACGTGGGAAAGCTTCTTGTTGCTCAGTATATCCCTGTCGATTACTTTCAGAGCGAAGGTGGCGTTGTTACAGTCTCTAAGGTGACAGAGGAAGACCCGACCGAGGTTTCCGGTACCCAGATGGCGAATGAGCTTGAGGTGACGGAGGTGGAGGTTGCCGTCGGAAGAGAGGTTGGTGGCTGCTTTAATAGCGGACCAACGTGGATCCCATTTGCGGTGGTGGAGGGGTGTGATATTGGTGGTGGTAGTGGTGGAAGAGGAAAGGCGAGATTCATTGAAGCTGAGGGTAAGACTAGATCTTTCTAAACTAGAACGGGCGCTAGAACAAGAGAAGGTTCTGTCGGTGGTGGTGGTGGAAGTGAAGCTCAAGTCCAGATCGGTGTCTGGAAAATATGTTTCTTTTAAAGATGATTTTTATGCTTTATCCACATGGAAATACACATGGTATTAGCCTTAATTTTTACAAGAGCCACATCAGCTACCCGTTAAGAGTTAACGACTCTAAACGACAAAGTGACCAAATCTTTACACCCCGATAACGTTTGGGACCAATTCAACCTCCGAGGGAGGCTAAAACGAAGAACACATCTGCCTCCCCCATTCGCCAGCCAGTTCAGAAGGCCCGTGCCCGCCGCCAACTCCGAGTCAGCAACATCAGTGACGACAGTGAATAAAATTTGAGTTTCTTAACTTATTTTGCTGTCTTCTATATATATTTTGTGATGTATTTTTCTTTTATTTTGTTTTGTCATTTGCATTTAGGGCAATGCAACCCTCGAGTTTGGGGGTGGCATCCCTCCATTAATGGAGTCTAATTTAGTTTTAAAATTGTGTCTTTTACTTAATTTATTTTTGCTTAAAAAATGAAAAATTGAAAATTTTGGCTTAAGTCTTTGAACTGAACTTACCTGCCGTGACAACTCTGTCGTGGCAGTGCATTTAGGATAGTTTTAGGAGCAGTTTAGAGCCTTTCTATAGTTCTGAAAACTTAAACACCATTTGTGACTGTTATACTGCCTATAACTCTTCTAGTTAACTAGAATAGGAAGCTTAGCACTTGAATAGCCCCTGGAGGTGCCTAACACTGGCTCTAGGAAAGAAGTTTAGCAAAATAGACTCAATAGCCCTAGAGGTGCCCGAAACCGGCTCTAGGAAGTTAGCTAGAGGTGCCCGAAACCGGCTCTAGTGAAACTTTATCTTATATATATATATATATATATATATATCGAGTCAAAACAAAAAAATCAAAGGAGCATAAGAAATGCCTTCAAAAAGATAAACTTTGGCATAAAAAATCAAGTTAGAGGCTGAAATATCCTAGTGAAACTAAGAGAGTCTTGGCATATAATTGTTCACAAGCATGCACACACTGGACGAGGACTATAGTGAGATTCCAGACAAATCCTAAGTTATCCGAAAAGGTGCTGTCGTCAACAGAGAATGAATGAAGGGTAAGGGAAAGTTCATTGTTTTAAGCCAAAACAAAAATATTTTATTTTTCTTTTAGGTCTTAGTTGCTTGAGGGCAAGCAAAAACTTGAGTTTGGGGGTGTGTTGAGTGTGTAAAAGTTCTATTATTTACCCCCTATTTAACCCATATTTTTGCTGCATTCAAGCATAATTTATTGCATTTAGGCTAGATTACAGTTAGACATCACAATTATATTAAAAGGCACAGTTTCTACTGAAATTGGTTGCTTTTGCAGGTTGCTGCTGTAGCAGATGGAGAGGCAGACGCTGGGCAGTGAAGCAACAGAGCTGGAACTGGATGAGCAGTCAAGGAGGACGATGCTGCCACGGTTGTCGTCGTGACAGCAGAGGACGACAACAATTTTGAGGAGAAGAAGCAAAGTGGACCTCGACAGAAAGAGAAAATTAAGCCCGTATGTCGTGGAATACCACTATATTTTTCCCAGCCCTAGATCAGAATGAAGGCCAAGCCCAAGGTTCAAGGAGAGAAATTCCAAGCAAGAAGGAAGGACGAGTTAAAGCTATATTCTATGAAGATTTAGTCTTTATTAGAGTTATACTTTAATTTAAACTTGTATTCTTGCTATTTTAGGAAACTTGGACCCAAAGCCTATATAAAGGCATGTAATTCGACCTAGGAGAGGACAACACCTATCTCTAGCCTTCTTCCCAAAACCCTAGCCGTTTTCATCCTCTCAACATGTTCTAAATTCCCCTTAAGGCCACGGGTTGATTTGTAAAGTAGTTGCAAAGGTTGCTTTTGTTTTAGGAATTTTCAGTTCAATAAAATAAACTTCAAGTTCTCTTATTATGGTTATTAACATCTTGCAATAGTATCGGGAGAGCATTGCGAGGTTATCTATTAACTTAATATCGGGAGAGTTAAGTATACGAAAGGAATAAGTGTGAGTTCTCTAGTTTATAGTTGAACTATCTCGGACCTAGGGATAGGACGAGGTTAAGTGGCTAAAGAAGAATTCAACAATATCGGTGTTCATCCTTCGATTCACGCCGGGAGGTATCATCAAAGACGTGTTCATCGACAGACTTGGACCTAGGGATAGGCCAAGACATAGCAGGGATTCTTGCCAAAATTGAAGTACGGAGTTGTCTGTTCGCTGCCGCGACAAGCAACAGACTGTCGCCGCGACAGGTGCTGCCGCGACGGGGACGACGACAGAGCTGATAATCTTAAACCTAGCAATACCTACACTACTGAGCAATTCAATACCAGCACATTCTCTCTATCTTGATTTCTTTAATCTTATTTTCCAGTACTCTTTATTATTCTCGTGACAAAATCTTAAACTATTCTTTTTACTCTCGTGCAGTAATTCAAGGTGAAGCTATTAGCCAGTCCCTGTAGAGACGATATTCGATACTTCAGTATCACTTTACTACTTGTGTCGTGTACACTTGCACTACAATTGCGATAGACACTTTTACACGCAACAATAGGCATCACCCTGAAGCAAAGATACAACACACCCTAGCTTGTGTTCCTCTGTACATCACATTCGTGCCAGAATTCAAACGGTCTTCTCTAACCACAACTCAGACCTCTCTGGTGTAGATCCTTTGAACTCTTCAGCCCCTAGACCACGGAGCCTCTCTAACGGTAAACCAGTACCCTCTCCCTGGGGTTGTACCACTACCTGACACCCAGCCACAGCAGCCTGAAAAGCCCCGGCTATCGCCTGAACTAAGGGAGCTAAATCTATTCTGGCCGGTCATTGGCCAACTTGAGGTCCTACACCTTCGGATCTCGCCTCGCCTCCCTCTTCTTGAATATGAGGAGAAGGAGGAGGTTGAGGAGCCTGCGCCTCACCAACTGGCTCAACTCCCGGAGTTGGTGCCCGTGGTTCCAGTTGAACCATCCTAGGCCTCCCTCGTGGTCTCATATTACAGCTAGCAAGATAACAACTACAACAAACAAACATATACATATTAAGTTAGCAAAGGCAAGGGTCCAACTGTGCTCAAGTATCTTCCTTTACAAAACCTTTTTAAATTAAGTAAAAGTAGCAATGGGAACTCAATACCACACCAGACACAACAATCATGCTTCCAACCACCATACGAACGTACAAACAACAAGCTTGCATGGCAAAACATACAACGAGACATAACAATTTCATAACACTTCGAACTTAACTCACTTACTTGCCTGAGGTCTCGGTAACCCCAGGCTCTAATTCCAACAAATGTAACCCCCTCACCCCGGTCTGGTCGACTGACCGGTTCGAGTGGGCCACACGGGGAAAACCGATGTTAAACCCGTTAAGGTCCCACCTCGGTTAGCAACCCTAGAAAATTTCTTTTAATTAAATATTTTATAAAGGCATATTATTTCCTAAGTGATCACGACAGCGGAAAACATCATGAGGTAAAAGCAACCAATCCAAACAACATGTTAAACAACCCATTTTTAAGTCACAGAGCAAGCCGTATCGATACACCTGTCAATGGTATCGATACGCCTTGACCAAGTCAACCGCCTTAAGTCAACTCAGGGAGACCGTATCGATACAACCCTTGGGCGTATCGATACACCCTCCTCGGTCAACATCTCGCGGTCAGCGAGACAAAATCGTATCGATACGCTTAGAGACCGTACTGATACGCCAAAGACTCGTGAAAATCTCGAAATTTTAGTAAAGATTGGGCGTATCGATATGCCCCCAAGTATCGGTACCCTAAGCCAATTTTGAGTCCCAAAGCGTAGGACCGTATCGATATGGCCCTTAGGCGTATCGATACGCCCTGCACTGCAAGACTCCGAATTGCAGCATAAGACCCTCAAACACCACTCTAGATGCATTTTACAACTCTCCTAATCACATACAACCAACCATGCATCATCCAGCAACCAAAAACTAGCATGTAAAACAATCTAGGTAACCAACGAGGCATTCATATAAAGATAGATATGCACAACAAGGCATACTTAGAAACTTAAAAGCTAAAAGGCACATGTCATCACACATAAGGTTTACATGGTCATCCAAACAACACATAGCATCCAAAGGCATAACCTTTTTGTTGAGATTTTAGGGGCTCGATTCGATCAACCGTTCTTGCTCGCCAAGTGTGGAGAAGTTGGTTAATTGGGTGTTTTAGTGGGAGGTGAAAAATTAGCAATTTGACACAAGGATTTATAGTGGTTCAACCTTCTAACCAAGGTCTACATCCACTACCTTAGCTCCCCACTAAGGATTTCCAAACAAATTCACTAAGAATTTCGTCTCCTTTTCTCGGATTAGGAGGAAACCGTTACAACGATCAAGTTTTCTACCCAAAGCTTGATCAAACACTCTCTTACAAGAGAAAGACTTAGCAAACTAGAAATCCTTCTAATAGGTATGTGTTTGCAATACTAAGCACTCACCCAAAACCTAAACACTTGAGCAAATTTAACAATGTTAAGCTCACAAGTGTTGTCTAAGCAAGAAATATACAATTTGAGCTCTAGACAAATTTTGACATCATAATGTTGTAACAATTGAAGCATTAACTTGTTCTTGATGCTTGGAGGTCCCTTTTATACTCCTTGATGAGTTTGTAGCCGTTACTAGCCGTTGGGATTGAATTGGAGCCGTTGGAGCCTTTATTTCCCACCATAAATGCAGTTCTGCAGCTTGGCGTATCGATACTCATCAAACCGTATCGATACGGTCTCAATGAGGAATTAGCCGTTGGGCTTCTTCAGCTGATGCATATCGATATGCTTGCCTAGCGTATCGGTACGGTCTTGCAAATTTAAATGACCGTTGGGAAATGACCGTTGGGGTAGTTAGGCGTATCGGTACGCGACTAGCCGTTGGGCTATTTCAAAGCACACCGTATCGATACGTCTAAGCGTATCGGTACGGATTTTGCCTACTGGAATTCTGGTAGTTTGAAAACCCTAAGGCGTATCGGTACGGTTCAATACCGTATCGGTACGGTCACTTGAAAATCATGGTTTTGACTACTTTAAATCATTCCAAAGCCTTTTGAAAACCCTTAAACATATTTTCAAGTTGTTTTTGACTAAAAACTTATTTTAAATTCTTTACATTTTAGTCCAAAACATTTTCAAATATTATATCAAAACTTAGTTCTACACTTTCATCACAAGCATTCGACAAAATATATCATGATTTACAAATCCGAAGAATAACATAAAGAAAATTCAACATTTATGAGTCATACAACGCTCATACAATCACATAGCAGCCCCATTGCTAAACTACTACTTTATTTACTAAACCATACTTGAGCAACTAAAAAAGCTTGGAATGCCCCTTCGCCTTGCTCCTTGCTAACCCCACGCTAAAGATCTGCATTGTCGAAAACGAGAGCGTAAGCTAGAAGCTTAGTGAGGATGCTCTAAAACCAACAACAACGACAATGCATGGTTCAAGCATATAGTCCTTAATCTCACACACAAACATACATAAGCATCAATATAGCAATTTAGCTAGCAATTCAAGACAATAATATGACATCTTACTTCATATTAAGCTCAACAAGATAAAGCACTTATCTAAGCAACATAACCCCATGAAGAAGTACATTGGCCACTATTAGTTTACTCGGATATGCGGATTACACTCAACAACAACATTATCTCGGTGGGATTACACTCATCACCGGACCTCGCATGGATGGGATTACACTCATCATCTCATGCCCTACGGATGGGATTACACTCATCATCACGTATAATATAAACATTTCCGGTGGAATATTACATCACCGTATTCCTCCTTGATGGCTTAACGCCGCCAAGGCCACGCGCGAATTTGACTCAACCGTGTGCACAGTAATCCTAATGATCGATCATTTATACCCGGTAAGTTAACTAGTGCCAATCATACTATCAAAACCACATCATAACAACCATCAAATATAGCACACATCCATCATCACACACATCAATGTATATTCATACATAACCAAATCATGTTTCTTAAAATCATAATAGGCATAAACATTTAAAGCTTATAAACACACAAGAAGTTAAACTACCAATTTAACTTCTACCTTGGAATGGCCTACCAAGCACATCCCAAAACCTCAACTACACACACTTGAACCAATTTAAATAAATTTGAAAGTTTCATTCACCACCTTTCCTTAAGCAAACCAAGCAAAGCTACTCAAGCCTCCACAATTTCCGAAACCGATCCCGAACCTTCTTCGATGTTTCCTCTCGCTTCTAACCAATCAAAAGACAAGGTATTACTTAACCAAATCATTGATAAACTCAGCCACAATCTCAACCCACAATCACAAGCCAAAACTTCATAGTTTCAAACTCAAACCAACCACAAAACTCACATTTTCGTACTCCTCAAATACCCAGTTGAAATCCACCATTTCCAACACCCAAATTACCTCAAAAGACTTCCAAAACACTTTCCTAACAACCATATACCATCAGCCCTTCAACCAAACACAAAACCACACCAAAATTTCAAGTTTTGACACTTTCAAAAATGCCCCAAGACCCATTTCGGGATTTTTGTCAAAATCCTTCTATTTCAAAATATGAGGTGTAATAAGGTGAGCTTAACTCAAAACTTAACTAAACAAACCAAAAACAAGTTGAAAACCCATTAAAATTTCATGTTTTCTTCAAACTTGAAAAACTTGGAAAACTTAAAAGATGATCCATTTTGAAATCCAAAACCATGGAGATGCTTGGAATAAGGAGAATAGATCAAAAACGAAGTTACCTTGTGAAAATCCCTTGAAATGGTGAAGCACCTTAATGGAATAGTGAACTTGGGAGGGGTTTGGGTTTTTGGTCATGAGATGAAGAAGCAAGAAGAAGACTTTTTTTTGTTTTAAAAGGCTCATCTTTTTTTTCCTTGTTTTGAAACATCTACAAAAATGTCATTATGAGGATTTTAGGCTCGTTTAAATTAAGTTAAGGTCTAATTAAATTAAACCGATTAGGACGACTTGAACCCAACACACACCAAACTCCCGACCCCAAAACACGGGTGTTACACTTATATTAGCAAATTTGTGAAAGTACAGGGGCAAATGTGTGTTAGACTAATGAGTTAGTTGTATGGTTTAGTTTGTTATTAATTAGTTGGGCTTGTTAGTTAGTTAGGCTGATATTACTTTGGGTTATAAATACCCAATATCAATGTAATTCAGTGAATCCAATATCAATTAATAAGAATTTCAAGATTACTTTTATTCTCTCCAAAAATCCCTAATCAACCGTTCCTCTTCTGACTCATACTCATCGTCGTTATTCACCATCTCAGGAAATTATGCCTGAATTTTCACATGGTATCAGTCGCCGGCGGTCCTGACGCCGTTTCCGATTTCGCTTCCGTTCGCCTCTAATCGTCCTGGTTCCGATTTCACTTCCGTCCTTCTCCATTCTCGGCTCCGTCTTGTCCGTCGTTTAGTTCTCTGATTTCAAATGTTGAAATCCTCCATCGTGTTTTCTGCTAAGTTCTTCAACCGTTCTTCGATTTCAAATCTTGCAATCGTTTCTGTTACTCAAATCGCCAATGATCTTGTGGTGATCTTGACACTGCTTCCTCAATCGGCAATCGGTTTCCTCAGTGGTGAGTTTAATCTGCGCCGTCGATTGTTTCACATGTTGCTGATGCATATGTGATCTGTAAATCTTCTTCGATCTGGTGAGATCTTTGCCATTTTTGATTCATTGAATAATTTTACTTGTATCTCTAGTCTGCGTTCGATATAGTCTGCCATAATCTGAGTTGCTCTGCTTCGATTTGGTTATCTCTTCTATACTTCGATTTTGTGCGCATATAACTGATTTTCTGAGTCTTCTCTCGGCATATTTTCTGATTCGCTCAATGTTCTGAAATCTGTGGATTGCTATTATCTTCTGTTACTGAAGCTAATGTGGGAGTCTTCTGAGATTATTGTAGAAGTTGGTTTCTCTTGGTCTGATATAGTGATATTTGTTGGTATGATGTCAAGCTTTTGTCATTGATAAGTTGTGAGCACACATGCTGTTGATGTATGATTTGCAATGATGGTGATGTCCCCTTATGCTACTTATAGCGAAGCTGCTGCTTTTTACTATGAAACTCTACTGCTCCTTCTTGATAGGGAATTCAAGAGATTTGTGAATATTGTTTTTTGATTGAGGACTCTAGCGTATTGGTTTTTGATAACTAGTGTTGAGTTTCTGTTGAATAATCTGATGATGTGTTGGTATGTCTGGGTTCTGTGGTAAT
This sequence comes from Hibiscus tridactylites, assembly GCA_958450335.1. Classification (NCBI taxonomy): domain Eukaryota; kingdom Viridiplantae; phylum Streptophyta; class Magnoliopsida; order Malvales; family Malvaceae; genus Hibiscus; species Hibiscus tridactylites. The sequence goes on from OY288274.1 coordinate 98,358,092, forward strand.
GGTTGCAAATGTGATGGATTACTGAAGTTAGGTTCTGAGTTAAACATCTTCGATATGGTTGGTTATTGGGTTCTGAGCATCTCAAATGGTGTTATCTAATATTGTTGCTTCAAGTTCACATCCTCATATTGTTGGAGAAAGCTGGTGATTTGATTTTGTTTGTTGTTACTGATGCTTGGTGTTGTTGGTTCCGTTTGTGTCGATCATTTGAAATCAGTTTGGCTTCATTAACTGTTGCTTCTACTCCAAAGTGAACATGAAACTTGAGGCTTAACAGCCAAGTTGTCATGGAAGAAAATCTCTGGGGAGAGTTAAGTGTTTAACAACCTTACTTTCCTTAACCAGACATAAGAGGATGTCTTCTTGCCCAAGAGAGACTTCAGATTGCATCCGGGAGTTCGTAGCTTAACCGCCTTGCTCCCAACAAAAAGAAGGATCGAATAAGTGAGGAATGACGACAGTGAAGATGAAAAACGAACGATTTCTGAAGGAATTTTGGATAACAATTGTAGCACAAGAAGGTGAGCAAAGAAGAACGAAAGAAAAATAAATTTCTTCGATTCTCGGTAAGCCACCAAACAAGGGGTATATGTTTGTTTTAAGAAATTCCGGATGAAATAAGAATTTCAGTTCACAAACTACCAGCTCAAAGTTTCAGGGTATTCAAAATTTTATTGAAGAAGTTGAAGAAGATTGAGAAAGTTGAGTAAGCAGGGAGAATGTTAGACTAATGAGTTAGTTGTATGGTTTAGTTTGTTATTAATTAGTTGGGCTTGTTAGTTAGTTAGGCTGATATTACTTTGGGTTATAAATACCCAATATCAATGTAATTCAGTGAATCCAATATCAATTAATAAGAATTTCAAGATTACTTTTATTCTCTCCAAAAATCCCTAATCAACCGTTCCTCTTCTGACTCATACTCACCGTCGTTATTCACCATCTCAGGAAATTATGCCTGAATTTTCACAATGTGCCATTATCCCATCATTAGTATGTGACAGAGTAATAACAATTGAAAGATAAGCGTCCAAAATCAGAAGACAATGAAAAAAAATGATTAACTGCTTAAGTTTTCCCTTTCATTATCTAAAACCCTAAAAAATCGAAGTTCTCGAAACAGTTTTCAATGGCCACATTACAAAACTTCCTCTCACCATCTTTAACTTGCAGTCTACCAAAGAAGATGTCAACTTCAACTTTCTTGCTGTTCAGCTCCTCCCTCATCCGTGCACGCAAACCCCTTTTATTTCCTTGTTCCTCAAAGCCCTTGCCCGCCCTCTCCCTCCGCTTCCACCGCTACGCTTCCTCTGCTGCCGCACTCGACACACTCAACTCCAACAGCGCCGCCGCCGAGCCTCTCGTGTCGGCGACTCAATCCCACCCCTGGCCCGAATGGGTCACTTTCATTGATAGGTTAAAGTCCAAGCGCTACTTGGTTGAAGCTAATAATGCTGCAGCTTCCGATGCTGCCAATGATTACAAGGATATGAATTTTGTAAAAGAAGCTTGCATTAGCTTTGCTCGTGACCGTTTTGATCTTTTCAAGTAATGCCTTCTTTCCATTTTGGCTTTTCTGTAATTAGCTTATTGTCGCTTCCATTTCTCCTCTCAATTAACATAGCCTTAGTTCTTATTTCGTGAGATGGAAGATTAGTACTATGCTTATGTTGCTGGAGAGTTTAAAGAGAGTAGAACTCTGATGACTCATAGTACTATGATCATAAATTTGATTCTCATGTTTCCATTTAATGCAGATTGTTGTCTAGTGATGATATTGAAACGGTTGTTGGGAGTGGATGTCCTAATCTTTTACGAAAATCTGTTAATTCAGCTAAAAGGTTGAGAGCCCATGTTCAACTTGATGAAGGGGATGTATGTTGTTTTCCCTTTTAGAATCAAATTCTTTATCTTTAACCGTTTATTGCACTATGCAAGAAATGTGCTATTCATGTTTTAAATTTACAGTTGTTTAATTTATCTGGTTTTCGAACACTCCTATGCCATGGAAAACCTACTTCATGTTTGGAAAGGCACATTTTCTGCCAACTAATTTGTTAGGCCTTTAAGGGGTAAGGACTTCGAGTGATGCCAGACTGAAACACTTTTATGCAGGTTTGTAGTACTTGCAATCTGCGTGGTTCTTGTGACAGAGCTTACGTGACACTAAAGGAATCAGAAGCAGCTGCTCGTACTGTGGACATTGTGCGTATATTATTATCCTATGCCCTTGATCCACTTGTTATTTCAGAGGGAGAGAAACCTGCAGGTAGAGAGCGTATTGATGCATCTGCAAGGAATCTACTCTCAGACTTGACAAAATTGAGTGACACATCATGCGATGTTGAACTTCCTAAGCCTGCTGCTAAAGCTCCTCCACGAAAGAATAAAACAGTTAGTGGCAATGATGATGAAGAGTTTGCAAATGTTGAAATGAAGAGAGGAGATTGGATGTGTCCCAGGTAAGTTTTATACGAAGCTTAGGCTCCGTTTGGTTCCAAAAAAACATAGGTCATTTTCGTTTTCATTTTCTTAGAAAATGAAAAACACTAGAGGATATGTTTGGTTAAAATTTTGAAAATGGATTTTAAAAATGAAAATATGAAAACTATAAAACAATAAAAAAAATTCACTTTTTTTGTTAAATTGAAAATTTTCATTATTGAAAATAATTCTTTGTTTATATTTACCAAACATGTTTTTCAATTCCTAAAAAATAGAAAATGGGTTTTTTTAAAATGAAAACAGAAAATAAAATAGAAAATGTTTTTGGAAACCAAACAGAGCCTTGGTTGCTGTTGAGGTTATTGCTTGTGATCTTGTTGAATAGAAAGTGAATGGTTACAAATTTTATTCCCCTATGCTTTTGCATTCTAAAATCTCTGCATGCAATTTCCTAGTGATAAGCCAGTTTTGCTTGTTAATTGCAGATGTAATTTTTTGAACTTCTCTAAAAATCTGCAATGCCTAAAATGTAAAGAAGCTGGCCCTAAAAGTGTTCGTGGTGATGAAATTGAGATGAAGAAAGGTGATTGGTTTTGTCCGGGGTAAGTTTGCATTTATCTTCATAGCTGTCGGCATCTATTATATAATGTTTTCTAAGTATACTGTTGGTCGTTATCAGTGTTCGATGCGTGTGAAAGTCATTGTTACGCACTTCCTCTTTGTTGGTTCAGAGATTTCATATTAATGGGAGAATTACTTAATATATTTACAAATTAGTCCGAATGGCCTATGTTGAAATGAAGGAATAAAGTCTTCAAATTTCTTTTTTATAATGGTTGGTTAAAATGTTCGATTTGCAGAGGTTATAGTTAAAATTATGGTATAGTACAATAGGCGGGGATTATTTTTCTGACAACTGTCAGACTGTTTATCGATTCCACCTTGACTATTTATTGCTTTTTTATGTTATAGGTGCAATTTCATGAACTTTTCTAGAAATACACGGTGCTTAAAGTGTAAAGCAGAGGGTCCAAAGAAGGTTGAAACGGGTGTTGTTCAAATGAAGAAAGGGGATTGGAACTGCCCAGAGTAAGTTGCTTTGTGGTTTATGTTGTTAAGAATCTCTTTTGTTTTTCAAGATTAAGAATATTCATCTCCAATATAATTCTATTAAACAGAAAATTTACTGTAGTCCCGTATTTAAGATCTGCTAAATGATTTTGGTACATCCATGTTTGTCCTGTTGTTGCAAATCAAGGCTCATGCATGGCATAATGGTCAAATTGGTGTCTCTTAAAAGAGAGTTAAATCCTGATTTTACTGATTTTATGTATGTAGGTGTGGATTTATGAATTTTTCTAATAATAAGAAATGTTTACGCTGCCAAGGGGCAAGGCCCAAGAGACAGTTAAATCCTGGAGAATGGGAATGCCCGTCGTATGTGTCTCTATTATCCCTCTCATGTTCATTTTTGATAGGAAGATTGATTGACATATTACTTACAAGTAGAATATATCCTCTGCAGGTGTGATTTCGTGAATTTCAGAAGGAACCAGGTTTGTCTTAAGTGCAAACATGAACGTCCCCAAGAACCAGCAAACGAGTATGATGAGCACACATGGAGGAGACCTCAACGGTAAGATGTAGTTGGTTGAGTCGACGGCAAAGAAAGAGGACTGATCATCATTTTCCGTCCTAACTCTAAAATTGGAACATAAAAGTAGAGAAAATGAGGGACATGTAGAGCAAGTCTTTTCTAATATTTTCAACTCTACCAAAGATGATCGGAAAGAAAATTATATTTTCACTATTTTTTTACCAAGCACGCCAATAACATATTTTTCTACACTCTTTAATTTTTCATTTACTACCTAAGTTTGGGTTGGGATGTTTATATATAGAGAAGATTATGAAGCTTTGTGCGATCTAATTTTCCAAGGCTGCCATTAAGGCGCTTTTAATTTTTCATTCACAAAAAGTTGACGGTCATTTGAATTTCACGTGACACAAATATACAAAGAAAACAATTATATTAACAACCGATTAATTGTAATAATTGATGGATTTATATCTTATAAACTGGCGGTGAAAACTAAAAGTTTTTATAAGTACTTTGGTTTAGAGTTTTAGTTTAGGCGTAGGGGTTTAAAATTTAAGGATAGTGGTAAGAATTTAGAGCTTAGAGTTATAATTCAACGTTTGGAGGTTGAGATTTTGTTTTTAGGGTAATATGGTTATGATTTAGGTTTTAACTTATAAACCTTAAACTATAACCATAAACTTTAAATTATTAGCACTATTCTTAAAATTCTAAAACTCTACTCCTAAAACCCTCGACTAAAATTCTAAACTCTAAAACTAAGACATTTGTAAAAACTTTTAGTTTCCACATCAATGTATAGGATAATAATCAATAATTGATTATTGAGTGCAATATCTAGAAGATTATGGATTGAGTACACTTGAACACAATTGTCAACCATTAAGTAAGGATTAATAAGGATTATGTCTACTATAACATTACAATTGCAATTCATACGGATAGGTGGTAAAAAAACAATAATGCACGCAAGGCAAATTAATTAATTCAAAAAAGCAATGAATTCAACTGAAATTACCATAAGATACATGTCTCGATACCATTTTCCAACTTATGTTATTTTTTTAAACTGAAATATTCTCTATGGTACAATGTAAGTGCTCTCTAGAATAAAGCCAAAGAAGCCGATCTATACATTTCGCTATGGAGATTTTATCTTGCTTTTTCAGATGACTCCACCGAAAACACATCTAATCTGTATTACCAGAATTGACAATTAGCGTGCAACTGCCGGTACAACATGCTCATTAGGCTCATGAGCCCCTGCTGCAGCAACAGCATGCCTGCGTTGCCGCTCACGAAGGTATAGAACTGTGAGTAGACAGACAAATAGAGTCAATATTGTTGCATTTCCTTCCTCCATGATCACATTCTCCACCCATGCTTCCACTCTAGGATAAACTTCGGGCAGGGAATCTATTGCACGAACCTAACCAGAACAACAAGTCAGAAGACATTACTAAAGTGACTGGTATAAAAATAATTTGGAGATCTATTTTCTAATTACTGTCCCAAGGAGCAAATCAAGAGCTAAGGACATTACGTTAATTATCAGTATATATACACTGCCAAGCTGCTTTCACAGGGCTAGGAGTTGTTAAACTAAGCTCCGGTTATACAGCTAAACATTCATGTGGTAAAAATGGAATGAGGACCAATTGTTGAGTTTGTAAACTGGAATGCAAGACGGTGAGGACAACACTTGATGGGGGAAATGGTGAACCGAAAGTTCTGCCTTGTGTTCAAGTGTAAGCATTGGACAAAGTGAATGGGACACAATTGCATTAAAGATAGAACAGAGTTTAATCTTAAAGACATCCTCGGCAGGGAAGGGCAAGAAGAGGGACATATACCACAAAGAGCAACTCACCAGGAAACTGTCAGCATAATTCTTTCGTATCCACAAACTTGCGAGTGCCAGCGTGACAGGCAACTTTGCTGCAGGATCTAGCTCAAGTGCTTGATCATAGTACCGTTTCGCAAGATGGAGGTCAAATGGAAGTCCTTGGCCATGCTCATGCATGTATCCCAGGTTGAACATGGCTTGAGCATTTGATTGGGATTTTGCATGTATGTATGCTTCGGCTGCACGCTCATAATCCCTCACAGTTCCCTGAGAGAGAATAATAGTTACAGAAAACCTCAGTTGGGTAATAAGAAAGCAATATACTCAAGAAAAGATTGTCCCAAAACTAGACAGCCTTCTCTATTGAAACTAAAGGTACATACTCGCCCATAGTAATATGCATCCCCAATAAGCAACGCGGCATGTTCGTTACCCTGCTCGGAAGCTTGCCACCACAAAGAATGAGCTCGTTGATGCCTTTCCGCATCAGTGCAAAGCCCAGATTCACCCATGCACATGCTGCGCTCACCATACTTGTCAAGGATCCATGCAGCATTGCTTTGTGCTATCTCGTAGCCTAACTCAGCCATCCTAGAGTACAAGAGGAATGCTTTGCCCATGTCACCTTTTAGGTATGATTCAAGTGCCCACCTAGAGAGGGAACTCCATGGTCCACGTTCGGCAACTAGTTTGTATAATGCAGTAGCCTGGAAAAAGGGAGGAAAACTGTAATTATGTACATTAATTTATCTCTGTGGACATTAGTATCATTCATGATTCCATAGTCACAATTCACACAATAAACATAAGAAAAGGCGAATTATAATCATTGCAATTTTTTTTTTCTAAAGTAATTATAATTTCAGATTTTTCTACAGTGGTCAGATATCTGTTTCTTTTTTCCTTTTACGACTGTGAGAAAAGAGGAGCATGGACAGAAGTGAAAGAAGCAGTCCCAATTTTTCATTAAGTGGTTTAGAACTTATCAAGATCCATCCTATGTGTAGGGACACAACAAGAACACAAGTCAACAACAGCGGCCAGTCTATCTGACGGAATGTAAAAATGAATTTAATCTATTACATGATAAAGGTAACAATTTTCAGCTTAAGCAATTAAATAATTTTGTCTGCTATGTACGGCACTGCTTGGCATGACAGGTAACCACATGCTAGCCAGCAAAAACAATGTTCATTTAAGAGAATGAACACACTCTTTTGGGTAGCTAAGTTCTCAAAGGACCTTGAAAAGTCAAAACAAACTTTTTCTTAATAGAATGATAAACTCTTGCATCCAATGGGAATTAGGAAAAATGTGAAAAATCATGCACCCTGCATGACTTTGCAGGGTGAAATTTTGCAAAGAAAACAGAAATATATAGAACTTTAAGCGCAAGTAAAATGGAGTTTAAGTATGTCATTCATAAAGATATAGAGCTCATAAGAAGGTGAAAAGCTAAAAAAACTACAAGTATAAACCATAATATTTACCATAGGAAGATTCTTTTTAAGCCCAACACCAGTATGAAACATCTTAGCCAACTGATAAAACGCCTTTGGTTGACCTGCATTAGCTGCCACAATAAAACATTTACAAGCAATCTTCACATCCTTCTTCACTCCAATCCCTTTAAGGTACATTACTCCCAAGTTATAGTGCCCACCCGCATCATCATTATCAGCGGCCTTCTCAAAGTACTCCTTTGCCTGCACAAAGGAAAGAAATAGTTTCTAAACAACTCTGCACTTAACATACAAAGCATAACCATACACCATCCTATAGAGTTTTTTTTTTTGTCTTAAAGGGGCTGAATCTGGATATTTTTCTTTTAAGAAGGGGAAAAAAATTCATTGAATTGCCAGTAACCTCAACTTTCAAAAAGAATAGACAACACCTAAGGCAGCAGCCATTGAAATGAAAAGCTGTTCTTTCAAAAACTTGCATTTTCAATCCATGAATAACTCTTCAATCTAATTATAACAACAAAAAAATGAAGCATGCAACTTTTAACCAACACATCATGATCCCTCCAGATTCCAAATAGATGGAAGAGCAACATAAAATAGAAAGCACCATAAGTTTTGAACTTCAAAACATTCAATAAAGTGAAAAACTAAAAACCAGAGCAACCATAGAGCTAAACAGCATTGAGTAGAAAGATAATTCTATTGAACTGAAATTTTCAAGCAATGTGAAGAAAGCTGTCGAAACATAGGCCAAGAACCTGTAATATGAAAGCAATGCCTATACAAAAGCACCAGAACAGGTAAAAAGACAAAGCAAGGTGATGTAGCACGGACAAGATAACAAGACAAAGAACAATTAGTGGAAGTGAAGAGAAAATGAACATACTTTGGTGTAGTTCTTCTCCACACCGTACCCTTTAACATATAAATAACCCATCCCATTGTAAGCTGAATAAAGGCCATGCTCGGATGCAAGTGAAAGCCACTCAAGGGCCTTGGTGTAATTCCTTTCAACTCCAGCTCCTCTAGCATAAATCTCACCAAGAAGTTCGAGAGACCTAGGCTCCCCTTTATCCACAGCTTTCAAAAACCACATCAAAGCCTTGGCATGATCTCGGCGCAACCCTCTCAATCCAAAATAGTAAAAAAGACCCATTTTGTACATAGCACCAGCATTCCCTTTCTGTGCTTGATATTCCAATATCTGAAAATCTTCATCGTCTTCCCCTCTTGACTTCTTCAAAGCTTCCTTGTTCTCCTCTGCCCCATTGTGTATCCTAATGGGTTCAATTACCGGTGAATCTTTGGATATCAAGAAACTGTTAACAGCTATTTCTGCCAATTCAGCATATAGTTTAACAGCTTTTTCATGCATCTGAAATTTTAAAAACAACAACAAATGTTTAGGAAATTAAAACACACACACACACACAAACAGGGATATCAGATTTCCAAAAACAAATAAAGGAAAAGATTACATCTTGTCGAGAGTATGTGTAAGCCAAAGCCATCTTGGACTGGGCATTGCCACCATCGGCAGCGAAATAATGATTCAGAAAAGCTTTAGCTTTGTTTCTCTCACGCATCATCCCCATACCGTACAAAAAACCTAGAACCGAAAGCGCGTGCGGATCACCTTCCGCATTAGCAGCCGTCTCGATCTCTGCCGCGGCTTCCTCCATCAACCTGGCGTCACCGAAGGTGGAGGATGAGATCATTTTATCAACGGCTGTATAGTAGGAGTCGAGGGAGGAGGAGACGGGGGTGGTAGAGGGCTCGAAGAGGCGGCGCCATGAACCGGGATCGAGCTCGTCGTCAGGCTTAACATGGGTGCCGCCGAAGTCGTCGTCGTCCCAAGAAGAGTCGGAATCGAGGGGAGAAGCGTCGTCGTTTTGGACGTCCTTGAGGTCGTCCTGGGAGAGGACGAGTACGAAAGGGCGGGCGAGGAGGGAAAGGGGGAAAAGAGAGAGAAGCAGGAGGGAGATGAAGAGATGGCGTCTTGACCTAGAAGGAGGAAGATACATCGTATTTGTTTTTGTCGGAAACAGCGAGGATTTGTCGGAGGGGAATTCTACACTCTTTCAGGATTTGTTGGTATAGGTTTGGAGAAGAGGAGTCAGATCAGAAGACGGGAGATCCAGGGCGAGAGAGAGAACGGTGTTTCATTCATTTCGCCACGTTTTACTCTTTCCCTTAACCCAATCATTTTTTGACATCTCACCCTCCATCAAGTATATTTCTTTATTATTCACTCCACTAAAATCTTTAACGACCTCTTCCTTCCTCTGATTAATAAAACTTATTCATCATATACCAAATTGCCCACATGGTAACTAGAAGTTCTGTATACTTTAGAGAAGATGTATTATCAAATAACTAGGAAAGCATTTCTTTAAATTGTATTTGATATACACGTCCAGGCCATACGTATCCCAAAGTAAACCAGACTGCGATGTGAGGCACATTTTCACATTGCACACCATACACATGGCATAAAGGATCTCTAGCAATTTTTCGATTATAAAGATTATGCTTAGTAAGAACAAAATTACATAAGAAACGCCAAACTTATAATCTGATCTTGGGAGAAGCTTGTCTTGAACATAGAGTAGCAAAAAGTTTAGTGTCCATTGGTGAGACGGTGGGGCTTCCTAATAGGAGTTTATAACCACTGCGTACAGAGTAAATTCATGTATGTTCACCACTCCACACGAGACGATCTTTCTGTCAGAAGCTAGAAATTGGTATACACAAATTTTGTTCGGCTTCAAAATGATTAAAATGATTCGAATGAGATCTTCATTCCAAAGGGAGGTCCCATACTGCAATAAATTAGATACATGCTCAAAAGATTGCACATATGGAGATTCAAAGTTTTAGCAATGATCCTGGCAACCAAAAGTCATTTCAAATGGAGATCAAGGTTCCTGAACCCACCTTCTAACGCAATCCCTTCTCCAATAATCTTTGAGCACTCTAGACACTTCTTCATACCAAAGATGGTTGCGATCCCAATCTTACTTTTAGGAAGGATACGTTTTTTTAGTATTTTTCATTTAAAATTCTTCCTACCAGTGAGGATAGGTTAGATAGTAATCGCCACCCTTGTTTAGCCAGAAGTGCAATGTTAGATTTGGCTAAGTCTATGAACCCTAGGTCACCATCAGACTTCAACGCACAATTTTTTCCATTTACTCTAGACAGTTATAGTGAGTTTCAGATACTTTTCTAGACTATTAGTGTTTTCAACACCTAGAATATGCTTTACATCTTCCCTATTTTCCTCGATTACATTAGAAGAGAAAAAGAGTCTTGATTTGTCGAAGTTGATTTATTGCCCAGAGACAACAAATACTTTAACACCAAAACACCTTGTGCATCTCCAAAAATGAGGTTGTCATCGACGAATAATAAATGAGTAACATGAGGGGCGTATCTGTTTATGCGATGCCCAATCAGAAAATTTATTTGGGCAGTATGACGAAGAAGAGAAGAGAGTCCTTCACTGCAGATGAGGAACAAAAATGGACTGAGAGGGTCTCCTCGGCGTATAAAGTAAATCATATGAATTGGTCGCACAAAACCTATAGACATGTACACGTACATGACCACATTATTTATTTAAGGCTTAATACACTTTCTCCCTTAAACTTTACCTATTTTCCCAACTTGCCCCCTAAAGTTTATTTTGACTACTTTTGCCCTCTAACGTTTTCGTCGTTACCCATATTGTCCCCTACTGTTAAAAAATATATTTTGACCAATCAGAACGTGTCACGTCATTTTTTAAAATTTATTTTTAAAATTTTAAAATAAAATAAAAAATAAAATAAATAAATATATTAAAATGCTTAAAATACCCTATCTTCATCCTCATCTAGTCATCCTCATCATCTCCATCCCAAAATACCCAGAACTGGGTACATCCGCCTCTAGCTCCCACTGTGATCTTGAATTAGGGGGAAAACGTTAACAAAGAGAGCAAATTTTCCTTTTGAAACGCTCTTTTAATAAACCATTTAAAATTTGTAAAAACCTGGACAAAAATGGTCACATGAACTTCAAAATACCAAAACAAAACACATCACTTCCCCACTTCTCCTAGTGTTTTTAATACCATACCACAAGTAGATAAAACTGATGAAGTAATCATTCTTGTCCAATAGTTGTTTTAGTTACCGAAAGCTACTAAAGATAAGAACTCTATTACTATCAGTTCGGGTGTAGGGTCAGATTATTTAGACTTCTCTATTAATTCATGCTTTTATATACATGAATTTATATTGAGCCTTTAAGTTAGCCTTTAAAACTTAGTGGATATGTTATGGACTGAGATAAACCACTAGTATAAGGACTAAGACTAAGGTAGTAGTAAGCCAAAATGTGTATGCTTAGTAAGATACTATTGTGAGTAAAAGTATCAAGCATAATCCTATAAGAGACCTTAATTAAAAAAAGAAAAAAATCATAAATGGCTTATTGGAAAACATTTGGAAAATGCTGCCACATCATACGCGATTTAGACTATATAACCAAACCTATAGCTCAATCTTTCCTTTTAGATGAGGATCCAGAGACATATAATGAAGCTATAAGTTCAATTGATGCTAGTTTTTGGAGAAATGTTATTGATGATGAACTAGAATCAATAATGTCTAATCACACTTGGGAGTTGGTTGACTTGCCTAGAGGATTTAAACCTATCAGTAATAAATGGGTCTTTAGAAAGAAACTTAAACCAGATGGGTCAATCCAGAAGTATAAGGCAAGACAAGTAGTCAAAGGGTTCACTCAAAAGTTTGGTATTAACTTTTTTGATACGTACTCTCTCGTGACAAAAATCTCAACAATCTGTGTCTTGTTTGCAATCGCATCCATTCATAAGTTGCATGTACATCAAATGGATGTAAAGACTGCATTTTTGAATGAAGATCTAGATGGGGAGATCTATATAGAGCAACCATCAGGTTTTGAGACACCTGGTATGAAAGGCAAAGTGTGTAGACTTAAAAAGTCTCTCTATGACCTTAAACAAGCTCCAAAGCAGTGGTACGAGAAATTTCATAAAATCATTTTGAGTTTTGGTTTTATTGTTAATGGAGCAGATGTGTATTCGAAAATGTTTGGGACTGATTGTGTCATCATAAGCTTATATGTGGATGGCATGTTGATATTCAGTACTAACATTGAATCCATTAACAAAACAAAAAATTTCTTGTCTACTAAATTTGAGATGACTAATTTGAGAGAGGTTGATGTGATCTTAGGAGTAAAAGTTACCAAAACTGAAAAAGGATTTTCTTTAAATCAAACACACTATATTGAGAAGGTGTTAAAGAAATTTGACAGTTTTGATGTCATCCATGTTCGAACTCCTTATGACTCTAGTATCCATCATTTTAAGAATAAAGGAAGTAATGTTTCCCAAGAAGAGTATGCTAAAATTATTTGAAGCCTTATGTTCTTAATGAACTATACTCGGCCTAATATATCCTATGCAGTGAGTAGGTTAAGCAGATATACCCATAATCCTAGTGGAGAGCACTGGATTGCACTCAGACGCTTACTTAAGTATCTTAAAGGTAATATTGACTGGAAACTCAATTTTGTTGACTTTTCTTCAGTCTTAGAGGGATATTGTGACGTCAACTGGGTTACCGATAACGATGGAGTAAGCTCCACGAGTGGGTATGTCTTTACCTTAGGTGGTGTAGCGATTTCATGAAATTCTGCTAAGCAAACTTGTATCGCTCGCTCTACCATGGAGTCATAGTTTATTTCTCTTGACCTAGTTGGCTAGTTGGGCAAGAAGCCAAATGGCTTAGAAATTTGTTAGTAGAAATTTCATTATGGGGAAAACCGACTCCTCCGGTGTCCTTGTTGTGATTCACAAGCGTCTACGTGTGGCTAAAGCCAAGCTTACAATGGTAAGAAGAGACACATTCACATAAGACATGAATCGGTGAGACACTTAACAGAGTATTCTCTTTAGAGTATGTAAAGTCAGAAAAGAACCTAGCAAATCCGCTTACCAAAGGGTTAAGTTGGAAACTGGTCCTAAATTCGTCGAGGGGATGGGTTTAAAGCCCATTGGTTGAGGAATTCATGGTGGATACCCAACTTAGTTATCTAAGTTCAATGTGGTCAAACGAAACCATGGAAAGACTCATAGTGTACATTTCTTATTACCTATCCCTATGACGAATAATGTACATGCACATGTTGAGCATTGTTGCTCTTAATAAATTCATAGCCCAGTTTCGGGTGGTCTTAGTGAGAAAGACTTGATGAATTTACCGACTTTAGTTGAATAAGCTACTCTTAATAAGTTCATTTCCCAGTATTGAGTGGGTAGTCCTATCGCGAAGGACTGCCCCATGTTGAGTGGGAAGTCCTATCGCGAAGGACTGAATGAACTTGCCGCTAGAAAGGATGAGTTTTCTTAAAAATCTTAAAGAATTCAATCCCAAGAGTTTGGGTTGTTCTATTGAGAAGAACTTATTGAGTTCACCGATTAAAGAGGTTGAGTTTTTATTCTTAATGAATTCTTATCCCAGAGTTTGGATGGTTCATTTTTTTTATTTTTTATTTTAAAAGTGGTTCATTTTATAATTGAACTTGAAGAATTCACCTATTTATTTGAGAGGATGAGCTTAAGGAAAAAGCTCTTAATTATTTTATAGCTCTTATTTGAGTGGTTTATGTTGAGATAAACTTGATGAAATAACCTATGTAAGTGAAAAGGACTAGCCACCTTCTATGAAAAATTTTGGGCCATTTTTCTAGTACACTTACTAGAATCCTGAGGAAATAAGCTATATATATACATTCGTATATATACTTTGTAGACACATCGAGGACTTCGGTGGATGAAGGGGTTAGTTGTGTGTTATGAGTTTACCCTAATCTTAGAAAGTTCAAGACTAGTTTCACTTGTCTAAGAGAAGGATTGCTCATCATCACTATGTACTAGTTCAAGATACGTTCACTAGTGCTTAAGCAACTAATCTCGCTATTGCTCTTCTCATGTTTTAACTTCAATGCTCTCATATCTACGAAGAATATTTTTTCGCATTGGTGGGAGATTGTTGTTAATACTCAAAATATAACTCATATAATAATGATATTTAATTCTATTATTAATAGAATTAATTTGTGATGTGGAAATGACAATTCTGCCCTCACTATTTAGTCTATAAATAGTGGGCTATTTCACTCATTTGAGATATACCTAAGCAATAGAGTTTGCTTTAGAAACACTTTCTTTGGTTTTTATAAACCTATTACGAGTGTTGATTTTAAGTTGAGAGAAGAACAATACCATTAGAGTCCGCTCCATCTTTCGGGTGTACGAATTTTGGAGAGCCGTGCTAACCTCAGGGGGGCGTTCATCCATTGTAGTGATTACACATATCGGAGCAATTCACTTCTAAGGCAGTGGTTAATACCACGACACGATTTAGTTTCGTTTAATTATTTTATTATTTTCTAGTCAGTGCTAACGCCTCGTTTTGCAGTAGTCTATTTTCTATTTTTTCAACATCCGGTTCTCAGATTTACCTCTGCAATTTGCATGCAGCAGAAATCTTGGCAATTCTGGCGAGTACAAATGAAACCCTTTGGCTGCGAGGTTTTTAGCTACCTTTACATCTTGTTTGGCTTCGAAGTGGGGATTGCACAAGCGAGAAGATAATGATTTCGATGTGGGGAAGAAGATGATGGGAATTGCTCATTACTTATTAATCTGTGTATTTCGTTGTCGGTTTTTTTTTATAATAAACGAGAATAAGATAAATTAAGCGAAACTACATAAGTTTCCTCAAACCTTGAGGGATGCAAATATGCCAATCAAAGGGGGCATGAACCAAAACGAGTTCCTTTAGCAACTCGATCCGCAACTTTATTACATGTTCTTTTAACCGAAGAGAAGATAAAATCAGGAAAATAAGTCGACAAACCGATAATATCTCTTTCGATGGTAACCGACTCCCACGCGGATAACATTTTAGAGTTAAAGATTTCACGACAACATGGTCGAAACCAACTTCAATGGCAGTTCTAGTAGCCAAACGAACAATCATAGCTTCAGCACATGAGGCCGAGGCAGCAATGAAAGAAGAGGTTGAGCCTCCTATCAACATCTCTGTTGCATCACGGAGTAGCACTGTCGCGCATGCCGAAAGGTTAGAAAATTAGGGAAGAAGATGATGGGATAAAGATGAGGGTATTTAAGTATTTTAATATATTTATTTTATTTTAAAATTTAAAATAAATAAAAAATAACTTGGTATATTTTGATTGGTCAAGACAAATTTTTTTAACGGTAAAAGACAATATAGATAAAGACAAAATAAAGTTTAAGGGAAAAAGTGTATTAAGCATTTATTTAATGAGAACTTTATGATATACTTTTTATACGCATATCATGAGCACAATTTTTGCTAAAAAAAATCTGCAACTTCCAAATGGTAAAAAAAGAAGTTTCAAATGTTAAACCTAAACCCGTAAATTACATGAATCTATCCAACAATTCTCCTACGTTTTAAAAATACACAAGTATTGTACAATGAGCATTATTAAAAACAAAACAAGAGCTACTTGTATTAGCATGTGAACATTTTAATGATGTGACCTTCAAACATAAACCATATTTTCATAGGAGAACTATGGAATGATCAAACAGATCATCAGGCCACCAAGTTATGAAGAAGTTTGATGGAAATGAAGGGGCTGAAGGGTACTTATTTTTCAGTAAGGAAGCTTAGCCCCCCTTTAATAAAAACACACATCGTACAGTTTTCCTAAGATATTGCCGTGTCTTAGCATTATTGATGTGTTAGAACAAGTACGTAAGAAAAAAAAGGCGAATACAAATAGCTAGAGTCTACCTTCCTTTCACTGATTGGCATAATCTCAATATCAGCTTGCATATTGGGCAATCTTCCTTTCAAGTGCACTTTTATCAGCCCCCACTACCTTATCAACTTCCTTCCCGTTTCTTATAAAGAAAAAGCTAGGGACACTGCTAATGTTCCATCGGGCTGCCACGTCCCGACCCTCATCTATATCAACTTTTAAGAACACTACTTTTGCATATTTTGCAGCTAAACTCGTATAAAGTGGAGAAATGAAGCGGCAGGGGCCACACCATGTTGCCGTGAAGTACAATATCACCAGGCGAGATGTTCTTGTAGCAGCATTCAACTTGGTGTCCAGTTCGCTTGTAGAATGAATGCCAATAACCTGACCTGTAATTTCAAAGCAATAGTAAGGTAACATAAATGGATTTTGTCTCATGTATTAGAGTGTAACTGAAGTTAGTCAGTTGGTTTGTTAGTTAAGTTTTTCAACTATGTTGATGTGGAGTCAAACTGATATAAATATGAATAGTGGGGTTAAATGTAATCAAGTGAGAGTTTATCAATCATAACACTCTGTTATTTTCCTTCTCGCGCTCTCTCACTCTCGCTTTCTATTAAACTTCTCATCTCCTTTCTTATGTTTCGGTTTTCCTCAGATCCCCATGGTTTCCGACATGGTATCAAAGCCACCGTGTATCATGGAGTCGGAGCAGTGTTGATTCGGTTTTCTGATTTGTTGCTGAGTTCGTATGGTTTTGATGGCAGATTCAACTGCAAATTGGGATACTGATGTAACGTGATTCACGTGTACACACACACAAAACGAATTATCTTAACCGCTGTCAGTATGGCATCTTTCAATTGATCCACAAGTTTCTTATGGCCGGGAAGTCTGAAATTGTCTAAAAGCAACTATAAAAAGATCAACATGAAAGCCATCTAACCAAGCTATCGATGAGTTATTAAACATAAGCATCAAGTGACAATCATGGTGAACAAGGGTAACTATAGCAGAGACAAGTTCACAACATACAAAGAGTAGCAAAAAATTTTAAGGCCTTTCCTAGGGATTCCTACTAGAAACATAAGCTTCTTTTAGAATGCTAGGTAGTCTCAGTCCATCAAATAAAACATTCTCTCTAAAGAGTGCCTAAATTAAGGCCCATGTAAAACATTTGCCATAAGAAAAATGAATGAGAAAGAAAACTATCCATACCATCTTTAAAAGCAGATAATGCTTCCTGATCCTGCCCAAATTCAAATATAAATAAGTTTCAGAATAAATGCAATGACCCACTTATATATGATAGACCAAAAATTAAAAATGGATGGGAATAGTCAACAATCTCTAGAGCAGGTGGTTAAAACTTAAAAGCTCTCAGTTGACACTCTCCCCTCCCCTAGGTTGTGGGTACAATACCCATTATGAGGAAATTTCCCCTAGGTTTTTGATCAATGAATAACTTGTACTGACAATGTCCAAATGCACTAAAACCATCTCAGTTGTTGATTGGATAACTAATTACTTTAATTGTCTCTCCAAGGCAAAGAAAATAAAAAATAACTTAGGCTTAAGTTGGCAGGTGATCCTAAACTTCATTTCAATAAGATATTCATTGTTCTTAATCATATAATGAACCCATGACAAAGTTTATGCACCAAAATAGATGACACAATCAAATTAGTTAATTGCACTTACCTGTGCTTCAGCTTTCTGCTGTTGCCTCTGACGTTCACTCCTTTTTAATTCCCTTTCTTTTCGCAGGCGTTCATATTTTCTACGATGCTCTTCAATTTTGTGTGCATTAGGTTCCACCTGCAAATGAAAGGGTTACCATGAAAAAGCATTTGCAGAGGAACACTAGTCAAAGAACAGAAATGTTACCTTTTTGAGTACTGAACCAATCTCCTCATCATAATCTAACTTTGATGCAACATGCAGATCACTTGTTGCTGCTTCCCATTGGCCAAGCATGGCCCTTGCCATACCTCGAACTTTATATCCTTTTGCTGAGTCAGGATTGATCTAAGCATAGAAAGTTAACTTCAAGTTATCAGCACGACACCAAGCAAATATAAGATAGAAACTTAAGACTTTAGTTATGATTTTTGTTTGTGTTATAAGCAAGCACATAGAGAAGACGGGATGGTACCTTTAAAGCTGCATCAGCATCACGGATTGCAGCATTTGGTTGGCTCAATTTAACAAATACACTAGCTGAAAACAAGCATATCAGATGTAGGAAAAAAGTATTTTTACAAAAGAAGAGACATTATGCTGTAAATAGAATTACCTCTAGTTGCATATAATATTGCTGAAGTGGGATTTAGCATGATAGCTTCTGTTAGATAATCTATCGCTTTGTCCAACTTGCCTAAAGGGGGAAAGAAACTTAGAATTTGTAAAGAAAGGGAGCAAAAAGAAAAGAAAAAATAGGTGCAGTTTACCTTCAGATATCGCATCAGTAGCTTTAAATTTTTCCGCTTGAGCAGCATCCCGCTTTTCCTCCGTAACTTCAACTGAAGGGTCTCCCATCTGAATTAAGAAAAGACACAATATTTACTAGTTTAGCATGGAAGTTTATCACAGTCCACAACAGATATAAACGAAATATATATGATCACTCACTTTTTGTGGAGTATTGTTGTCAGGCTCCACAACACCGCTGTTATCTAACTCGACATCAGACTCAACAATATCATCTTCTCCTTCATTTGAAGAAAAGGGTTTCTTGGCATCCGACTCTGCCATTTTATCACTGCCTCTATCCTGCGAATTGGCATAAAAGACCATCAGCCCATCACCACTGCATAAAATATTACTCAAGGCCAGAAAATAAGCATGTTTTCGCTAAAATACTAGAAAACACAAAGAGGAAAAAAAGGGGGGGGGGGGGGATTGGTTAACTTAAAAACAAACTAGTGCAATGAAAAGAAACAACCTCAGTAGTAAAAAGGTAAATACTATGCAAAGACCCATTTCGTGGCTAAAGAAGAAATGATCAAATTTTGCTACAAAATCGAACCTTTAGTAAATGAAATTAATCTTACCGTCTGTGGGTCGGCTGGAATTTGAGCTCCCAGACTTTGCAAAACAAAAACAGAAAAAAAAAATCAAAACATGGCAACTCCACATCTACGAATTAGAAAAGCAAACAGATTCTATATGCATATAAGCAGGAAAAAAAGATTACCTTTGGAGATAAGACTTGAAGAAGGAAAGTGGTGGAGTGTGGATAATTGAAGGGTTTGATTTGCACTGATCAACAAGGAGCTTCAAGTCTGCTACCTTTGAAGCATCCATCACGGTAGTCTTCAAACTTCAGATATATCCTCTTTCTAAGCAGTTTTTTACTTTGAGAATCTAATCTGAAAGCAACTAAGCAAGTGACTAAGACGATTGGTGATGCTATTGCTAATGAAGGGTGGTGGGCTGGTGGCCCTCTTTTTGATCAAAGGTGATGTTTTGGGTGATGGAAAAAGGGTCCATGGAACTACTGTTGAAGCTCACCGTACATCATTATTCTTTTTCGGCTTAATAGCTAAATGGGCTCAAACTATACATATGCCTCATTTTAGTGTTTAAATTAATTTTTAAAGTTTTATTTAGGTGATTTTATGTACATAATTATTAAAAAAAATTTAGCCAATTAAAAAATATGGCATGTGACATATTTTAATTAACTTTTAAATAAATTTTAAAATTTTAAAAAATTAATATTTTTAAACTTTTATAAAATAATCACAAAATTTTTAATCCAAAACTCAAAATTTCTAAACTGTCATTTTTTCTAACTATTCATTGTCGAAATTCGATTTCGCGATCGTTAATTACTGACGAAAATAAGTTATTTTATGAGTTTTGAAAGATATAAGATTTTCATAAAACTAAGTTAAAAATAAATTAAATTTTAAAAAAAATATTTTCTATAACATCAAAAATAAATTACAAATATAGTTTAAGCACCAAGTCTTCTTTTCCCCTCTTCACTATAATTTTGCCTATTATTTTTAAGTTAAATTACAAATTTCATCACTCAATTTATCTCACTCTTATTTTAGTGATTGAAATTTATTTTTTAAATTAATCAAATAACTTTAAAGGTTAAAGTTTTGTCACTGTTTTTTATACTATTTAAAAAATTTTAATTTTAATCCTACCTTAAAAAAAATCCCTAAAAAAGTGTGTTCCTAGCCAATGCAAAGTCATTTTGGTTTTTTTCTTTTAATTGTTTTTTATTTTTGTATATATTTATAACACCGCTACATAGATAAAGAGTGGTAAAAAAATCCAATCTCCAAACAAAATTTAATGGTTTAAATTCTATTGACCAAAATAAAAATGAGTAAAATTGAATGATAAAATTTATAATTTACCCTTATTTTATTGAATTTTGCAATAATTTTGATTCTTAATTAAATTACTCAGTTCTGAAATTGACTTTTAACAAATAATACAATGATTTACCGGTTGGATTGGAAGTGCTGCTCTGGATGCTCGGGGATGTGCTTGTTTTTTAGGTAAAAAGCAATGAAATGGCATCCCATTTTATGTTGGGAGAGTTAGAAATGGCGTGGCTGTTTGTGTTGTAAGAATAGTCCAATTGCTTGAATCAATAAAATAAATATACTTGAATATATACGCTATATGGGAGTAGAATAATATAATAATGTAGTGGTTATTACTTATTAGAGAACCTTGGTGATGAACACAAAAACTGAAGGGAAAAAGAAATGAGATGCGTCAGGCAGAGGAGGTGGTGTTGGCATTTGTGGCAGTGTGAGATTGGTTGGTGTTGGCATTTGTGGCAGTGTGAGATTGGTTGGTGTTGGGTTTAGGGTTTAGGGTTTAGGGTTTAGGGTTTAGGGTTTAGGGTTTAGGGTTTAGGGTTTAGGGTTTAGGGTTTGGGGTTTGGGGTTTGGGGTTTGGGGTTTGGGGTTTAGGGTTTAGGGTTTGGGGTTTAGGGTTTGGGGTTTAGGGTTTGGGGTTTAGGGTTTAGGGTTTAGGGTTTAGGGTTTGGGGTTTAGGGTTTGGGGTTTAGGGTTTAGGGTTTAGGGTTTAGGGTTTAGGGTTTAGGGTTTAGGGTTTAGGGTTTAGGGTTTAGGGTTTAGGGTTTAGGGTTTAGGGTTTAGGGTTTAGGGTTTAGGGTTTAGGGTTTAGGGTTTAGGGTTTAGGGTTTAGGGTTTAGGGTTTAGGGTTTAGGGTTTAGGGTTTAGGGTTTAGGGTTTAGGGTTTAGGGTTTAGGGTTTAGGGTTTAGGGTTTAGGGTTTAGGGTTTAGGGTTTAGGGTTTAGGGTTTAGGGTTTAGGGTTTAGGGTTTAGGGTTTAGGGTTTAGGGTTTAGGGTTTAGGGTTTAGGGTTTAGGGTTTAGGGTTTAGGGTTTAGGGTTTAGGGTTTAGGGTTTAGGGTTTAGGGTTTAGGGTTTAGGGTTTAGGGTTTAGGGTTTAGGGTTTAGGGTTTAGGGTTTAGGGTTTAGGGTTTAGGGTTTAGGGTTTAGGGTTTAGGGTTTAGGGTTTAGGGTTTAGGGTTTAGGGTTTAGGGTTTAGGGTTTAGGGTTTAGGGTTTAGGGTTTAGGGTTTAGGGTTTAGGGTTTAGGGTTTAGGGTTTAGGGTTTAGGGTTTAGGGTTTAGGGTTTAGGGTTTAGGGTTTAGGGTTTAGGGTTTAGGGTTTAGGGTTTAGGGTTTAGGGTTTAGGGTTTAGGGTTTAGGGTTTAGGGTTTAGGGTTTAGGGTTTAGGGTTTAGGGTTTAGGGTTTAGGGTTTAGGGTTTAGGGTTTAGGGTTTAGGGTTTAGGGTTTAGGGTTTAGGGTTTAGGGTTTAGGGTTTAGGGTTTAGGGTTTAGGGTTTAGGGTTTAGGGTTTAGGGTTTAGGGTTTAGGGTTTAGGGTTTAGGGTTTAGGGTTTAGGGTTTAGGGTTTAGGGTTTAGGGTTTAGGGTTTAGGGTTTAGGGTTTAGGGTTTAGGGTTTAGGGTTTAGGGTTTAGGGTTTAGGGTTTAGGGTTTAGGGTTTAGGGTTTAGGGTTTAGGGTTTAGGGTTTAGGGTTTAGGGTTTAGGGTTTAGGGTTTAGGGTTTAGGGTTTAGGGTTTAGGGTTTAGGGTTTAGGGTTTAGGGTTTAGGGTTTAGGGTTTAGGGTTTAGGGTTTAGGGTTTAGGGTTTAGGGTTTAGGGTTTAGGGTTTAGGGTTTAGGGTTTAGGGTTTAGGGTTTAGGGTTTAGGGTTTAGGGTTTAGGGTTTAGGGTTTAGGGTTTAGGGTTTAGGGTTTAGGGTTTAGGGTTTAGGGTTTAGGGTTTAGGGTTTAGGGTTTAGGGTTTAGGGTTTAGGGTTTAGGGTTTAGGGTTTAGGGTTTAGGGTTTAGGGTTTAGGGTTTAGGGTTTAGGGTTTAGGGTTTAGGGTTTAGGGTTTAGGGTTTAGGGTTTAGGGTTTAGGGTTTAGGGTTTAGGGTTTAGGGTTTAGGGTTTAGGGTTTAGGGTTTAGGGTTTAGGGTTTAGGGTTTAGGGTTTAGGGTTTAGGGTTTAGGGTTTAGGGTTTAGGGTTTAGGGTTTAGGGTTTAGGGTTTAGGGTTTAGGGTTTAGGGTTTAGGGTTTAGGGTTTAGGGTTTAGGGTTTAGGGTTTAGGGTTTAGGGTTTAGGGTTTAGGGTTTAGGGTTTAGGGTTTAGGGTTTAGGGTTTAGGGTTTAGGGTTTAGGGTTTAGGGTTTAGGGTTTAGGGTTTAGGGTTTAGGGTTTAGGGTTTAGGGTTTAGGGTTTAGGGTTTAGGGTTTAGGGTTTAGGGTTTAGGGTTTAGGGTTTAGGGTTTAGGGTTTAGGGTTTAGGGTTTAGGGTTTAGGGTTTAGGGTTTAGGGTTTAGGGTTTAGGGTTTAGGGTTTAGGGTTTAGGGTTTAGGGTTTAGGGTTTAGGGTTTAGGGTTTAGGGTTTAGGGTTTAGGGTTTAGGGTTTAGGGTTTAGGGTTTAGGGTTTAGGGTTTAGGGTTTAGGGTTTAGGGTTTAGGGTTTAGGGTTTAGGGTTTAGGGTTTAGGGTTTAGGGTTTAGGGTTTAGGGTTTAGGGTTTAGGGTTTAGGGTTTAGGGTTTAGGGTTTAGGGTTTAGGGTTTAGGGTTTAGGGTTTAGGGTTTAGGGTTTAGGGTTTAGGGTTTAGGGTTTAGGGTTTAGGGTTTAGGGTTTAGGGTTTAGGGTTTAGGGTTTAGGGTTTAGGGTTTAGGGTTTAGGGTTTAGGGTTTAGGGTTTAGGGTTTAGGGTTTAGGGTTTAGGGTTTAGGGTTTAGGGTTTAGGGTTTAGGGTTTAGGGTTTAGGGTTTAGGGTTTAGGGTTTAGGGTTTAGGGTTTAGGGTTTAGGGTTTAGGGTTTAGGGTTTAGGGTTTAGGGTTTAGGGTTTAGGGTTTAGGGTTTAGGGTTTAGGGTTTAGGGTTTAGGGTTTAGGGTTTAGGGTTTAGGGTTTAGGGTTTAGGGTTTAGGGTTTAGGGTTTAGGGTTTAGGGTTTAGGGTTTAGGGTTTAGGGTTTAGGGTTTAGGGTTTAGGGTTTAGGGTTTAGGGTTTAGGGTTTAGGGTTTAGGGTTTAGGGTTTAGGGTTTAGGGTTTAGGGTTTAGGGTTTAGGGTTTAGGGTTTAGGGTTTAGGGTTTAGGGTTTAGGGTTTAGGGTTTAGGGTTTAGGGTTTAGGGTTTAGGGTTTAGGGTTTAGGGTTTAGGGTTTAGGGTTTAGGGTTTAGGGTTTAGGGTTTAGGGTTTAGGGTTTAGGGTTTAGGGTTTAGGGTTTAGGGTTTAGGGTTTAGGGTTTAGGGTTTAGGGTTTAGGGTTTAGGGTTTAGGGTTTAGGGTTTAGGGTTTAGGGTTTAGGGTTTAGGGTTTAGGGTTTAGGGTTTAGGGTTTAGGGTTTAGGGTTTAGGGTTTAGGGTTTAGGGTTTAGGGTTTAGGGTTTAGGGTTTAGGGTTTAGGGTTTAGGGTTTAGGGTTTAGGGTTTAGGGTTTAGGGTTTAGGGTTTAGGGTTTAGGGTTTAGGGTTTAGGGTTTAGGGTTTAGGGTTTAGGGTTTAGGGTTTAGGGTTTAGGGTTTAGGGTTTAGGGTTTAGGGTTTAGGGTTTAGGGTTTAGGGTTTAGGGTTTAGGGTTTAGGGTTTAGGGTTTAGGGTTTAGGGTTTAGGGTTTAGGGTTTAGGGTTTAGGGTTTAGGGTTTAGGGTTTAGGGTTTAGGGTTTAGGGTTTAGGGTTTAGGGTTTAGGGTTTAGGGTTTAGGGTTTAGGGTTTAGGGTTTAGGGTTTAGGGTTTAGGGTTTAGGGTTTAGGGTTTAGGGTTTAGGGTTTAGGGTTTAGGGTTTAGGGTTTAGGGTTTAGGGTTTAGGGTTTAGGGTTTAGGGTTTAGGGTTTAGGGTTTAGGGTTTAGGGTTTAGGGTTTAGGGTTTAGGGTTTAGGGTTTAGGGTTTAGGGTTTAGGGTTTAGGGTTTAGGGTTTAGGGTTTAGGGTTTAGGGTTTAGGGTTTAGGGTTTAGGGTTTAGGGTTTAGGGTTTAGGGTTTAGGGTTTAGGGTTTAGGGTTTAGGGTTTAGGGTTTAGGGTTTAGGGTTTAGGGTTTAGGGTTTAGGGTTTAGGGTTTAGGGTTTAGGGTTTAGGGTTTAGGGTTTAGGGTTTAGGGTTTAGGGTTTAGGGTTTAGGGTTTAGGGTTTAGGGTTTAGGGTTTAGGGTTTAGGGTTTAGGGTTTAGGGTTTAGGGTTTAGGGTTTAGGGTTTAGGGTTTAGGGTTTAGGGTTTAGGGTTTAGGGTTTAGGGTTTAGGGTTTAGGGTTTAGGGTTTAGGGTTTAGGGTTTAGGGTTTAGGGTTTAGGGTTTAGGGTTTAGGGTTTAGGGTTTAGGGTTTAGGGTTTAGGGTTTAGGGTTTAGGGTTTAGGGTTTAGGGTTTAGGGTTTAGGGTTTAGGGTTTAGGGTTTAGGGTTTAGGGTTTAGGGTTTAGGGTTTAGGGTTTAGGGTTTAGGGTTTAGGGTTTAGGGTTTAGGGTTTAGGGTTTAGGGTTTAGGGTTTAGGGTTTAGGGTTTAGGGTTTAGGGTTTAGGGTTTAGGGTTTAGGGTTTAGGGTTTAGGGTTTAGGGTTTAGGGTTTAGGGTTTAGGGTTTAGGGTTTAGGGTTTAGGGTTTAGGGTTTAGGGTTTAGGGTTTAGGGTTTAGGGTTTAGGGTTTAGGGTTTAGGGTTTAGGGTTTAGGGTTTAGGGTTTAGGGTTTAGGGTTTAGGGTTTAGGGTTTAGGGTTTAGGGTTTAGGGTTTAGGGTTTAGGGTTTAGGGTTTAGGGTTTAGGGTTTAGGGTTTAGGGTTTAGGGTTTAGGGTTTAGGGTTTAGGGTTTAGGGTTTAGGGTTTAGGGTTTAGGGTTTAGGGTTTAGGGTTTAGGGTTTAGGGTTTAGGGTTTAGGGTTTAGGGTTTAGGGTTTAGGGTTTAGGGTTTAGGGTTTAGGGTTTAGGGTTTAGGGTTTAGGGTTTAGGGTTTAGGGTTTAGGGTTTAGGGTTTAGGGTTTAGGGTTTAGGGTTTAGGGTTTAGGGTTTAGGGTTTAGGGTTTAGGGTTTAGGGTTTAGGGTTTAGGGTTTAGGGTTTAGGGTTTAGGGTTTAGGGTTTAGGGTTTAGGGTTTAGGGTTTAGGGTTTAGGGTTTAGGGTTTAGGGTTTAGGGTTTAGGGTTTAGGGTTTAGGGTTTAGGGTTTAGGGTTTAGGGTTTAGGGTTTAGGGTTTAGGGTTTAGGGTTTAGGGTTTAGGGTTTAGGGTTTAGGGTTTAGGGTTTAGGGTTTAGGGTTTAGGGTTTAGGGTTTAGGGTTTAGGGTTTAGGGTTTAGGGTTTAGGGTTTAGGGTTTAGGGTTTAGGGTTTAGGGTTTAGGGTTTAGGGTTTAGGGTTTAGGGTTTAGGGTTTAGGGTTTAGGGTTTAGGGTTTAGGGTTTAGGGTTTAGGGTTTAGGGTTTAGGGTTTAGGGTTTAGGGTTTAGGGTTTAGGGTTTAGGGTTTAGGGTTTAGGGTTTAGGGTTTAGGGTTTAGGGTTTAGGGTTTAGGGTTTAGGGTTTAGGGTTTAGGGTTTAGGGTTTAGGGTTTAGGGTTTAGGGTTTAGGGTTTAGGGTTTAGGGTTTAGGGTTTAGGGTTTAGGGTTTAGGGTTTAGGGTTTAGGGTTTAGGGTTTAGGGTTTAGGGTTTAGGGTTTAGGGTTTAGGGTTTAGGGTTTAGGGTTTAGGGTTTAGGGTTTAGGGTTTAGGGTTTAGGGTTTAGGGTTTAGGGTTTAGGGTTTAGGGTTTAGGGTTTAGGGTTTAGGGTTTAGGGTTTAGGGTTTAGGGTTTAGGGTTTAGGGTTTAGGGTTTAGGGTTTAGGGTTTAGGGTTTAGGGTTTAGGGTTTAGGGTTTAGGGTTTAGGGTTTAGGGTTTAGGGTTTAGGGTTTAGGGTTTAGGGTTTAGGGTTTAGGGTTTAGGGTTTAGGGTTTAGGGTTTAGGGTTTAGGGTTTAGGGTTTAGGGTTTAGGGTTTAGGGTTTAGGGTTTAGGGTTTAGGGTTTAGGGTTTAGGGTTTAGGGTTTAGGGTTTAGGGTTTAGGGTTTAGGGTTTAGGGTTTAGGGTTTAGGGTTTAGGGTTTAGGGTTTAGGGTTTAGGGTTTAGGGTTTAGGGTTTAGGGTTTAGGGTTTAGGGTTTAGGGTTTAGGGTTTAGGGTTTAGGGTTTAGGGTTTAGGGTTTAGGGTTTAGGGTTTAGGGTTTAGGGTTTAGGGTTTAGGGTTTAGGGTTTAGGGTTTAGGGTTTAGGGTTTAGGGTTTAGGGTTTAGGGTTTAGGGTTTAGGGTTTAGGGTTTAGGGTTTAGGGTTTAGGGTTTAGGGTTTAGGGTTTAGGGTTTAGGGTTTAGGGTTTAGGGTTTAGGGTTTAGGGTTTAGGGTTTAGGGTTTAGGGTTTAGGGTTTAGGGTTTAGGGTTTAGGGTTTAGGGTTTAGGGTTTAGGGTTTAGGGTTTAGGGTTTAGGGTTTAGGGTTTAGGGTTTAGGGTTTAGGGTTTAGGGTTTAGGGTTTAGGGTTTAGGGTTTAGGGTTTAGGGTTTAGGGTTTAGGGTTTAGGGTTTAGGGTTTAGGGTTTAGGGTTTAGGGTTTAGGGTTTAGGGTTTAGGGTTTAGGGTTTAGGGTTTAGGGTTTAGGGTTTAGGGTTTAGGGTTTAGGGTTTAGGGTTTAGGGTTTAGGGTTTAGGGTTTAGGGTTTAGGGTTTAGGGTTTAGGGTTTAGGGTTTAGGGTTTAGGGTTTAGGGTTTAGGGTTTAGGGTTTAGGGTTTAGGGTTTAGGGTTTAGGGTTTAGGGTTTAGGGTTTAGGGTTTAGGGTTTAGGGTTTAGGGTTTAGGGTTTAGGGTTTAGGGTTTAGGGTTTAGGGTTTAGGGTTTAGGGTTTAGGGTTTAGGGTTTAGGGTTTAGGGTTTAGGGTTTAGGGTTTAGGGTTTAGGGTTTAGGGTTTAGGGTTTAGGGTTTAGGGTTTAGGGTTTAGGGTTTAGGGTTTAGGGTTTAGGGTTTAGGGTTTAGGGTTTAGGGTTTAGGGTTTAGGGTTTAGGGTTTAGGGTTTAGGGTTTAGGGTTTAGGGTTTAGGGTTTAGGGTTTAGGGTTTAGGGTTTAGGGTTTAGGGTTTAGGGTTTAGGGTTTAGGGTTTAGGGTTTAGGGTTTAGGGTTTAGGGTTTAGGGTTTAGGGTTTAGGGTTTAGGGTTTAGGGTTTAGGGTTTAGGGTTTAGGGTTTAGGGTTTAGGGTTTAGGGTTTAGGGTTTAGGGTTTAGGGTTTAGGGTTTAGGGTTTAGGGTTTAGGGTTTAGGGTTTAGGGTTTAGGGTTTAGGGTTTAGGGTTTAGGGTTTAGGGTTTAGGGTTTAGGGTTTAGGGTTTAGGGTTTAGGGTTTAGGGTTTAGGGTTTAGGGTTTAGGGTTTAGGGTTTAGGGTTTAGGGTTTAGGGTTTAGGGTTTAGGGTTTAGGGTTTAGGGTTTAGGGTTTAGGGTTTAGGGTTTAGGGTTAGGGTTTAGGGTTTAGGGTTTAGGGTTTAGGGTTTAGGGTTTAGGGTTTAGGGTTTAGGGTTTAGGGTTTAGGGTTTAGGGTTTAGGGTTTAGGGTTTAGGGTTTAGGGTTTAGGGTTTAGGGTTTAGGGTTTAGGGTTTAGGGTTTAGGGTTTAGGGTTTAGGGTTTAGGGTTTAGGGTTTAGGGTTTAGGGTTTAGGGTTTAGGGTTTAGGGTTTAGGGTTTAGGGTTTAGGGTTTAGGGTTTAGGGTTTAGGGTTTAGGGTTTAGGGTTTAGGGTTTAGGGTTTAGGGTTTAGGGTTTAGGGTTAGGGTTTAGGGTTTAGGGTTTAGGGTTTAGGGTTTAGGGTTTAGGGTTTAGGGTTTAGGGTTTAGGGTTTAGGGTTTAGGGTTTAGGGTTTAGGGTTTAGGGTTTAGGGTTTAGGGTTTAGGGTTTAGGGTTTAGGGTTTAGGGTTTAGGGTTTAGGGTTTAGGGTTTAGGGTTTAGGGTTTAGGGTTTAGGGTTTAGGGTTTAGGGTTTAGGGTTTAGGGTTTAGGGTTTAGGGTTTAGGGTTTAGGGTTTAGGGTTTAGGGTTTAGGGTTTAGGGTTTAGGGTTTAGGGTTTAGGGTTTAGGGTTTAGGGTTTAGGGTTTAGGGTTTAGGGTTTAGGGTTTAGGGTTTAGGGTTTAGGGTTTAGGGTTTAGGGTTTAGGGTTTAGGGTTTAGGGTTTAGGGTTTAGGGTTTAGGGTTTAGGGTTTAGGGTTTAGGGTTTAGGGTTTAGGGTTTAGGGTTTAGGGTTTAGGGTTTAGGGTTTAGGGTTTAGGGTTTAGGGTTTAGGGTTTAGGGTTTAGGGTTTAGGGTTTAGGGTTTAGGGTTTAGGGTTTAGGGTTTAGGGTTTAGGGTTTAGGGTTTAGGGTTTAGGGTTTAGGGTTTAGGGTTTAGGGTTTAGGGTTTAGGGTTTAGGGTTTAGGGTTTAGGGTTTAGGGTTTAGGGTTTAGGGTTTAGGGTTTAGGGTTTAGGGTTTAGGGTTTAGGGTTAGGGTTTAGGGTTTAGGGTTTAGGGTTTAGGGTTTAGGGTTTAGGGTTTAGGGTTTAGGGTTTAGGGTTTAGGGTTTAGGGTTTAGGGTTTAGGGTTTAGGGTTTAGGGTTTAGGGTTTAGGGTTTAGGGTTTAGGGTTTAGGGTTTAGGGTTTAGGGTTTAGGGTTTAGGGTTTAGGGTTTAGGGTTTAGGGTTTAGGGTTTAGGG
>OY288275.1:0-5000 GCA_958450335.1 Hibiscus tridactylites
CCCTAAACCCTAAACCCTAAACCCTAAACCCTAAACCCTAAACCCTAAACCCTAAACCCTAAACCCTAAACCCTAAACCCTAAACCCTAAACCCTAAACCCTAAACCCTAAACCCTAAACCCTAAACCCTAAACCCTAAACCCTAAACCCTAAACCCTAAACCCTAAACCCTAAACCCTAAACCCTAAACCCTAAACCCTAAACCCTAAACCCTAAACCCTAAACCCTAAACCCTAAACCCTAAACCCTAAACCCTAAACCCTAAACCCTAAACCCTAAACCCTAAACCCTAAACCCTAAACCCTAAACCCTAAACCCTAAACCCTAAACCCTAAACCCTAAACCCTAAACCCTAAACCCTAAACCCTAAACCCTAAACCCTAAACCCTAAACCCTAAACCCTAAACCCTAAACCCTAAACCCTAAACCCTAAACCCTAAACCCTAAACCCTAAACCCTAAACCCTAAACCCTAAACCCTAAACCCTAAACCCTAAACCCTAAACCCTAAACCCTAAACCCTAAACCCTAAACCCTAAACCCTAAACCCTAAACCCTAAACCCTAAACCCTAAACCCTAAACCCTAAACCCTAAACCCTAAACCCTAAACCCTAAACCCTAAACCCTAAACCCTAAACCCTAAACCCTAAACCCTAAACCCTAAACCCTAAACCCTAAACCCTAAACCCTAAACCCTAAACCCTAAACCCTAAACCCTAAACCCTAAACCCTAAACCCTAAACCCTAAACCCTAAACCCTAAACCCTAAACCCTAAACCCTAAACCCTAAACCCTAAACCCTAAACCCTAAACCCTAAACCCTAAACCCTAAACCCTAAACCCTAAACCCTAAACCCTAAACCCTAAACCCTAAACCCTAAACCCTAAACCCTAAACCCTAAACCCTAAACCCTAAACCCTAAACCCTAAACCCTAAACCCTAAACCCTAAACCCTAAACCCTAAACCCTAAACCCTAAACCCTAAACCCTAAACCCTAAACCCTAAACCCTAAACCCTAAACCCTAAACCCTAAACCCTAAACCCTAAACCCTAAACCCTAAACCCTAAACCCTAAACCCTAAACCCTAAACCCTAAACCCTAAACCCTAAACCCTAAACCCTAAACCCTAAACCCTAAACCCTAAACCCTAAACCCTAAACCCTAAACCCTAAACCCTAAACCCTAAACCCTAAACCCTAAACCCTAAACCCTAAACCCTAAACCCTAAACCCTAAACCCTAAACCCTAAACCCTAAACCCTAAACCCTAAACCCTAAACCCTAAACCCTAAACCCTAAACCCTAAACCCTAAACCCTAAACCCTAAACCCTAAACCCTAAACCCTAAACCCTAAACCCTAAACCCTAAACCCTAAACCCTAAACCCTAAACCCTAAACCCTAAACCCTAAACCCTAAACCCTAAACCCTAAACCCTAAACCCTAAACCCTAAACCCTAAACCCTAAACCCTAAACCCTAAACCCTAAACCCTAAACCCTAAACCCTAAACCCTAAACCCTAAACCCTAAACCCTAAACCCTAAACCCTAAACCCTAAACCCTAAACCCTAAACCCTAAACCCTAAACCCTAAACCCTAAACCCTAAACCCTAAACCCTAAACCCTAAACCCTAAACCCTAAACCCTAAACCCTAAACCCTAAACCCTAAACCCTAAACCCTAAACCCTAAACCCTAAACCCTAAACCCTAAACCCTAAACCCTAAACCCTAAACCCTAAACCCTAAACCCTAAACCCTAAACCCTAAACCCTAAACCCTAAACCCTAAACCCTAAACCCTAAACCCTAAACCCTAAACCCTAAACCCTAAACCCTAAACCCTAAACCCTAAACCCTAAACCCTAAACCCTAAACCCTAAACCCTAAACCCTAAACCCTAAACCCTAAACCCTAAACCCTAAACCCTAAACCCTAAACCCTAAACCCTAAACCCTAAACCCTAAACCCTAAACCCTAAACCCTAAACCCTAAACCCTAAACCCTAAACCCTAAACCCTAAACCCTAAACCCTAAACCCTAAACCCTAAACCCTAAACCCTAAACCCTAAACCCTAAACCCTAAACCCTAAACCCTAAACCCTAAACCCTAAACCCTAAACCCTAAACCCTAAACCCTAAACCCTAAACCCTAAACCCTAAACCCTAAACCCTAAACCCTAAACCCTAAACCCTAAACCCTAAACCCTAAACCCTAAACCCTAAACCCTAAACCCTAAACCCTAAACCCTAAACCCTAAACCCTAAACCCTAAACCCTAAACCCTAAACCCTAAACCCTAAACCCTAAACCCTAAACCCTAAACCCTAAACCCTAAACCCTAAACCCTAAACCCTAAACCCTAAACCCTAAACCCTAAACCCTAAACCCTAAACCCTAAACCCTAAACCCTAAACCCTAAACCCTAAACCCTAAACCCTAAACCCTAAACCCTAAACCCTAAACCCTAAACCCTAAACCCTAAACCCTAAACCCTAAACCCTAAACCCTAAACCCTAAACCCTAAACCCTAAACCCTAAACCCTAAACCCTAAACCCTAAACCCTAAACCCTAAACCCTAAACCCTAAACCCTAAACCCTAAACCCTAAACCCTAAACCCTAAACCCTAAACCCTAAACCCTAAACCCTAAACCCTAAACCCTAAACCCTAAACCCTAAACCCTAAACCCTAAACCCTAAACCCTAAACCCTAAACCCTAAACCCTAAACCCTAAACCCTAAACCCTAAACCCTAAACCCTAAACCCTAAACCCTAAACCCTAAACCCTAAACCCTAAACCCTAAACCCTAAACCCTAAACCCTAAACCCTAAACCCTAAACCCTAAACCCTAAACCCTAAACCCTAAACCCTAAACCCTAAACCCTAAACCCTAAACCCTAAACCCTAAACCCTAAACCCTAAACCCTAAACCCTAAACCCTAAACCCTAAACCCTAAACCCTAAACCCTAAACCCTAAACCCTAAACCCTAAACCCTAAACCCTAAACCCTAAACCCTAAACCCTAAACCCTAAACCCTAAACCCTAAACCCTAAACCCTAAACCCTAAACCCTAAACCCTAAACCCTAAACCCTAAACCCTAAACCCTAAACCCTAAACCCTAAACCCTAAACCCTAAACCCTAAACCCTAAACCCTAAACCCTAAACCCTAAACCCTAAACCCTAAACCCTAAACCCTAAACCCTAAACCCTAAACCCTAAACCCTAAACCCTAAACCCTAAACCCTAAACCCTAAACCCTAAACCCTAAACCCTAAACCCTAAACCCTAAACCCTAAACCCTAAACCCTAAACCCTAAACCCTAAACCCTAAACCCTAAACCCTAAACCCTAAACCCTAAACCCTAAACCCTAAACCCTAAACCCTAAACCCTAAACCCTAAACCCTAAACCCTAAACCCTAAACCCTAAACCCTAAACCCTAAACCCTAAACCCTAAACCCTAAACCCTAAACCCTAAACCCTAAACCCTAAACCCTAAACCCTAAACCCTAAACCCTAAACCCTAAACCCTAAACCCTAAACCCTAAACCCTAAACCCTAAACCCTAAACCCTAAACCCTAAACCCTAAACCCTAAACCCTAAACCCTAAACCCTAAACCCTAAACCCTAAACCCTAAACCCTAAACCCTAAACCCTAAACCCTAAACCCTAAACCCTAAACCCTAAACCCTAAACCCTAAACCCTAAACCCTAAACCCTAAACCCTAAACCCTAAACCCTAAACCCTAAACCCTAAACCCTAAACCCTAAACCCTAAACCCTAAACCCTAAACCCTAAACCCTAAACCCTAAACCCTAAACCCTAAACCCTAAACCCTAAACCCTAAACCCTAAACCCTAAACCCTAAACCCTAAACCCTAAACCCTAAACCCTAAACCCTAAACCCTAAACCCTAAACCCTAAACCCTAAACCCTAAACCCTAAACCCTAAACCCTAAACCCTAAACCCTAAACCCTAAACCCTAAACCCTAAACCCTAAACCCTAAACCCTAAACCCTAAACCCTAAACCCTAAACCCTAAACCCTAAACCCTAAACCCTAAACCCTAAACCCTAAACCCTAAACCCTAAACCCTAAACCCTAAACCCTAAACCCTAAACCCTAAACCCTAAACCCTAAACCCTAAACCCTAAACCCTAAACCCTAAACCCTAAACCCTAAACCCTAAACCCTAAACCCTAAACCCTAAACCCTAAACCCTAAACCCTAAACCCTAAACCCTAAACCCTAAACCCTAAACCCTAAACCCTAAACCCTAAACCCTAAACCCTAAACCCTAAACCCTAAACCCTAAACCCTAAACCCTAAACCCTAAACCCTAAACCCTAAACCCTAAACCCTAAACCCTAAACCCTAAACCCTAAACCCTAAACCCTAAACCCTAAACCCTAAACCCTAAACCCTAAACCCTAAACCCTAAACCCTAAACCCTAAACCCTAAACCCTAAACCCTAAACCCTAAACCC
The DNA here is from genome assembly GCA_958450335.1 of Hibiscus tridactylites. Taxonomy (NCBI): domain Eukaryota; kingdom Viridiplantae; phylum Streptophyta; class Magnoliopsida; order Malvales; family Malvaceae; genus Hibiscus; species Hibiscus tridactylites. The sequence goes on from OY288275.1 coordinate 4,498, forward strand.
TAAACCCTAAACCCTAAACCCTAAACCCTAAACCCTAAACCCTAAACCCTAAACCCTAAACCCTAAACCCTAAACCCTAAACCCTAAACCCTAAACCCTAAACCCTAAACCCTAAACCCTAAACCCTAAACCCTAAACCCTAAACCCTAAACCCTAAACCCTAAACCCTAAACCCTAAACCCTAAACCCTAAACCCTAAACCCTAAACCCTAAACCCTAAACCCTAAACCCTAAACCCTAAACCCTAAACCCTAAACCCTAAACCCTAAACCCTAAACCCTAAACCCTAAACCCTAAACCCTAAACCCTAAACCCTAAACCCTAAACCCTAAACCCTAAACCCTAAACCCTAAACCCTAAACCCTAAACCCTAAACCCTAAACCCTAAACCCTAAACCCTAAACCCTAAACCCTAAACCCTAAACCCTAAACCCTAAACCCTAAACCCTAAACCCTAAACCCTAAACCCTAAACCCTAAACCCTAAACCCTAAACCCTAAACC
>OY288275.1:45000-47500 GCA_958450335.1 Hibiscus tridactylites
ATAGTTCTAGCAAGGCATTGACCCTCTCGGTTTGCCCATCACTCTGAGGGTGGAAGCTGGTGGAGAAATTCAGATCGGACCCTAGCATTTTGAATAACTCGGTCCAGAACCTTCCTGTGAATCGAGGGTCACGATCACTCACAATGCTTGTCGGGACGCCCCAAAGCTTGACTACGTTGCGTAGGAAAAGCTTGGCTGCTTCCTCGGCGGTGCAATCGGCTGGGGCGGCAATGAATGTAGCGTACTTGCTGAAGCGGTCCACCACAACCATGATACTTCCAAACCCCTCGGACTTGGGTAGGCAAGTAATGAAATCCATCGAGACACTCTCCCAAGGCCTCTCTGGTATGGGCAAAGGGTCTAAAAGTCCACCTGGTTGGTGTTGAACCACCTTGTCTTGTTGGCACACGAGACAAGTCCTCACGTACTCCTCGATGGCATCCTGCATGCGAGGCCAATAGTAGGTGGACTGAAGGAATGCTAAGGTACGTCGCATACCTGGGTGGCCTGCCCACAATGAGTCATGGCACTCCTTGATGAGTTCCTTACGCAAGTTGCCCCACTTGGGCACGTAGAGCCTGTTGCCCCTTGTGTAAAGTAGGCCATCACTCATCCAAAATCGTCGGGTCTTGCCCTCATTCACCAATGCAAGGATGCTTTGGGCAAGAGGCTCGTGCTGGAGGCCTTCCTTAATCCTCTCGAGGATAGGGCTGGTGACTTGACTTAAAGATGCAAACTCCGCCTTGCGACTCAATGCATCCGCGACCACATTTGCCTTGCCCGGCTTGTATTGCATCACATAGTCGAACTCAGCTAAGAAGTCCTGCCATCGGGCTTGCTTTGGACTTAGCTTCTTCTGGGTCTGGAAGTAGCTTGTAGCGATGTTGTCGGTGAGAATCAGGAACTTGGACCCAAGAAGGTAGTGTCGCCACACTCTTAGGCAATGGATGATGGCTGTCATCTCCTTTTCTTGAACTGTGTAGCGCCTCTCGGTGTCGTTGAGCTTCCGACTCTCGTAAGCAATCGGATGCCCCTCTTGCATAAGTACTCCTCCAATAGCAAAGTCCGAGGCATCTGTGTGTACCTCATAAAGCTTTGTGTGGTCGGGTAGGCTGAGTACTGGCTCCTCGCTCACGGCCCTCTTCAAGTCTTCAAAGGCTTCTTGGCACATAGGTGTCCACACCCACGGCTTGTTCTTCTTTAGTAGCTCGGTGAGTGGTGTAGCTCTAGCGGAGTAGCCTTTGATGAAGCGGCGGTAGTAGTTCACCAACCCAAGAAAAGACCTTAGTTCGGTCACCTTAGTGGGTGGCTCCCACTCTTGGATGGCACGCACCTTGACATCCTCCATCATGAGTTGCCCATCCCTGATCTTATGCCCTAAGAATATTACCTCGGGCTTGGCAAAGGAGCACTTCTCCTTCTTAATGTATAACTCGTTCTCTCTGAGAACCTTGAGCACCACCCTTAGATGTTCCACATGCTCCTCTAAGGTGTTGCTGTATACCATTATGTCATCAAGGTATACCACCACGAAACGATCGAGATAGGGATGGAACAATTTGTTCATCAAGGTGCAAAATGTGGCTGGGGCATTCGTCAAACCAAAGGGCATGACTAAGAACTCGTAAGAGCCATACCTGGTGACGCACGTGGTCTTCGGCTCATCACCTTCTGCTATGCACACCTGGTAGTACCCCGAGCGAAGATCGAGCTTGGTGAAGTAATGTGCATGCCCAAGCTGATCGAACAGGTCTGCGATCAAAGGAATAGGATACTTGTTCTTAATGGTGACCTTGTTGAGTGCTCGGTAATCGATGCACATTCGGAGAGAACCATCCTTCTTCTTTTGGAAAAGAACGGGTGCCCCATATGGTGCCTTGGATGGTCGGATGAAGCCTGCATCGAGTAGACCCTTGAGTTGCTTCCTTAGCTCTTCTAACTCAGGGGGTGCCATGCGATAAGCACTCATGGCTGGTGGCTTGGTCCCTGGCTCCAACTCGATAGCATGGTCCACCTCTCTCCTTGGTGGTAGCTTCTTGGGTAGCTCTGGGGGTGCAACATCCTTGAATTCTTCGAGCACTTGAGCTACCTCCCTTGGTAGATCATCATCGGGCAAGAGTTCCTCGTCATCGTACTCTCGAAGGATTGCTAGGTAGCTTTCCTCGTTCCTTTTGATGCCCTTCTTGAACTGAAGTGCTGAGAGCACCTTGGCATCTTGTTTGGTTGCCCTGGTCATCGGAACCACACAAGCCTGGTTGCCATCCATGATGCACATAGAGTTGGCGAATGGCACGGGGAAGGCTTTGACTCGATCTAGGAATTCAAGTCCTAGAACAACCTTGAAGTCGTCCATGGGCACGACTGAGTAATCGATGTGACCCGACCAAGCCCCCACGTTGGTCTTGACTCCACGAGCTATGCCATCGATGGGTCGAGCAGCAGAGTTAACTGCTTTGATAGAACCTCCCCCTCCTGATGCCTTGAGCCCTAACCTCTTGGC
>OY288275.1:62500-65000 GCA_958450335.1 Hibiscus tridactylites
CTTTGGACTTAGCTTCTTCTGGGTCTGGAAGTAGCTTGTAGCGATGTTGTCGGTGAGAATCAGGAACTTGGACCCAAGAAGGTAGTGTCGCCACACTCTTAGGCAATGGATGATGGCTGTCATCTCCTTTTCTTGAACTGTGTAGCGCCTCTCGGTGTCGTTGAGCTTCCGACTCTCGTAAGCAATCGGATGCCCCTCTTGCATAAGTACTCCTCCAATAGCAAAGTCCGAGGCATCTGTGTGTACCTCATAAAGCTTTGTGTGGTCGGGTAGGCTGAGTACTGGCTCCTCGCTCACGGCCCTCTTCAAGTCTTCAAAGGCTTCTTGGCACATAGGTGTCCACACCCACGGCTTGTTCTTCTTTAGTAGCTCGGTGAGTGGTGTAGCTCTAGCGGAGTAGCCTTTGATGAAGCGGCGGTAGTAGTTCACCAACCCAAGAAAAGACCTTAGTTCGGTCACCTTAGTGGGTGGCTCCCACTCTTGGATGGCACGCACCTTGACATCCTCCATCATGAGTTGCCCATCCCTGATCTTATGCCCTAAGAATATTACCTCGGGCTTGGCAAAGGAGCACTTCTCCTTCTTAATGTATAACTCGTTCTCCCTGAGAACCTTGAGCACCACCCTTAGATGTTCCACATGCTCCTCTAAGGTGTTGCTGTATACCATTATGTCATCAAGGTATACCACCACGAAACGATCGAGATAGGGATGGAACAATTTGTTCATCAAGGTGCAAAATGTGGCTGGGGCATTCGTCAAACCAAAGGGCATGACTAAGAACTCGTAAGAGCCATACCTGGTGACGCACGTGGTCTTCGGCTCATCACCTTCTGCTATGCACACCTGGTAGTACCCCGAGCGAAGATCGAGCTTGGTGAAGTAATGTGCATGCCCAAGCTGATCGAACAGGTCTGCGATCAAAGGAATAGGATACTTGTTCTTAATGGTGACCTTGTTGAGTGCTCGGTAATCGATGCACATTCGGAGAGAACCATCCTTCTTCTTTTGGAAAAGAACGGGTGCCCCATATGGTGCCTTGGATGGTCGGATGAAGCCTGCATCGAGTAGACCCTTGAGTTGCTTCCTTAGCTCTTCTAACTCAGGGGGTGCCATGCGATAAGCACTCATGGCTGGTGGCTTGGTCCCTGGCTCCAACTCGATAGCATGGTCCACCTCTCTCCTTGGTGGTAGCTTCTTGGGTAGCTCTGGGGGTGCAACATCCTTGAATTCTTCGAGCACTTGAGCTACCTCCCTTGGTAGATCATCATCGGGCAAGAGTTCCTCGTCATCGTACTCTCGAAGGATTGCTAGGTAGCTTTCCTCGTTCCTTTTGATGCCCTTCTTGAACTGAAGTGCTGAGAGCACCTTGGCATCTTGTTTGGTTGCCCTGGTCGTCGGAACCACACAAGCCTGGTTGCCATCCATGATGCACATAGAGTTGGCGAATGGCACGGGGAAGGCTTTGACTCGATCTAGGAATTCAAGTCCTAGAACAACCTTGAAGTCGTCCATGGGCACGACTGAGTAATCGATGTGACCCGACCAAGCCCCCACGTTGGTCTTGACTCCACGAGCTATGCCATCGATGGGTCGAGCAGCAGAGTTAACTGCTTTGATAGAACCTCCCCCTCCTGATGCCTTGAGCCCTAACCTCTTGGCCTCTTCAATGGAAACAAAGTTGTGGGACGCACCTGTGTCTAGCATGGCTCTAGTCGCCTTCCCATTGATGGTCACATCCACGTATAGCAAGCCTTTTGCTTCTGTCTTTGGAGCGGATTGAAGGACATTGAGAAGTTGTAGGGAACCCATTTGGACACCCTCTTCATCCTTGTCGGTGTCGCTTCCCTCTCGATGCTTGGCTAGGAGCGAGTTAAGTGCTTGTCTTTGTGGGCACTCTCGGACCCAATGGTCGCCATCACAAATGAAGCATTTGTTGGGGGGACGCCTCGTGCCTCGAGTGTCCTTGGCTTTGCCTTTGTCTTTGTTCTTCCAAGAGGATGAATCCTTGTGCCTGGGCGAGCTTACCTCTTGGTGGCTCTCCTTGCGATGGCCCTTGTCTCCCCCACCTTTGGCATGGCCACCTTTCTTGTCCTTCGACTTGTTGGACTCCTTGTTGCTAGAGTAGTCAACAAGGCTCTCTGCTATGGCAATGGCATCGGCTAGGGTTTGAACTCCTCGTCGCTTGAGCTCGGTCTTGGCCCATTGTTGGAGGTCATCCATAAAGTGGAAGAGGGAGTCTTTATCGGACATGTCGGGAATCTCGAGCACTAGATTGGTGAACTCCTTGATATAGTCTCGGATGCTCCCTGAGTGCTTTAGCCTTCGCAAGCGGCCTCGTGCTTCTTCCTCGGCATTCTCGGGGTAAAATTGTTTCTTAAGCTCCTTTATGAAATCATCGAGAGTAGAGATGGTACACGTACCTTTCTCAATGTCTTGGCGCCTTCTCCTCCACCATAGCATGGCGGTGTCGGTGAGGTACAAAGTAGCGGTTTGGATC
>OY288275.1:72500-77500 GCA_958450335.1 Hibiscus tridactylites
GGGTGAACCAGGCCCTTGGGTGCGGGAGCCTCGGTCACCATCGGGAGGATGGCGGCACAAGGGTGCGGAAGCCTCGCACACCATCGGGGTGAACCAGGCCCTTGGGTGCGGGAGCCTCGGTCACCATCGGGAGGATGCCGGCACTACGGTGGGGAAGCCTCGGACACCATCGGGTGAACCAGGCCCTTGGGTGCGGGAGCCTCGGTCACCATCGGGAGGATGCCGGCACTACGGTGGGGAAGCCTCGGACACCATCGGGTGAACCAGGCCCTTGGGTGCGGGAGCCTCGGTCACCATCGGGAGGATGCGGGCACAAGGGTGCGGAAGCCTCGCACACCATCGGGGTGAACCAGGCCCTTGGGTGGGGGAGCCTCGGTCACCATCGGGAGGATGCCGGCACAAGGGTGCGGAAGCCTCGCACACCATCGGGGTGAACCAGGCCCTTGGGTGCGGGAGCCTCGGTCACCATCGGGAGGATGTCGGCACAAGGGTGCTGAATGTCACGGACTTATTTCTTCGGCTCAAATCCGTGCGGCACTAGCACTCTCGGCACAATGCTAGTAAGCCTTGATGTCGCAACGCTATGGCAAATGGAAGGAGCAAAACGGGTTTACAAGGAAACTACCTTGTATTAAAGCAACGGAAGCTTTACAAGTATGCTTTACAAGAGAAGTGTAGGACTTCTTGGATGGATTACAAATGAGAGGTGTGGCCCTATTTATAGGCACCAACCTCCTCAACGGACGGCTAGGATCTATTTGATCCAACGGTTAGGAGTTTGCCTCCCAAAATATCTACTACTACCTAGATATCTCTAGATAAGTCCATACTTATCTATATACATCTCTAGCATTCTATAGTATCCTAGAATGTTCTAGAGTACTCCTATAGTTCTATACATATCTATAGGTTTCTAGAGTATTCCGGAGATGTCCGGAGTTGTCCCGAGCCTTCCGGACTTGTCTTGAGCCTTCTTGATCTCTCTCGGGTCTTCTAGGTTCCTCCGGGTGAACCTAGATTGATGTGGAACCTTCTGGAACCCCTCAGGTGGGTGTGGAAACGTTTGGAGCATCCCGGGTCGTTCTAGATCCTTCTTTGGGATCAACCTTGGCCTTAAAATCTCTAAGGCACCTCATTTCCTCCTTGTTGGCCCGAGTGCCCTTGGACAAAGCTTTGTGGGCGCGCGTTGCGCACCTGGGTGGCACACCTCGGTGCTGCTCGGTGCATCCTGGCGGGTGTGCCTCTCGGTTGGCTGTGTCGCGACCTGGCGGGGCGTGACATCCTCCCCCACCTGATCTCGCGACGCCCTCGTCGCGTCTCGGTAGAGCTGCTGGGGTAGTGCTGGTGTGCCTCCCTTGGCTCCTAGCTTCGCTCGTCTTCACCCTCGGCTTTGCAGCTCGATCATGAGTAATCACGTCTGGTTGTGCCTTGCCATCAACCCTCTTGATGTAGGCAACAAGTCGCCTTCGTATCGGACACGACCTCATCACATGAGGTCCTTCGCATAGGTAGCACTTTACCCTCGTGCTGGCCTTTGGTGTGGACTTGGCCTTCGTGTTGCCACGATTCCCTCTCGTGGGCTTGACCTTGGGGATGGAACTTCCCTTGTTCCTCTTGGTGTCCCCTTCTGATTGAAGTGCGGAAATCAGTTGCAAGGATCCCATTTGTGCACCCTCATCGCCACTGTCGGTGTCACTACCTTCTCGGTGCTTGGCTAGGAGTGAGTTGAGGGCTTGGCGTTGTGGGCATTCGCGCGTCCAATGGTCACCATCACAAATGAAGCAATTGCTCGGTGGTGACCTTCTCGCACCTTGGAACTCCTTGGACTTACCCTTGTCCTTGCTCTTCCAAGGGGACGAGTCTCGGTGTCTTGGTGAGTGGCCCTCCTGATGGCCCTCCTTGGGATAGCCCTTGTCTCCCCCACCTTTGGCATGACTGCTCCTCTCATCCCTCGGCTTAGGGGTGGTCTCCTTGTGACTCGTGTAGTCGATAAGGCTTTCGGCCACGGCTATCGCATCGGCAAGGGTTTGGACTCCCCTTCGCCTTAACTCGGTCTTGGCCCAACTTTGGAGACCATCTAAGAAGTAGAAGAGCGAGTCTTTCTCGGACAGATCGGGGATCTCGAGCACCAAACTAGTGAACTCCCTCACGTAGTCTTGGATGCTCCCTGATTGCTTGAGCCTTCGTAGGCGAGCTCGTGCCTCGTCCTCGGCATTCTCCGGATAGAATTGCCTTTTGAGCTCCCTTTTGAAATCATTGAAGGTAGAGATGGTGCACGTACCTCTCTCGACATCGAGACGCCTTCTCCTCCACCAAAGCATGGCGGTGTCGGTGAGGTATAAGGTCGCGGTTTGGATCCTTGAGGCATCCTCCCTGATGCCAACGGCTTCTAAGTATTGCTCCAGGCCATACAAGAAGTTGTCGACTTCTTTTGCGTTGCGTGTCCCTGAGAAAGTTTGAGGCTTGGGCACCTCGACCCTTCTAGCCTCCACGGTAGTGCTTGGCCCGGCTGCCATAGCACGTTTGCACAAGGCAAGGTCGCCTTGCAATGCTTCAAGTTGAGCATACACGTTGGTAAGTTCATGTTGGAATGACTCACGTACCTTTGTGAGTTCGGCTACGAGTGCGTCGCGTACTTCACCCATTTCCGCGCGCAAGGACTCTTCTAGCTTGATCTTCATTGCCCTCACGGCTGTGTGAATCTCGGCATCCTCCACCTCAAGGCCTTCAATCCGCTCATGAAGGTCGTCCACTTGGGCACCCATGCTCGATACGCCTTCCTCCACGCGAGTTAGGCGTGATTCCAAGCTAGAGAGTATGTCCTTGGACTTGGCACGAGGCCTTGTCTCGACAGGATCGGCCCTTACTTCTTGCACACCTTGGTCGTGCGTGACCTCGGTCTCGGACGGGCTAGCGGCTTGAGTTTTGGCGGTCTTGGCCATTCTCCCGAGCGATCGGAACTTGCTCTGATACCACTTTTTCACGGGGTCAGAGTCTTGGCGCAGGGACGTCTACCCGTGCGGCAACCCAGGGCTATTACCAGCCAAGGGCTAAGCCATTTCCATCTCCGATGCTCACTGGTTTCGTCCTCCCATGGACTCATCAGGGAAGCGGGGACAGCTCCCAACCAGTGTGGTGCCTACCAACGCGCCAGTCCGAAGACTAGACGGCTGTACGGCACGTACTACACCCTTAATGCTATCCCACACATCCTACATTAAGCACAACCAGCAAGCATCTCGCGCAGTCCCGCGTGTCATGGCGAACAGTCCGTGACATGAAGCCTCGCACACCATCGGGGTGAACCAGGCCCTTGGGTGGGGGAGCCTCGGTCACCATCGGGAAGATGCGGGCACTAGGGTGCGGGAGGCCCGCACACCATCGGGTGGGAGCCCCGCACACCATCGGGCGGGAGCCCCGCACACCATCGGGCGGGAGCTACGCACACCATCGGGTGGGAGCCCCGCACACCATCGGGCGGCAGCCCCGCACACCATCGGGCGGGAGCCCCGCACACCATCGGGACTCCTCGGTCGTGTCCCCATTTCAGACATATCAATGTCTACTGGGAGCATAGTGGGAAAGTTTTTTTAGCTCTATAGGGGGGGAGCGTTGCTGGGCATCCTCGAGGCACCCAGGGGTTTGAAGCGGCATATAGTGGGGCCCGCCCCACGGCCTAGCCCCATGACCGGAGATCCCCCTCCACCGCCGGCAAGGTTCCCGGCGGTGCTCCGGCGAGTCTCCGGCGAACTTTCCGGCGAGGCTAAAAGAAGGCAACATGAGGCTAAAAGAAGGCAAAACGACCCTCCCCCACTCCGTCCCTCCCCTCCCCTCTCCCTCCATGGGGAAAATTCGATATAACTAATGTCTCGGTCGGCCGGAAAGCTTCCACGGTGGGTGGCCTTTAGGCCAAAAATCGCGATCGTCCCTCCCGATTGCCTCACAATTTGGAAAACATGGGTGAAGATAAAAGAATGACGGCTTGGTTACGGGAACAATTCCCCGAGTTGCCCCTTCGTAAAATAGCACTCCCAAGTGTAGGGAGGCTCGAACAACATCGGGCGGTCGAAGGCCCTACGGTGCGGAAGCCCCGCACACCATTGGGAGGTCCAAGGCCCTTGGGTGGGCACCATCAAGGTACTTAGAGAAGGTGTCCCCATTTCAGACATGGCACCCACGGGGCCCTTAGAGTGCGGCAGCAAAGCACCCCATCGGTGGGATGAACGCACCAGGGTGTGGGAGCCTCGCACACCATCCGGGTGAACCAGGCCCTTGGGTGCGGGAGCCTCGCACACCATCGGGAGGATGCCGACACTAGGGTGCGGAATCCCCGCACACCATCGGGAGGTCCTAGGCCCTTGGGTGCAGGAGCCTCGCACACCATCGGGAGGTCGTAGGCCCTTGGGTGCAGGAGCCTCGCAAACCATCGGGCGGTCCTAGGCCCTTGGGTGCAGGAGCCTCGCACACCATCGGGTGACCAGGCCCTTGGGTGCTGGAGCCTCGCACATCATCGGGAGGTCCTAGGCCCTTGGGCGCGGGAGCCTCGCACACCATCGGGTGACCAGGCCCTTGGGTGCGGGAGCCTCGCACACCATCGGGAGGATGCCGACACTAGGGTGCGGAATCCCCGCACACCATCGGGAGGTCCTAGGCCCTTGGGTGCAGGAGCCTCGCACACCATCGGGAGGTCGTAGGCCCTTGGGTGCAGGAGCCTCGCACACCATCGGGAGGTCCTAGGCCCTTGGGTGCGGGAGCCTCGCACACCATCGGGAGGTCCTAGGCCCTTGGGTGCGGGAGCCTCGCACACCATCGGGTGACCAGGCCCTTGGGTGCTGGAGCCTCGCACACCATCGGGAGGATGCCGACACTATGGTGCGGGAGCCCCGCACACCATCGGGAGGTCCTAGGCCCTTGGGTGCAGGAGCCTCGCACACCATCGGGAGGTCCTAGGCCCTTGGGTGCGGGAGCCACGCACACCATCGGGTGACCAGGCCCTTGGG